>LR738712.1:27841332-27894161 GCA_902687465.1 Secale cereale
CGCCACCCCACCACCGCCGCCAGCCCACGCCGCCAGCACGCCGTCGCCGCGCCAGTTCGCCGCCGCCGCGCCATCCCGCCACCGCCTCGCCATCGACTCGCCGCCGCCGGAAGCCGGGGTAGCCTCCGCCGTCTCGCCGCCGCTGTTTTTTTTTTTAAACAGAGCGGTTTTCTTTTAGAAACCCTAGATCCGTTTATTCCTTTAGATCGGTTTTGTTTTTTTCTGGTTTAGTTAGTTTGTGGACGTTCGTCCGTACATTCGTTTAACAAACGTAGTTCGTCCGTTAGTTACAGACAGCGAACGTTCGTTCGTTAGTCTGTTCGTCAGTTTTCTTTTTCGGGGCTTTTATCCGCGATTATATCGATCGCGATTTCTGCCCTGATCTTGTTTTTCGTTTTTCTTTTCGCTCGAGAGTTGGAATCAGGTAATTCAAAATCCCAGATCTTCGTCTCGATGCCCTCTTTTCGTTTAACCAACTTGAACAAGGTTTTTCTAATATAAAATTTGACTTTAGAACAATCTAGTAAACGGACCTTGTTTCTTTCACAGTTTGAGTTTCGTTGCTCCGTTTGATTTGATTCTTTTTGCAAACCGGAGTTCTTAAGTTGAAATTTCTCATTAGATCTTCTTATTTGGAGTTCTGTTTGTGCATCTTTGCTTGATTGCTTATGTATGCTATTGTTTGCTTGCGATAGAATAACCGGACTGCGAAGCGTGCTACTACGAGTCTCTAGGTTTTGCGAATCATCAGCAAGGCAAGTAACACTTTGATCATACCCTTTTATTACCCAGTTTTGTGCATTAGATCAAACCCTCACACATTGCATGATTAGGATCTCTTAACTTGTGGGTCTGGGAAGTAGATTGAGGTAGAACCTATTACCTGCATTATTTTCAAACCCTTGGGAGTTACTTCTACGTTATGCTTAGGTTGCCATGCTATGCTCGTAGACGTGGTTTGGGTTTGAGTGAAATCCATGACAGATGTGAGTTGTTAATTAATGGTTCAACTTAAGGTGGCTACTTGAATACACATCTGGGTGGATTGGTTGCAGGGCACCTGGAATATCCAGTGTTGTCCTAGGAAATCCTGGGGTTCCGTGTGATTATCCTATGGAATGCCACCCAGGCTCAAAGGGATCATAAAACTATTCATGCTAGAAACTTCCGTGTGCAGCCACAATGCCATTATGGGCTCTGGCATAGTATGAGTAAGTTGTGTGAGCTCTTTGAATGGTGGACTAGCAGATGTAGGGGAGTTGCTCAAAAAAAAGCAGATATAGGGGAAAGTAGGTGTACCGGTCCACCCGGGGTAAAGAGTAAATGATTCTGAAAGACTGTGTCTCGGTCATCCGTTTCTCAAACACCATGCAGTGCAAGAAATCCAATGGAGGAGATTGAGTCTTGTGGGGAAAAGTGCACAAACCTCTGCAGAGTGTACAAACTGATCATGATTAGCCGTGTCCCCGATTATGCACAATCTTGAGCATCTGGTACTTGAATTATTGGTTGATCTCAACACTCTATAAATTAATTTCTTGGGTTAAGGATTACTTTAATTGGGGTTGAGTTGGAGGTACCTTCTCAATGATGTTTCAACTACCATGATAGTTAAAATAAAAGTTATTCCTTTGTTGTAGGGAAAAAATGGCTTTATGCAAAAACCTTAACCTTAGAGCCTCCACCAGCCAAATATGCATATAGTGTTAGCCTTTATTTTGTTACTTGCATCTACTGTGTTACCTTGCCAGCATATTCCATGTGCTGACCCATTTCGGGCTGCAACATGTTACGTTGGAGACTTTTCAGACGAGGAGTAAGACGTGCTAGGTCGTTTGTCATGCACTCAGCTATGTCGTTGGAGTTGATGGACTCACTTATCTACCAAGCCTTTTGCTGTTATTTTGTTAGATGGCCTTAAGCCATAGTATTTTGTAATAAGTTCTCGTTTGAGACATTCGATGTAATAAGTGTGTGATTGCCACTCTGTTATAAATCCTTCAAGTACTGTGTGTGTCAGCATTAGCGATCCAGGGATGACACAGAACACAGAGACTTCGGTCCATTCGGGTCGGGTCGCTACAGTTGTGCAAGATGAAGCCGATGAGTTTGCTATGATCGAAGATGAAGATCCCCGTGAACTTTATCGGAGATTAATCACTCTTGCGGTTTCACTTGGAGATCATGGGAGCAAGGACACGGATGACAATTGGATCAAGCGCAAGTTTCTCAAGACCATGATGCCTTATCACAAGGCCATGTCCTCCGTCATTCACCAAAGACCGGACTTCCACCCTTTGTCATCAAGTGAAGTGTTGGATGAGTTCGTTGCCATGAGGATCTTGGACAAGACCGCCGACAATGCGGTTTTAAGAGCTCAACGATCAAAGAAGCCTAACCTTGCCTTGAAGGCCAAGGCTTGTCTGGAAGAAGAGGAGGAAGAGGATGACGATGAGAGTTGCCCTGAGGACACCAAATATGTCTATCATGAGCACATGGCTCTTGCATCACGGCAATTTTGGGGCAACAAGAAGAACTCAAGGCCCAACTTGAACAAGAACAACTCAAGTGGCAACAAGGGCAAGCAACGAGTGAGGACATGCTTCAATTGTGGAAATGTAAGCCACTACGTTGCGGATTGCCCATATGAGAAAAGAGAAGACTTTGGAGGCAAGCTTATCCGGAAGGACAAGGCCAAGTCTTATCCCAACAAGAACAACTTCAACAAGAAGACTCCTCCCAAAGGGTTGGTGGCCCAAGAAGAATATGTTGAGGATGATGATAATGATGAAGATGATGAGATGGTCACCATGGCCACAACTGCTATTGCTACTACTCCGCGCACATCTCTCTTCGAATCTCCAAATGAGAACATCACCGCCAAGTGTCTCATGGCTAAGGCCACCAACAAGGTAACTCCAAACATCAACACTACCTTCATCTCTAATCCTTCATTAACGGATTGTATTGATGAGAGTGAGGGAGCCAAGGAGGAAGAGAATGAGTTTGAGTTGTTCATGAGCAAACTCAAGGGCAAACCCAAGAAGCACTTCGTTGCTCTCTTGGAACAACTCGGTGAGGCCAATGACATGATCGAGGCTCACGAGGAGACCATTTCTAAAATGGAAGGTCATAGTCGAGACTATGCCGATGAGATATCGGATCTCTCTAATGCTCTTGAGGAAGAGCGTGGTCTTCGTTTGGCTTTTGAGGAGTCACACAACGATGATCATGCTAAATTAAGGAAAGATCTTGATCATGCTTTAGTTGTCTCTCGTGTGATTAATTCCAAGAAGGCAAAGCTTGTGGTTGACCATGCTAGACTCAAGGAGTTTGTTACGCTTGACAAGTCTCACAAGGTCTTGAAAGGTGTACATACTTCTCTCAAGGAGTCTCATGATCAACTTCAAGTTTCGCTAACCAAGGAGAAAGCTATCTTTCCTCGCATGGTGTTGACTGATAATGCAAATGCTACTAACCCATGTTGCGAGCATGTGCATCTTGTTGAAGAGAATGCCAAGTTGAAGAAGCAGCTTGAGAAAGGCCTTGTGTCATGTATACAAGGTGAGAAGAACCTCAGCGATCTTTTGAACAATCAAAAGGAAGTTGTGGCAAAGGAAGGAATTGGGTTTGCTCCCAAGCCCAAGAAGAAGAAGAACGACAAGACCAAGCAACCTCCTCCTCTCAAACAAACCTTTGTGAGAGAGGGGGAGGGTGCTTCTAAGAAGAAGAACAATGTGAAAAGTGGTGGAGTTAAGAAAAACCCCGCCATGCCATCAAACATAGCCGGCGACTTTAATCCTTCATATGTTTTATGTCGTGCTAGTGATGGTCATGTTTTTGCTCAATTTGTTGGTTCTTCTTATGAGTACATTGAATGGTCTATTTGGGTTCCTAGGACCCTTGTTACTAACCTCAAAGGACCCATTACCAAATGGGTACCTAAATCCAAGCATTGATCTCGTGTAGGTGTTTGCTTCCGGTGGGGGATCATGGTTGCTCGATAGTGGAGCCACAAATCATATGACCGGAAGCAAAGACTTGGTGGTGGACGTGCATCAAGGTTCATCCATGGACACCAACGTCGAATGGGGTGATGCTTCATCTTCTAAGGTATTGGGGCTTGGCAAGGTTGTTGTTTCTCATGATCTCACGATTGAGAAACTCATGCTTGTTGAGTCCCTTGCATACAACTTACTTTCTGTTCGTCAACTTGCACTCATGGGCTTTGCCACATTCTTTGATATTGATACCGTGGCCCTCTTGTGGAGCAAGACTCTTAAAGTAGCCTATGTTGGACATGTCGAGAACGGTCTCTATGTGGTTAACTTCTCGGAGCAACCCACTAAGACCACGACATGCCTAATGGCTAAAGTTGATGTGGGATGGCTTTGGCATCGCCGGTTAGCCCATGTCAATATGAGATCTTTGCAAAGTCTTCTCAAGGGGGACCATGTCCGTGGACTAACAAATGTTAGCTTTGCCAAAGATCGTGCTTGCAGTGCTTGTATTGAAGGAAAGTTACATGAGACGGCTCACCCTCCCACGACTATCATCTACTCAAAAAGACTGTTAGAGCTCCTTCACATGGATCTCTTTGGGCCTCCATCCTTTGATAGTCTTGGGGGCAGAAAGTATTGCTTGGTGATTGTAGATTATTATTCAAGATACACATGGGTATATTTCTTCAAGAAGAAGAGTGAGACCCAACAAACCTTCATCAACTTTGCAAATGAAGCTCAACGTCAACATGGGGCAGAGATCTTAATGATCTGAAGTGACAACGGCACCGAGTTCAAGAACTACACCTTGGATGAGTTTCTTAGTGATGAGGGGATCAAACATCAATACGCCGCACCTTATACCCCTCAACAAAATGGTATAGCGGAGAGAAAGAACCGGACATTGATGGACGCGGCAAGGACCATGATGGTAGAATTCAAGTCTCCATACAACTTTTGGGCTGAAGCCATCAACACCGCATGTCATGCACCCAATCGGCTCTATCTCCGCAAAGGCTTGAACAAGACTCCGTATGAGATTCTTACCGGTAACAAGCCCAATCTCAAGTACTTTCGGGTGTTCGGGTGTAAGTGTTTCATCCTCAAGAAAGGTGCTCGTTTGTCTAAATTTGAGTCTAGAGCTCATGAGGGCATATTTGTTGGTTATGCTACAAACTCTCATGCTTACCATGTCATCAACAAGTCCAATGGACTCATTGAGGAGACGTGTAACGTAGAGTTTGATGAGAATAACAGCTCCCAAGTGGAGCAAAGTGCTACTTGTGATATAGGTGATGAAATTCCTCCTCAATCCATAAGAAGAATGGGTGTTGGCTAATCCTGCCCATTGAGGAACCCCTTGTGGCCGAAGGAGAAGGACAATGTTCCACACAAGTGGAACCATCATCAACCCTAGACCCACACGCTTCCGAAGAACAAAGTGAAGGCCCTCAACCGGACGAACAAGGCCAAGTGCAAGATCAATCACAAGATGGTGGTGAGCCACCAAATGATGCACAAGGCCAAGTTCTCTCCTCTTAGCAAGATCAAGATCAAGAGGAAGCTCAAGATCAAGATCAAGCTCTTGACGTCGCTCAATATGATCAACCCAGTGCTCCTCAATTATCACTTGAAGAGCAATTGGAGCGACGTGCTGCTAAAGTTGCTTCCAGGCTTGCTTCTAGAGAACATCACATGGAGAATATTCTTGGAAGCATCACAAAGGGGGTAAGCACGCGTAGACAATTAGCAAACTATTGTGCTCATCAAGCTTTTGTCTCTTGTGTTGAACCTCAAAAGGTCTATGAGGCGCTCGAAGACCCCGATTGGCTCAATGCCATGCATGAAGAACTCCATAACTTCGAGCGCAATAAAGTGTGGCATCTGGTGCCAAGGCCAAAGGAGAACCATAATGTCATTGGAACCAAGTGGATCTTTAAGAACAAGCAGGATGCTCATGGCATTGTCATTCGCAACAAGGCGCGTTTGGTGGCTCAAGGCTACTCCCAAGTCGAGGGTATCGACTACGGTGAAACCTTTGCCCCCGTTGCTCGCCTTGAATCTATTCGTTTGTTGCTTGCCTATGCTTCTCATCATAACTTTAAATTGCAACAAATGGATGTGAAAAGTGTGTTTCTTAATGGTCCTATTAATGAGTTGGTATATGTCAAACAACCCTCGGGGTTTGAGGATCCTAAGTTCCCCAATCACGTGTATCAACTCGATAAGGCACTCTATGGCCTTAAACAAGCCCCACGTGCGTGGTATGAGCATCTTACTGAGTTGTTGCAAGATCGTGGGTTTGAAATTGGGAAAATCGACCCCACTCTTTTTACTAAGAAGGTCAAAGGGGAGTTGTTTGTCTGCCAACTATATGTTGATGATATTATCTTTGGTTCACCTAACAAAGCTTTCAATGATGAGTTTGCCGCACTCATGACCATGCATTTTGAGATGTCAATAATGGGAGAGTTGAAGTACTTCCTTGGATTTGAGATTAAGCAAAGAAGAGAGGGAATCTTCATCAAACAAGCCAAGTGCACTCAAGACATGCTCAAGAGGTTCAATCTAAGTGATGTCAAGCCGGCTACTACTCCAATGCCAACTTGACATTGATCCCAATGGTAAAGCGGTGGATCAAAAGGTATATCATTCTATAATTGGTTCCTTGCTTTACCTTTGTGCATCTAGACTGGATATTATGTTGAGTGTGGGAATCAGTGCACGGTCTCAAGCCTCACCTAAGGAAAGTCACTTTGTGGCAGTCAAGCGGATCTTTCGATATTTGGCTCATACCCCAAACTTTGGCTTATGGTACCCAAGAGGAGCAAACTTCAACCTTGTAGGTTTCTCTGATTTGGATTGGGCGGGAGACAAAGTGGATAGGAAGTCCACTTCCGGAGGGTGCCAATTCCTTGGTAGCTCTCTGGTAATTTGGTCTTCCAAGAAGCAAAGTTGTGTGTCTCTCTCGTCCACTGAAGCGGAGTATGTGGCAGCTGGCAGTTGTTGTGCTCAACTTCTATGGATGAGGCAAACTTTAAAGGATTACGGTGTCACTTGTGAGAAAGTGCATCTTTGGTGTGACAATGAAAGTGCCATCAAGATTTCTCTCAACCCAGTGCAACACTTCAAGACGAAGCATATTGAGATTCGGTATCACTTCATCCGGGATCATATTCGACGAGGAGAAATAGAGCTTCACTATGTCAACACTCATGATAACCTTGCGGATATCTTCACGAAGCCATTGGATGAAGCAAGTTTTCGCGAGTTAAGGCATGAGTTAAATATCATAGATTTGAGCAATGTGGTTTGAAACCTTGCACACACTCCTCCCACTCAACATGATTATCTTGCCTAGGTGTAGGCATGGACATAGGGGGAGTATTGTTCTCTCAATGAACTCTTCCTCCCCCCGTTATGCATAAATCGATCAAGCCTTTATTGTTTGCCATGTTAGATGGTATGAGTGCTTCAAGACGAGTGTTGGTCATGGGTCCAAGGATAATTCTTCGCGGTGCCATACCAAATAACTCAAACATTGGTGGCTTCGGCCACCGACCTCCTTCAAGGAGGAGTGTCTCGTGTGTTGTTCCAGCAGTCTATTGTCTTTCTTTCCTTTTGTCGTGTGTGTGCGCTCTTGTCCGCAGTTGCTTTGCTTAAGCCTTCTTGTCGAAACTTGCACTTTCTTGGGGGAGCGGTACTACCGTGAATAGTCACGGTAATACCGCAAGAGAGAATTCTGGTACTACCGCAACCAGCACGGTAGTAATTTTTTTACTACCGCTAGAGAGCGATACTACCGCCCTGCGTGCGGTACTTCTGCCCGGGCGGTACTACCGCGATGACCGCGGTACTACCGCAGTTGTTTGAATGACTGGGGGTTATAAGCGGGCAGGGGGAGTTCTAACTCCCCCATACCCTTTCATCTCGTCTCCCCCACGTCGCCTCTCTCTCTCTCACTCAAGAACGGCGCCGGAGGACCTCGCCGGATCTCCGTCCCCGGCCACTCTCCTCGCATTCTGACTGGTGGGATCGTTCCCCACCTCGACCTCTTGCCATGGATGAAGGTTTCTCCCCAAAATCCCTTCTTCTTGTTGCCCTTGTGTTGTCTCTAGGTTTTGGGGAGATGCATGTTGTTCTTGTGTTCTTGTTGACCTTATCCATGGAAGATTAGGGTGTAGGAGAGTTGTAGTGCAGTAGAAATGCTAGTAAGTATGTTGCTACAAAGAAGTTGTGATCAGCCCGTAGTACCGTTCGCCCGTCCTATGTGTTCATTGCCCAGATCCGCTTTCGGATCTGACCCCAAGCGGTACTACCGCAGGCTAACATTGGTACTACCGCTCTGACGCGTCACAGTACTACCGCTCCTACGGCGTGGTACTACCGTAATGGACGCAGAAGTAAATTTTTAGTACCGCGCCTGGTGCGGTACTACCGTAACACTTCGGTGCGTTACTACCACCCCCTTGGCGGCACTAAAACTTTACTTCCGCGACTTCGAACAGTACAACTGTTCGGTCCACACCTTCTTCGTAGCCCGTACATATTATCTTTTCTACATGTTTCTTGTGCTTTGTTGTGGATTTTGCATTGATTCTCTTTGTCTCTCTTTCGTGCTCTTGTGTTTGTGTCATAGGTGGTGGCTCCGGTTCCAATGTCCGTCGCTCGAATCCCAGCCGTGTGATACGTCTCCAACGTATCTATAATTTTTTATTGTTCCATGCTATTATTTATGAAGTCTTGGATGTTTAATGGGCTTTATCATACACTTTTATATCATTTTTGGGACTAACCTACTAACCCAAAGGCCCAGTCCAGATTGTTGTTTTTTGCCTGTTTCAGGGTTTTGCAGAAAAAGAATATCAAACGGAGTCCAAACGGAATGAAACCTTCGCGAGAGATATTTTTGGAGAAAATCACGCACAGGGGACTTGAGAACCACGTCAGGGGAGCCTCGGGGTGTCCACGAAGGTGGGGGGCGCGCCCCCTGCCTCGTGGGCCCCTCAAGCGCCTCCCGATGTCCTCCTTCCTCCTATATAAGTCTACGTACCCCGAAACCTTCGATAACAGAGAGAAAACCCTAATTCCACCGTCGTAACCTTCTGTTCCCGTGAGATCCCATCTTGGAGCCTGTTCTGGAGCTCCACCGGAGGGGGATCCATCACGGAGTTCTTCATCATCATCATCATCGCCCTCACCATGAGTTTTGAGTAGTTTACCACACCTTCGGGTCCATAGCTAGTATCTAGATGGCTTATTCTCTCTCTCTGGATCTCAATACAAATTTCTCCTCGATCTTCGAGGAGATCTATTCGATGTAATCTCTTTTTGCGGTGTGTTTGTCGAGATTCGATGAATTGTGAGTTTATGATCAAGATTATCTATGAGAAATATTTGGTTCTTCTCTGAACTTTTTATGTGTGCTCATAATATCCTTGCAAGTCTCTTCGAATTATTGGTTTGGTTTGGCCTACTAGATCTATAGTTCTTGCAATGGGAGAAGTGCTTGGCTTTGGGTTCAATCTTGCGGTGTCCTTTCCCAGTGACAGTAGGGGCAGCAAGGCACATATTATATTGTTGCCACCGAGGATAAAAAGATGGGGTTTATATCATATTGCTTGAGTTTATCCCTCTACATCATGTCATCTTTCTTAAGGCGTTACTCTGTTCTTATGAACTCAATACACTAGATGCATGTTGGATAGCGGTCGATGTGTGGAGTAATAGTAGTAGATGCAGAATCGTTTCGGTCTACTTGTCTCGGACGTGATGCCTATATACAATGATCATGCCTAGATAGTCTCATAATTATTCACTTTTCTATCAATTGCTCGACAGTAATTTGTTTACCCGCCGTAGATTATCGCTATCATGAGAGAATCCACTAGAGAACACTATGGCCCGCGGGTCTATTCTCAACATATCAATCTACATCTACTTTACCTTTATCGCTTTTATTTTCTGTTCTTATAAACCAAAATACCAAAAATATAAACTATCATCTCTATCAGATCTCACTTTCATAAGTGATCGTAAAGGGATTGACAACCCCTTATCGCGTTGGCTGCGAAGTTCTTATTTGTTTGTGCAGGTGCGAGGGACTCGCGCGTGGTCTCCTACTGGATTGATACCTTGGTTCTAAAAAACTGAGGGAAATACTTACGCTACTGTGCTGCATCTCCCTTTCCTCTTCGAGGAAATACAACGCAAGCTCGAGAAGTAGCACCGTGACAAAGGGTCAAAGCATCTGCGCACCCAAAGTGATGTTCCTGAGGGCTCCAATGCCCCCAAACGCAGAACCAAGACCACTGCCACCAAGAACAAGGAGCCCACTATGAGCATGGACGAGATTCCATCACATGAGTTCATTGCTAGGAGGAAGATCAATCCTTATGCAGATCCCCAGGCACAGTTCCATGGAGATGAATTGTTCTGGACCAAGCAGTAGCATCGTATCTTCACAGAAGTTCTCAAGAGCAAACACAACTTATATGTGGATGCACATTGGATTGACATGAATCACATGAGGAAGGAGGAGCACCGGGCCTATTTTGCTGAGGCTCCAAATCTTGTGGAGCAGTTTGGCATTGAGCATATCATGTCATTTCATATGGACTTTGACCCAGAAATTGTGGCACAGTTCTATGCTTCGGTTCACTTCCATCCTAAGGAGGAACGCAACATGACTTGGATGACCAATGGACATAAGATGACTGCTACATGGAAGGACTTTATGGATCTGCTTCAGGTTACTGATGAGTGGCTCCACACTCCTGTTGAAGCTCGCCCTCATGCCAATGAAGAATCTGCCAACAAGGACCGGTTGTTGCCTTTCTATGTGGAAAAGACGCTAGCGAGTGGCAAGAAGACTTGGGTGATGAACCCCTTTCTGGATATTATGCATAGGATCTTCCGCAGCTCACTGTTTCCTCGCATTGGGGACAAGGACAAGGTACATTCATACCTTGTGGACATGATGCTTATGTGTGACGAGGCCCGCAGTGCTCAGACTCAACCACTTGATATCTCACATGTCATGTGGTGTAAGCTCCTCTTTGCAATATTCACCCGCAAAGTGCCTATCTACGGTCCATATCTGTTTTTGCTGATCTCCAATACTTGGGAGAAGCTATATCCTGATGAAGAGTTTGAGGCCCCTCACTGGATTCGTCATGAGCCTATCAGACTTCGCATCAAGAGTCGATGGGATAACACCACTACCCGTGCAAAGGCTGCTGCAGCGAAGATGGATGAGGATGAGGAACAAGTTGAGGAGGAGGCAGCGGATGAGGACAGTTCGGGAGGGTATGCTCCCCCTTCGTCTGAACCCTCGTGGGCTAAAAACTGAAGAGCAAGATGAAGGCTTTGTTTTGTATGCAGGCAAAGGGGCAATACAAGGCTCATGTTACTCAGAAGCAGGCTCGCCAGCGCGACAAGAAGATAATGAGTATCTTTGGTGAGGATGTGTCTAATGGGTCATGGAAGATCATTACTCTAGAGGCCGAGTGGATTGCCAAGCAGGGCTTCAAGTGGTATGATTTCGAGGAGGAGCAGTAGGAGTCTGACGGAGCATGTGACGACTGATCTCTTCCGCCTGAGCTACCACCTATTCTTAGGTGTTCTCTTTCCCTTTATGGTGTCTCGATGCCAAAGGGGGAGAGAGTGTAGGATTTGCGTGTCGTGTGCCGTGTTTTATTTCATTTTCGTTGGTCGAACCTTATCTGCTTTTGTTGGTTTGTGTCGTGTGTGTGAGACCTTTCATATGGTGTGAGACATATGCACTCTACTCCTTATCTCGTTATTATGTCTATGCTATCTGCTAGGTTGTGAGCGTTTGCTTCACTTGCCCTGTTAATATGTGCTCACGTTAACCTCCTTACATCCATGCGTAGAGTCTTATTCTTTGTTGCAAGGAGTATGTTGTTTATAAAATATAGGGGGAGCGTTGATCCTAGTATGTGTGATCTGCAGTCCAAAGCATCTTCTTATGTATGCACACATCTAGGGGGAGCTTACCTATATTTTATAATATTGCTGGGTTTGCTTACTATTCTGTTATATATATCTTTGTGCAAATCCCGTATTGTCATCAATCCACCAAAAAAGGGGGAGATTGTAAGGGAATATTTCTCCCTAAGTAGTTTTGGTGAATGATGACAATGCTTTTGCGGACTAATCGTGTGCACTGAGCTTTTCAGATATATCACACCTAGGCACAATACGATTTAGTGCCCCTCGGAACCTATGGAAGACGGTGTTTCCTTTTGGTTCTTTTCGGTGGAATTGAGTCATAGGAAAGTTGTACTATTAAGAGGGGGTCCACTTCGGAAATGTTTGGGTGGAATCAACACGTACACGTCCATTAATTCGCGCCACCTTTCCTTCGCTTCTCTGGAGCTCCGGCTGTTTTTCCTTGTCATTCAAAAACAGTGGCATCCTACTACTACCACTGCTTGGCATGCGGCAGTACCGCTCAAAGTATGCGGTAGTACCGCACGGCCCCACGGTAGTACCGCTCCAGGGTTACGGTAGTACCGCACCATGCGGTAGTATCGTACCGTGGACACAGTAGTACCGTGTGACCGGCCCCAGCGTCGTAACTAGTACGGTAGTAGGAGCGGAAGTAATTTTTTACTTCCGCGTCCTACGCGGTAGTACCGCTTCGTGCAAGCGGTAGTACCGTGTCGGGTTTTTGCAACGACCGTAACTCTGCGGAAGTAGCTGCGGACGTATTTTATTTAGTCTGCACTCCTCCTCGGCCAGTCTGACCCTGCCTTGCGGTAGTACCGTAAGGACGTGTGGTAGTATCGCTCCGGCAGTACTACTGCCCGGTGTTTTAACGCAACAGGGGCTAGTTCTGGCTCGTACCACGCCAGTGGTAGTACCGCACCCTGTGTGGTAGTACCACTGGGCCGTGCGGCAGTACCGCACGTTAAGTGTGGTAGTACCATGTTGTGCAGGCAGAATTGAGGGATAACGGTTGGATTTGCCCTCCCACTATATATAGGGAGTCTTGTTCCCCAAGAAGACTCACCTCTTCCTCCCCAAGCTCCATTGTTGCTCAAAGCTCCATTTCCGCCCGATCTCTCTCCCTAGCCAATCAAACTTGTTGATTTCCTAGGGATTGCTTGAGAAGGCATCGATCTACACTTCCACCAAGAGAAATTTGATTCCCCCCACTAATCCCTTGCGGATCTTGTTACTCTTGGGTGTTTAAGCACCCTAGATGGCTGAGGTCACCTCGGAGCCATATTCCATTGTGGTGAAGCTTCATGGTGTCGTTGGGAGCCTCCAATTCGGTTGTGGAGATTCCCCAACCTTGTTTGTAAAGGTTCGGTCGCCGCCTTCAAGGGCACCACTAGTGGAATCACGTCACCTCGCATTGTGTGAGGGCGTGAGGAGAATACAATGGCCCTAGTGGCTTCTTGGGGAGCATTGTGCCTCCACACCGCTCCAACGGAGACGTACTTCCTCTCAAAGGGAAGGAACTTCGGTAACACATCCTCGTCTTCACCGGCTCCACTTGTGGTTATTTCTTTCCTTTACTTGTGCAAGCTTTCTTTGTATACCTTAGCTTGCTTGCTTGTGTGGTTGTTATTGTTGCTTCATATAAGTTGTCCACCTAGTTGCATATCTAGACAACTTACTTTGTTGCTAAGTTTAATTTGGTTAAGAAAAGCTAAAAGTTGTCAGTTGCCTATTCACCGCCCCCCCCCCCTCTAGTCAACCATATCAATCCTTTCACCGCCGCCGCCGTTTTTTTTTAAAACCGATCGGGTTTTTTTCGAAACCCTAGATCTGTTTTTTTAATAGATCGGTTTAGTTAAATAGCGGACTTTCGTCTGTACATTCATTTTAATGAACGCTTTCCGTCTTTTAGTAACAGACAGCGAACGTTCGTTCGTTAGCCTGTTCCTCCGTTTTTCTTTTTCAGGGTTTTTCCGCGATTATTTTCGATCGCGATTTCTGCCCTGGTCTTCTTTTTAGTTTTTCTTCTCGCTCGTAAGTCGGAATCAGGCGATTCAAGCGCCTAGATCTTCGTCTCGAAGCCCTCTTTCTGTTTGACCAACTTGAACAAGGTTTTGGTACTGTAAAATTTGACTTTAGATCAATCTAGTAAACGGATCTTGTTTCTTTCGCAGTTTGAGTTTCGTTGCTCCGTTTGATTTCATTCTTTTTGCAAACCGGAGTTCTTAAGTTGAATTTTCTGGTTAGATCTTCTTATTGGGAGTTTTACTTCTGCATCTTTGCTTGTCTGCTTATGTATGCTATTGTTTGATTGCGATAGAATTCCCGGAGTGCGAAGCGTGCTACTACGAGTTCCTAGGTTTTACGAATCATCAGCAAGGCAAGTAACACTTTGAGCATACCCTTTATTACCAGTTTTTATGCATTAGATCAAACCCTCACACATTGCATGAGTAGGATCTATTAACTTGTGGGTCTGGGAAAGATACGAGAAGCCCAGAAGGATGACAAAGAGATTGCCGAAATCAAGGAGAAGATGAGTGAAGGAAAAGCCAAGGGTTTTCGTGAGGACGAACACGACAGCTTGTGGTTTGAGGACCGAGTCTATGTGCCCAACGACGCTGAGATCAGGAAGTTGATATTACAGGAGGCACATGAATCACCATACTCGATACACCCCGGAAACACTAAGATGTATTTGGATTTGAAGGAACGTTTCTAGTGGACAGGAATGAAGAAGGATATTGCCGAGTATGCAGCCGTGTGTGATGTATGCGAGAGAGTGAAGGCGGAACATCAGAAGCCAGCAGGGTTGCTACAGCCTATGCTGATACCCGAATGGAAGTGGGACAAGCTTGGCATGGATTTTATCACCGGATTACCCAGGACCCGATCGGGATATGACTCAATCTGGGTAGTAGTGGATCGCTTGACCAAAGTAGCCCAATTTATCCCCGTGAAAACCACGTATACCAGTGCGAAGTTGGCCAAGATATACATGACCATGATCGTATGTCTGCACGAAGTTCCGAGGACCATCGTATCAGATAGAGGAACACAGTTTACTTCCAAGTTTTGGCATCAGTTGCACCAGACTTTGGGAACTAGGCTAGAATTCAGTACAACTTTTCACCCGCAGACTGATGGACAAACTGAGAGATTCAATCAGATTCTGGGGGACATGTTGAGAGCTTGTGCAAGATTATGGATCTAGTTGGGATGACAACTTACCCTATGCGGAGTTCTCGTACAACAACAGTTACCAGGTCAGTTTGAAGATGGCAGCGTTCGAAGCATTCTACGGGAGGAGATGCCGAACGCCATTGATGTGGGATGAAGTGGGAGACCGTCAATTATCCGGACCAGATCTTATCAAAGAGTCAGAAGAGAAGGTTAAGCTAATTCGAGATAGACTGATGGTAGCTCGGTCCAGGCAGAAGAGTTATGCAGACTCGAAGCGGAAGGAAGTAGTCTATGAAATCCTAGACAGAGCGTACCTGAGAGTGTCACCTCTACGAGGAGTTAAACGTTTTGGAGTTAAGGGAAAGTTAGACACGAGATTTGTAGGACCATACCGAGTTTTGGAACGCATGGGAGAGGTTGCCTACAAGTTGGAGTTACCAGAAGGATTGCCAGGAGTTCATGACGTGTTCCACGTTTCTTAGCTTAAGAAGTGCCATGCTGAGATGGCCGATATTCCTTTAAGAGACACAATGCCTCTGGAAGCAATTCTGTTGGATAGTGACCTAACTTACGAGGAGAAACCGGTCAGGATCCTCGAGTATGCAAGCAGAGTCACCCGCAGCAAGGTTATCAAGTTTTGCAAAGTTCAGTGAAGTCACCATACCGAAGATGAAGCCACTTGGGAACGAGAGGATGATCTACGCAAGGACCACCCACACCTATTCTCTAGCCAACCCGAATCTCGAGGGCGAGATTCATCCTAAGTGGGGTAGGTTTGTAACATCCCAAATTTTCAATTTGGAATGTTATACATAGATCATATTGCATACCATGTTTTATTGCATTTGTGTGTTGCGATCCTCGAAATTCTAAGCAACTCAACAACCCACGGAGAGAGTTGGGGATTTTACCGTTTTCGTATTTGAGTTTTCTCAAAATACTGGTACGGTGATCATTTGGGTTTTAATTATTTTTTCTCTCTAAAAAATATTTCCTAATAAAATATATGAGCGAAGATAATATGAATTCTCCAAAATATAAGAAATATTGGAGGAAAAATATAAAAATCACTTTTGGTATTTTATTCGGATTTATTTGCGATTTTATCTGCATAGGAAAAATATGCGTTATTCAAAAAATGCACCTAGGTCCGGGAAAATATTCACTTTGTCCTAAATATTATTAGAGAATGATGAAAATTTATTTCGGAATTTTTCGAGTCCGTTTAGTATTTTTTTTTTTGGCGAGTTTTGCCGCGTCACGACTTTTTAGAAGAAAAAAAGTCAACCGACCTAGTTGGGTCGTACCCGACTAGGACTCCTCCGACCGGGCCTTATAAGGCGAGGCCCGAAGCCCCGCAGCCCACCCCAGCCGCCGCCGAAACCCTAGGCCGGCGCCGCTACTGCGTGCAGCCGCCCTGCCGCCACCCACGCCGCCGCCGCCAGAGCCGCCCCACCGCCGCACCTCGCCGCCGCCGAAACGCCCGTCGCCGCTGTTTTTTTTTTAAAACCGATTGTTTTTTTTTCGAAACCCTAGATCTGTTTTTTTAATAGACCGCTTCGGTTTTTCCGTTGGTTTAGTTAAATAGCGGAAGTTCGTTCGTACGTTCGTTTTAACGAACGCTTTTCGTCTTTTAGTAATAGACAGCGAACGTTCGTTCGTTAGCCTGTTCGTCCGTTTTTCTTTTTCGGGGTTTTTCCGCGATTGTTTTCGATCGTGATTTCTACCCTAATCTTCTTTTTAGTTTTCCTTCTCGCTCGTAAGTCGGAATCGGGCGATTCAAGCGCCTGGATCTTCGTCTCGAAGCCCTCTTTCTGTTTAACCAACTTGAACAAGGTTTTGGTACCGTAAAATTTGACTTTGGATCAATCTAGTAAATGGATCTTGTTTCTTTCGCAGTTTGAGTTTCGTTGCTCTGTTTGATTTGATTCTTTTTGCAAACCAGAATTCTTAAGTTGAACTTTCTGGTTAGATCTTCTTATTGGGAGTTTTACTTCTGAATCTTTGCTTGTCTGCTTATGTATGCTATTGTTTGATTGCGATAGAATTCCCGGAGTGCGAAGCGTGCTACTACGAGTCCCTAGGTTTTGCAAATCATCAGCAAGGCAAGTAACACTTTGATTATACCCTTTATTACCCAGTTTTTATGCATTAGATCAAACCCTCACACATTGCATGAGTAGGATCTATTAACTTGTGGGTCTGGGTAGTAGATTGAGGTATAACCTATTACCTACATTATTTTTAAACCCCTGGTAGTTACTTCTACGTTATGCTTAGGTTGCTATGCTATGCTCGTAGACGTGGATTGGGTTTGAGAGTATCCATGACAGATGTGAGTTGTTAATTAATGGTTCAACTTAAGGTGGCTACTTGAATACACATCTGGGTGGATTGGTTGCAGGGCACCTGGAGAATCTAGTGTTGTCCTAGGAAATCCCGGAGGAATCGTGTGATTATCCCATGGAATGCCACCCAGGCTCAAAGGGATCATAAAACTATTCATGCTAGAAACTTCTGTGTGCAGCCACAATGCCATTATGGGCTCTGGCATAGTATGAGTAAGTTGTGTGAGCTCTTTCAGTGGTGGACTAGCAGATGTAGGGGAAAGTAGGTGTACGGGTCCACCCGGGGTAAAGAGTAAATGCTTCTGAAAGACTGTGTCTCGGTCATCCGTTTCTCAAACACCATGCAGTGCGAGAAATCCAATGGAGGAGATCGAGTCTTGTGGGGAAAAGCGCGCAAACCTCTGCAGAGTGTACAAACTAATCATGATTAGCCTGGTCCCCGGTTATGGACATCTTGAGTATCTGGTACTTGAATTATTGGTTGATCTCATCACTCTAAAATTAATTTGCTGGGTTGATAATGACTACTTTAATTGGGATTGAGTTGGAGGAACCTTCTCAATGATGTTTCAACCACCATGATAGTTAAAATAAAAGGTGTTCCTTTGTTGTAGGAAAAAATTGGCTTTATGCAAAAACTTTAACCTTAGAGCCTCCACCAGCCAAACATGCATATAGTGTTAGCCTTTATTCTATTACTTGCTCTACTGTGTTATCTTGCCAGCATATTCCATGTGCTGACCCGTTTTGGGCTGCAACATGTTACGTTGCAGACTTTTCAGAAGAAGAGTAAGGTGCACTAGGTCGTTTGTCATGCACTCAGCTATGCCGTTGGAGTTGATGGACTCACTTATCTTCCAAGCATTCCGCTGTTATTTTGTTAGATGGCCTTATGCCATATACTTTTGAAATAAGTTCTCTTTTGAGACATTCGTTTTAATAATTGTGTGATTGCCACTCTGTTATAAATACTTCAAGTATTGTGTGTGTCAGCATTACCGATCCAGGGATGACACAAAACACAAAGACTTCGGTCCATTCGGATCGTGGTCGCTACAAGGGGTGTCTGCCTCCCCCAAAGCAAGTCCCAAAGCCTTCCATTTCGGTGTAAGGAGATCACGACGGATCGACGCGCCAGGGTGCAGGTCATCGCCGTGCCTGCTGATGCATCGGGAAAACAACTTTAGCAGGCGAAGACCGCCTTCAGTCAGGATAGGCATGGATGCCTGTCCCCTTTCAAATTGCCACCCTGTGGCCACCCTTTCCATCTCATGTTTTCGGGGAAGAGGACCTAGGAACTACAAGAGGGATAGAGCCACCTCCATGTAAGAGGATCCAACCATTCTCTCCCCCCCCCCACACCCCGTGTATCTTGAGCTCCAACGCTCCGCTGCACAACAATTCAACACAAGTAGGAGTAGGATTTTACACCGCACACTAGCCCAAACCTAGGTAGCTCGCGCGTCCCCGTCGTGTTTGGTGTGAATGAGCGTGCTCGTCGTGATCTCGACGTAGTTCTTGTTAGGTCGTAGTTCGTCAAGCAAAGCCCCCTGGTGGTCGAACCCTTGTTCTTAGAGAGTTTCCTGGACGCAGATCCCAGACTCCGAGAGTACTCCTATATAACTTGCATGTCAAAAAATAAGGTCATGTAAGATACTGATCTATGATATACATTATGAATGTAGTATCATATAGTAGTATTATATGCATGATACTAATATAAGTATGATACTACCCGCTACGGGCAGCTTTTGGATGACAAAGTCAAACTAAGTTAAAACATATCCGTCCATTCACTTGCCCAAAAAAATTCCATTCAAAAATAAAAATCAGGCGCCACTCAAATATCTATATGGCTTCAACGTGAGGAATATTAAGATATGTACAAAACCCTATTCTCTTCTTGATTGGCTAGTGGCAACCGACCATTTCCTCGACACACGGAAAGTAGAGCACAGATTTCGAGTAGTTCATTTTGAAGACCGAGCTCTACGGAGGTCTTAATTTTGAAAACTTCAAAGTTCAAACTTTTTAGTTTCAGATTTTTTTTAGTTTTAAAAAATTCTAAAAAATATATACACTTGTACATAAGGATGTAAGGGTATTTGAGCCAATCAACAAGATCAATTTAGGCTAAAAAGATACCTCGATTTGAGTCTGTATCGGTCCGCCGAGCGGTCACAACGTTCTTTTTTTGGCAAACCAGAGACAATGAGGGGGGTGGACGGGTTGCAGAAGTCCGGAAATCAACCATGTAGGACTCCAACACCCCGGTCCACCCAAAACCCCTCCCGAACCCTACGCCTCCATCCTCTCATTTTCTCTTTTTTAGTTTTTCTCTCTTGCCTACGCGCCGCTCCACCACCCCGGCCGCCATTTCACACCCCTACCGGAACACCATGGTACACCCGGGCTCCACGGCGCTTCTCCTCGGCCGCCGTTCCACACCTCTCCTTCGACCGCCGCGCAGGTACCATCCGCTCCTATGATGCTCACCATGATGGGCAACTGTTTGGTGAATTGCCCAAACTAATTGTTTTTGTCCCTTCTTCTTTGAAGCAATGGATTCAGATATGGGGCACGTATACGACCAATATGTTGAATCGTCAAATAGATCGTTGGACGAGGAGGATCACACAGATGAGACGATGATGATACAAGCGGTGCTTGCAGACGCAGAGTGTGCGGAGGAGCATGTTCTCAATTTCAAGAGATCGATCAAGGATCATCGAGTGCTCAACCGCAACCAGGCGCGCATACATTTAGCACAGATGGACGACTACTTTCCCTCGATGCCCTCTTCGCTAACAATTTTCACCGGCACTTTCGAATGCACAAAAATGTCTTCGATCGTCTACTATGGCGTCCGGTCCTCTCATGACTACTTCATCTTGAAGAAGGAAGCTGAGGGAAGGATTGGGTTCTCTAGTTACCAGAAGTGCATGGCCGCACTACGGATGCTTGCATATGGCACAACCGCTTATTCGTGGGACGAGCACCTACGGATGTTGAAGAACACATGCGGAGATGCCCTGGTCAGGTTTGCAACTGTCGTGGTTGAGGTGTTTGGACCTCAGTACCTGACTGGACCAACTGTGGAGGACACCGAGAGGCTCTTAACAATCTTGGAAGCATGCATTGAAATGAGAAAACCGCCCAAAAGCTTTGCAAGGGCAATATCAGGGTCAAGTTAAGAAGCCCACATCATTCTCAAAACAGTTGCATCACAAGATCTTTGGATTTGGCACGCTTTCTTTGGCATGCCCGAGTCTCACAATAATATCAACGTGCTGCAAAGATCAACTTCGTTTGCTAGGTTGAAGAAAATATTCCTCCTTGCCACTATACTGAAGTAATGGCATGAAAACAAATAGATACGTTTGAGATGTATCAAAGGCACATTTGAGCTCAAGATGAACATGTTAAAAAATAGCACACGCTTGACCCTTGTTCGCACACGAACACGTCACCGTGTATCCTCGACGCCAGGTGTGATGCACCGCAGCTCACGTCGAAGGAGACCCATCCGAAAGCGCGGTACGCAAGCAATCCGGCGGGCGCTTTTATAGGCCCGAAGCCACGCTTGCCCGGGAGGGACCCCGTCAGGGCGCGACGGCTATGGGCTGCCCTAGGTCAACCTGATCGCCCCTAGGGCCTTGAGATTCGCCGCCCTACAACAAGAAGAACAGACGAATAACGAGGAGGAAGAAGGACAGAGAGAGAATATAAAAGTAAAGGCAAAAAGTGGTAGATGATTTGTTCGATTGTGTGTTGTTCAATCGATCGTCATGCCTTACGTATATAACAGGCGGCTGGACTTCGCGTGCAAGGAAAAAGCTTGGTGTCACGTCCAAAACCCTTGTCAAATACGGATGGTTTTTTTTCCAAACTTTCCAAAATTAACTGAACTTGGATTTAGGTAAGTCTGGCACAACAGTTCGGTTCTTAGGTCCCACAAGTCACAAACGACCTCGGATGAAGATCAGACCAAAAGCGAACTTGACTGTTTCGACGAGACAAACAACTTTAGTGTTGAATGTTTTCGATTCGAGGCCATCTTGAAGGGCTAATTGCTCACGCATTGTATCAGACATCCATCAAACATGTGTGTGATGTCCAGCGTAATATTTTGATCTCTAGTCGGTCCGCACCGCGTTGATCGTAACTTTTGCATACGAACTCGGATTGGAACATTTTATATATATAAATCGATCGTTTCGACAAGACGAAGACAATTTGTGTAGATCATTTTTTCCATATGAGGCCTTTTGGGGGGCGTAATCAGCCGAATAGTGTTCTGAATACAAAATCTATGTACTTCAATCACAACTTCGGCCTTAGAGATGAGATCGGATGGGTATGGCCCAAATATCAATGTTTCTCCTTTTGACAATACCGAACTTTCTCATTTTAAGTACTTTTCCATTTAAGTCGATCTTAATTGTGTTTTTGACTATGCCAAAATCTTGTGTCAACAACCCTTATGGTCACCAACGAGGCACATTAAACCTATTTCGGTTGCCTTGATTGGATATAGATTGCAATAGAGTTAATGATGCAAGCGGGAAAGGTGGTCATTATGTTTCTGGGCACAGTCGATGATGATTATGACATCTATATGTGGTTCAACACACACACACCCCAATCAGCAGTCGATGATGACCATGACATCTATCTGTGGTTCAACACACCCCAATCAGCTAATTTTTCTTAATAATACATTTTCTTTAGTAAATTTCATAAATATTACGCGGCCAAAAGAAAATTCAAAAATATTACCCAATCGGCCACCAGCAGGCCGACTAAGCCTAGTCAGCCAGCAGCGGGCCGAGTCAGCCTTATCGGCCAACTGCGGGCCGACAGGTCACTAATCGGCCACGCACAGGCCGAGTATTGGCCAGGCCACGTCGCCTCGGGCGCTGTCGGCGCGGCTGGGTCACGGGCGCCCCTGTCGGCCAGCCGCAGACCGATCGGCTTGCTGCGGGCCGACAGGGTGCGGGCCCCACCGCGGCCGGCTCCTTCCCCTTTCTCCTTCCATTCTTCTTTCTCCAGCTCGTTCTTATCTTCTTCTCTTCTCTGTTCTTCTTTCTCCCTCTCCTCACACATATATTCTCCAATTTATACACTCAACTCACCCATTTTTTTGCGGATTTGGCACCGTGAATGGGTTCTACATAGTGAGGGGAGCTAAGGGATACCTCGAGCTACTCATGGGGTAGCTCGTGGTGTTCGTGGTTAGCATTTTGGTGGAGCGTTTTTTGAGCTCACTGGTGAAGGTTGTGGCGGTGGTGGTGGTGAAGCTCGGGCATTGCGGTGTAGGCAGTGGGGGTGGTCGAGCTCCGGCGTTGCTAGGCGAGTTTCCGGCTCCGGTTCCGTTGATTGAAGTCCGTCGTTCGTCGTTCGTTTGCACGCTTCAAGGGTATATTCCAACACACATTTTATCTCTCGTAATTGTTTGGTAGTATTTTTTAGGTATGTGAATATTTTTAGGTATGTGAATATTTTTAGTTAGTCCGTGAATATTTTTAGGTATGTGAATATTTTTATGTATGTGAATATTTGTAGTTGGTCCGTGAATATTTTTAGGTATGTGAATATTTTTAGTTGGTCCGTGAATATTTTTAGGTATGTGAATATTTTTATGTATGTGAATATTTTTAGTTGGTCCGTACATATATACATGTCTAATATTTAGTAGTGCGGACATTTGAAAGCGTTGCTTATTATTTGTCTGTCGTTGTAGGAAAAAAATTAGGTGAGCCGAGATGTCTGATGTAGTGAAGTTCATATTTTACTACGGTACTGGTACTGTCTAGACAACTGAGATGGGAGCTGATCTGAGTGAATTTACTCACATAGAGGTGGCACTGAACGCGCCTCAAACATGGTCAGTCAGTCAGTTGAAAGAATGGATTGCGGCAAGTTTAGGGCTAGATATTGTAACGCACACAGTCGGTATTCATGCATTGTGGACACGGTCAATTTCAACAATATATTTTTATTTGAGGCCAATTGAGCGAGACTCCGAGTGGGTGCGGTGGTTACAAGGTTGTGAACGCAGGGGATGCAATCCTGTTGCCTTAGTGACTCCCGTCGTGAATGAGGTCACCACACATGAAGGCGAGGGTGGCTACGATCATGGGCTGAGTAGTGGAGGGAGGCAGTTATCTATGTCAAATGCTGGGCATGCTGGTTACGAACCAGGGCAGAGCAGTCAGGTAAAAGGAGGAAATGTTGCTGGTTACGAACCAGGATAGAGGAGTCAGGTAGAAGGAGGAAATGCTGCTGGTTACGAACCAGGGCAGAGTAGTGAGGTAGAAGGAGGAAATGCTGATGGTGATTACATTGGCGAGGTGGACGCTGACGAGGTAGATGGGCACATGCAGCACCAGATGGAAGAAGAAGACACCGATGTTGATATGGGTCATGCCGATCATTCTGATGAGTCGGATGAGGAAGATAATGAACAGATGGCCCCGAATCCTGCATCATGGAATCATGACTTCTCATCTGCAATGATACTCAACGATGGACATGATTCTGCCTGGCAATATCACCAGAACAATATTGCGACGGGAGCTATGTAGCCGAATAAGCAAGCTATGAAGGATGCAATAATTAATTGGGAAATGTCCAAGCAAAGGGTTTTCACAGCTCAGGTGTCAAGTCAGAAATACCTCACAATGGTATGCAAGAATGCAGATTGCCCTGCCAGGGTGCACGGCTATCTACCTAAGTATGGCACAAGTTGGGTGATCAGTGACTTAGTGCATCACACTTGTCTTATTCCGTGCATCCCTCAAGATCATGCCAACCTTTCATCGCCGCTTATTGCTCGGTTGTTTTACGATGAGATAGTGCAGGGCAAAGCTATGGAAGTGAAGGCAATCCAGACAAAAGTCTTCACTAGGTTTAAGTACAGAATTTCTTATGGCAAGGCTTGGAGGGCTAAGCATTTGGCGCTGGAGAGCAGATTTGGTTCATATTTTGATGCATATGACTCTGTTGTCAAGCTCCTTCGTACACTGCAGCAGCGGAATCCAGGCACCTATATCGATATCCAAGACCTCTTCATACCAGAATTCCCAACTGTGAGAGTGTTGCATCGTCTCTTCTTCTCTTTCGGTGTATGCATCGAAGCTTTCAGGCATTGCCGACCGGTGATATGTGTAGATGGTACATTTCTCACAGGCAAGTACAAATGACAGATCCTAACAGCCATAGGTCAAGATGGCCAAAATCAAGTTGTCCCACTCGCATTTGCTTTCGTGGAGAGTGAGAACATTGAGAGTTGGACATGGTTCTTCAGGCAGTTGAAAATATATGTTGTTAAGGAGAAGCCCAATGTGTGCATCCTTCATGACATGCATGCAGGTATACTCAGTGCGATAAGGACACTGACAAATCCAGGCCCTGAGGAACAAACTCCATGGCAGGACTTGCAGAGCCGTTGGTACATGCGCCATCTGGGGGCTAATTTTTTCTCGCAGTTCAAAAACAAGAACCTGATGAATCTATTCAAAAAACTCTGCAAGCAGAACCAGTTATGGAAGTACAATTTGATACGTGACCGACTTAATGTGTGCACGCAGAGACATGTTAGGGACATGAAAGCTGCAAGAGATGCAGCGGTGAGGGCACATGTTGAAGCAGTAGCTGCACAGTTGGCAACAGGAACATCGGCCGTGGAGGAGGAGCCTGTTGGGCTATGTGACTTGCCAGGCTTTGACCCACCAGGTACTAGGAGAAGGCTCGGGAGGTCGATTAAAACCTTCCAGCAGTGGATAGAGCATGAGCCTCTTGAGAGGTGGTCTTTGCTACATGACACACATGGAGCAAGGTACGGTGTCATGACAACCAACCTCGCTGAAACATACAACTTTGTCCTCAGAGGAAACCGGGCATTGCCGCTTACAGACATCGTTGAGGGTATTTTCTATGGCACCGTGAAGTATTTCAGAGATAGACGTCAAAAAGCAGAGCAACATATCTTGAACAACCCGAATACACGTTACTGTGAAAGAGTCACGAAGTACATGGAGAACAAGATGCAGAAAGCAAGGTCACACACTGTAGTCGCCATCGGTAATCAAGAAAGAAGGTTTGAGGTCCGCTTAGCCAACAGAAAATTCGGATGTGCCAATGAGATGAGGACACATGAGGTGAAAATTGGAAATGAAGCCTGGCCAACATGTGAGTGCACATGCAACAAACCAAAATTGTGGCACCTACCTTGCTCACATGTACTTGCTGCTTGCGGGCTGCTTGGATTGGACGCAATATCGTTTGTGTCTCCATATTTTCTAAAAGAGGTTGTCCTGAATACCTGGACAGGTGAGCTGATGGGTTTTCGATCAATGGGTAACTTCAACACCGTCAACTCCTTGGAAAGGCGTTACATTCCAAACCGAGAGCATAAGCGTATAAGTAGAGGCAGACGTCAGTGTCGTCCCATCCGGAATGATATGGATGAATCTGAAGCAGGAGGTTCGACAATTGCCGAGTGGCTAGTTAGACTAGAGCCGTATGTTATAGAATGCGAGACAGCAAACACACATCTATGGCACCAGAATCATGATTTTGAACTCAATGAATTCAATCTCTATTTGCGGCACTACATGAATGGCACACGGTTGCGCATTGTTGAGCACTCTCACCCAGAGGAGATACCTGACCCTACTCCATCGGATATGTACCCGAGCTATGATACTTCAGGCTCTAGACAGTACGCGGTAAGACATATTGCTCTTAAATTTAGTTGTCACATATTTTTGACGTGCATACTTAATAACCAAGGCGAGAATTTGCAGGCTAGCTTGACACACGAACTCTACAACGACGTGACCACCTTTGGACGATCACTGTCGTCTGGACCTCTTCTTCAGCACCGTTTTGTGCTACAGCCCTTCTTGGAACGTATGCAGAACAAGATTCGGGCTGTCTACGAGGCTATCACGTGCACCCGGAGGAGCGACGTTGTTCTGCACCAGCAGCAGCCGCCGCGTCACTCCACACACCGACATCAGCCACGTCCGCGTCTTGCACATCAGCCGACTATGAGGGCACCCCCTCCTGACCAACCTGGCAGTTCGACGTGGCAACACCCAGACCACTTTGGTCCCACGTCGAGCTTTGTGTTTTCTCCACAGCCACGACAACAGGGTCCCTCGTCGAGCTTTGTGTTTCAGCCAGAGCAGCCGTCACAGCCAACAGGTATGTGTATTGTTCTCAATATTAATTTAGGCGACCTTATTCTGCATGACTTAATGTTCCATCGTTCAGGAGCCTACGGATATCATGCGTCTATGTCTGCATCACATGATACATGGGGGAGTGATCAACGTCTTGAGGACAACATACATGGTCAGATGTCGCAGCACATCCAGTGGCCAGACATGTTTTCGACTCCTCCACCTGGCCCGACACAGGATACACAGTATCACCAGGATGAGTCTGAGATTCCGCCTCGTAACATCAGGCCAATACATAGGTACGGATGGACGACGCCGCAAGATCCGCCTCCGAGCCAGGGCAGACGTCGTCAGTGACGCTTCTATCTATCAGTAGAGACATGACCATTTAATTATGTATGAGACTTATGTCTATTCTATGTATGAGACAAATGACTATGTATTTATGTATGAGACATATGACTACTCTATTTTAGTCTCTGCTATTTAGATAGAATATAATGCTCATACAACAAGAAAGTACAAACAACTAGATATAACTACATCTAAATAAAACGGCACATACAACTTAACTGACAACATAAAGGATAAAAACTACATAAAGTCATCATCGTCATCCTCCATCGATGCAGAACTCTTGCCCTTCGATGATGCAGAACTCTTGCCCTTCGACGATGAAAAACTCTTGCCCTTTGATGATGAAGAACTCTTGCTCTTCGACGATGCAGAACTCTTGCTCTTTGACGATGGAGAACTTTTGCCCTTTGACGATGCTGAACTCTTACCCTTCGAATATGTAGAACCCGGAAGCGGCGCCATGAAGATATCCTTATCATCCTCACTGTCTTCAGTCCATAGAAAAGTATGTTCGGCTGCACACTTTAGGTATGATTCACCCTTCGATTGTTGCATCTTCCATCTCCCCTGCAACCTCAGAAGTTCTTCCCGTATCTCCTCAAAGGTCCTGGAAGGCCACCCGCACCTACTTAGTGCGTGAGCCAGCTCATTCAGTAGGGTGTCAGTACTGATGAGCTTCTCCCATTGAACTATCTTGTTGTCTACCCTGAAATCGGCGGCTAAATCCAGAAGACATCTGGACATACTAGGGTGAAAACTACGATCGAAAGGATATCCGGACATCTTGGCGAGACTACAAGACTACAACTGAATGCTTACCAATGTTACTGCCGAGGGTGTTTTATAGACTCACAACACAAAAAAAGGCGGGAACTTGGTAGCGGGAGATACTGGCGGGAACTAGAGAGCGGGAAAAAATGGCGGGAACGAGCAAAGCGGGAAAAAATGGCGGGAACGAGCAAAGCGGGAAAATTTGGCGGGAACGAGCAAAGCGGAAAAATAGGGCGGGAATAAGCAAAGCGGGTAAATATGGCGGGAACGAGCAAAGGGGAAGGCGAGTAGAGAGCGGGAAAAATATGGCGGAAACGAGCTATGCGGAAACCTATGGCGGGAAAGAGCAAAGGGGGAAAAATATGGCGGGAAGGAGTGAACAACGTGAGAGGTGTTTAGTTGCATGCAATCGGCCAGCAGCTAGCCAATAGGGGTCCTGTCGGCCAGCTGCAAGCCGACTGAGCTCCTGTCGGCCAGCAGCAGGCCGACTGCTGGAGAGCTCGCGGCCGATAGGCTTATCGGCTAGCAGCAAGCCGATTGGAGCCCAGTCGGCCAGCTGTGGGCCGACTAGGCCCAGTCGGCCTGCTGCGGGCCGACGGTGTATTATTTTTGAAAATTCTTTTGGCCGCGTAATATTTATGAAATTTAATAAAAAATGTATTATTTAAAAAATATTAGCCCCCAATCACCATATCAGTTCTCCGTGTTGATCCGGAGTTCGTACGCATAATTCTATCATACTAGCACTGGATTGAACATACATGTTGTATAGTTATTATAGTGTTATTGTAAGCGTTAAACATAAGAGAGTTGTTAAATTAAAGTGTGTTCTTAAACCGTGCTATATGACTCTATATTGTGCCTTCTAGGATAATACTATTACTGTTAACGTGAAAAATGTTGCCACCACAAGGGGGTTTTCGCCAGGAAAAAACTATTACTAGCGGGCGTACAACAACTCGTCACCGGTACAAACACTAAGGCTGGTCGTAATGGTAGTATCATGCATGCCGACTAGACAATTTCGATGAGGTGTCATAGAATAATATGAAGAAAGAAATGGTTGGGTATCATATCATGATACCGTATCATAATAAATATTATAGTAGTATGTGTCATGCATGTCAATAAATAAAATACTACTTGATACTAATATATGATATTATACATTAGGGAGGTAGTTCATATACTAGTATCATATGCATGATGGTAGTATATGATACTCCTCATTACAACTAGCCTAATAGTGACAGACGACTCGTCTGCCACTAATGACCAGTTAACATTGGCGAGATGCGAATCGCGGACACACCTCATCGCTGCTCCCGCCACGAGTGGCCATTTTGTGTCCGCCATTTTATGCATGTTCTGCAGTAGTGACATCAATCGTCAATGCAATGAGCATTAACCAACATGAGCTTTATTACAAAGAGAATTACCACGGGCCAGGTGAGATGAGCTACCTGAAGTTGATAAGCAGTATTTGAATGATGTAGTTCGAGTAATTTTTTACAAAGAGAATGATGTGTCTATCTCAGGCTACATAGCTTTCCAACGTTAATGTAGGTTTATAAAATGAAATGAAAAGGTTAAAAAAGGCTCAGTTTCTACCGTGAAATACAACTAAAACACCTGGCACTCGCTTACTTATCTTAATATCTTTATTTTGCCCGAGAGAGAATATCTTCAGTTCCTACTACCACTGTAGTTAAACACGCACCACCATATAAAACGCGTTCCTGTGCCAGCTCCAAGGCTCCGGGCTAATCATTCCCGGCCGGCATTTGAACCCGCCGCGTCGATCGGTCAGCAGCCGCCTGCGTCTCGAGATCGACGCAGTAAACAAATGGCAACCCCTGTTGCCGCACGAGGGAGGGGACAAGGCCGCAACGCAACACCACTTGAATACTCCAAAATATTGTGCAACTAGGAGGAGCACTCGATAAGAACATAGCTTTTCCAACCTTTAACAAACCTTTAAACTACAGAAAGCTTTAAGATCGGTGATCTGTAGGTGGCCCCTCCAATTATAATCCCCCTTTATGCCAGACCACGTGTCAGACCCGCACCATTGGTAGAATCTCTTTCAGCAGAGCTCGATCGCCATTATCTGTGCCACTAACAAGTGATTAAGAATTGCGTTCCTGTGCAGGCATGGCGTGTCACGTAGAGTGTGGCGGAGGAGGAATCCGTTCCACGTTGCTTGTCTGATATAGTTGCAGCAATCAGGACCTAATTTTTATTTAGAATTTATTAGGGAGCGGTTCCCTGATTCCCTCTCTCTTGGGATGCTTAACCTAAGCTTCGTTAGTTGGCGTTTGAGGGATAGTTTAGCCGGGCCTACGCATAGGGAAGGTGGGTGATTGTCCGGACGTCTGTGTCTGCATCGCATGGGTTGCGGCAAACACTTTCGCCGTTGCTATTTCTGGTGGTAAGCATGGTTTCGCCCCTTTCACATGCTAAGAGCATCTACAGCCGGGACTCTCATACCCGTCTTGAACGTCCGGGCATGCCATCCGGTCGGTGACTGATCACAAAAATTCAATCCAACCGAACTTCTCAAATGCCCGGGCTGATCGGCCTCCCACATATCCAAAGGATATAAAGATCGTGCGGCGGGAGAAGTGCGTCGCTTCAAAGTCCCGGCGCTCCTTTCCCCGTAAGTTCTAATCATCCTCCTGTGATTAGTACTAACGAGAGCGGACCCGAAGACACCTTGATCCAACGGCCACGCGCAAAGGGGTCCTATCTAGGCTGGATCGATCGATCCACCGACACCCGGCATCGTCCTTAAAAAAGAAGCATTTCTAGGTTGGTGAGTGCCTAATTATCTTGGCTCATAGCGAAAGCTACACCGTGTGTCATCCTAGACCTATATATATATGCTCCAGAAGATTTTGCATGAGAGGAATGTGATCGGACTTAGATTAAACAAAAGTTGAAACACGAAATAAACAAGGGCTGGGTGGTAACACTCGCACACTTGTCGTGTTCAAGCTGTGGTGTTCCTCCGTTGTTGCATGCAAGAAATTGAGAACCGGCACTTGCTCATGGTGGTCTGTCTCGTCAAGTTGTCAATGGCCTCGGCCCTCGGGTGCAATCTGTCTTGAGCAAGCAGAAGGAAATTTTACGTTTTACAAGAACGATGGAAACTAGAAGTAGAAGTTAGAGTTGTGTCGAATATTATTGTACAAGGTAGGTTACAGTTGGATTTGGTTTTGAACTGTGTGTAGACATGGTAGGAGTTGTGTCCTAGTAGGACACTTGTATCATAGGCCTCTCATATATATCGGGGGTAGACACACGATGTAACCTATGCCAACATAATAGCACAGGCACGCAGGGGGAGCCGGCGGCGTGTGCCGGCACCCGGGCGGCCGGGGTGCGGTATTGTGACGGTGTCACGGGGAGGAGCGCCCGTAGTCAGGCCCCGGGGATGTAGCCGTGATGGTGAACCTCGTTAACAAATCTCGGTGTCGTGCTTGTGTGATTGCTTGGTCCTCGGTAGATCGACGGAGCGCCTCGGATTTATTCTAACAGTAGATTGAAAATATATGGCTATGACACAGAGGAAAGAATTAGGGTTTGCACCCTTAGTTGGCCCCTAACGCTAGTCCGCCTCGTCTCCGGTGACCCGAGCCTTGGAGGTGTGACAAACTCAGACGGCTCCTCCGTGGCGGGAGGGATCCCACCCTTGGATTGGTAGTTTCCGTGTGTTGCTTGGGGCGTTAGGTCACGACAGCGTCCAAGAGTATGAACAATGCCCACCACATCATATCCTTGTTCGCGAGGTGCGCCTACCACCGGTGGAAGGTATGTCGAGTTGCGTTTCTAGTGGATCTTTCTTGAACCGAACTATGGCTAGTTTTCGATGAATCTACTTAGATTCAATCGGTGTTTGTTTCAGACAGCCCCGTCTTGTTTCGGTCGACCCTCGTTTTCCTTGTGTGTTTGCAAGTATGGCCCTTCCGATCTATTTTCTCAACGTCGGTGACGGTTGTTGTTCTAGTGCGTGGACCTTCATGGTCTTAGCACAGCGACTTATTGACTGTCTCAAGCGATGACTATGAGGTGTTTTCGACTCGCTATAGTGCTTTGAGTTGTCGCTAGGTGGTCCATAGACTTAATTGTAATTTTTGTTATTGTGGAGATGTTTATACCGTTGTTGCTTATTTGTAATAGAACGGGGGACTTTTTCTTAGAAAAACAGTCAAAATGTGGGTGTGATATGTCTCAAATATATCGCATCCAACGTTTATTATTTTGTATGCTTCATGCTACTACATGGTATAAGGTTTTGAAAATTTATATGCAGAAACACAAGCCTAGTATAGATTCAGGTAGATCCAAGCATCATTGTAATCACAATGTTCATACACAAAAACCATCAAACCGGAATTGGGTGTTACCTGGAAAATAGAAGGCCCCAAACCTGGGTAAAACCTCCCTCGTGTGAAATCCCGTACCAAACCTCGGTAAAACATACCAGCGCCTCCTCTCGTCCAAAATTTAACCGTTGTGTGCTCTCAAAAAAAAATTAAGCATTGTAGGTCATGACATATTTATACAAAGTGTTGGTGACATTTTTTAAAAAAAAAACATGTGTTCTTCGTGCTGGAGCGATCCTGAGGAATGAAGATGGCGCCGTCATGTTTTCTTCGTGCAGGAAGTTATACTTATGCCGAGATGAGATAGAAGCTGAACTAAGCGCTTGTAAGGAGGGCCTCTCCACTGCGGTACAGAGAAACAACACAACCATTCAGATTGAGATGGGATCGAGGAGTGCTCTGACTATGATCAGCAGCCAGGATGTTGATAGATCAATTTATGGCCATTTGGTGTCCGATATAAAGTAGTTAATTGGTAGCTGTAATTCTTGCTTCTCCCTTGGTAGTATTTCTCAAAATAGAGCTAGTGCCTGGCTGGCAAATTATGCTATGACGTCTGGTAGAACTTTGACCTGGCTTGGAGCAGGGCCTCCGGAGGTCCTGGAAATAGCATCTTATGATTGTAATTCGCTGGTGATTGAGTAATGAAGGTTTACTTTTCGCAAAAAAAAAACAAACAAACCTGTGTTGTCTCATAGTATAACATGAATTATGTATTTTGAAAATTTTATCCACAGTGAAGCCAATAGAATAAATTTTATATTTCAGAGGCTAGTACATTTTCTTTTAAATTACCCGCACTCTAGGTCGGTGATCGTACTCTTTGCCTTACTAATTCAAATAAGGTCTCGCAGAAAATATTCAGGAGTGAAAAATTGATGCATACTTCAAAAGCTTCAGTATTTGTTATTCGCTACCTCAACAGTGAACAGTGACTTGATCCTTATTAAAGGAAAAACATCGACCAGTTTCGCCCTCTACATTTCCAAAACGAACCAAATGTCTATGGATGAGTCCAGCAAGTGCCTGTTGTCGAGGTGCAAAAGGTCCTTGTCGTTGTTCTGGCAATACCTAATGCAGGGCCGGCCCTGAGGGGGGGCAGGGGGGGCGGCCGCCCCGGGCCCCCCGACTAGGAAGGGCCCCCGATCGATATGTGATGTTTAGGAAAGATTTGTGATATTTAGGGAATAATTATTTTCCATGCGACAGATCGATTTGATTTTGAAAAAGGAAAGAATTCTTCGCATGTAACAGATCGCCTGATTTTTAGTGATGTTTAGTAGGAAATAATACTTTCCCGTGTAATAGATGGACTTATCCCTTCTCAAAAAGCGGAAAGAATTGTGACAGATCCATTAATTCAGGAATTGCCGCATGACGCGCGTGGTCTTCTCTGTTTCTTTTTCTTCTCTTCCACAACGGGCAACCAATCAGCCATGATCAACGCGCGTTGTCATTTGCTGCTGTGCGCGATTAGTGCAGGAAGGTAATGCGATTTTCAAGTTTCCATCATCCTTCGCTTCAATGCAAATCTTCTCTTTTTTTATAGTCTTTTCATATTGTTCGGTTTCTGAAGTTAACTAATCCTCGTACATACCTCTTTCTCGCACTCTGGTTTCTTGTAGTGATTGGGAATAGAATAGGGAAACTCGAATTTCTGTTCGTGACTCGTAAGCAGCAGCAAAAGCATGCAGTTTCAATCTTTCTAGCCTTCCAGGTACCTTATTCCATGCCCCTTATATTTTTTAATTTAATTAGCAGTGTCCTTAATTTCTTCTATCATATATGTGTATGCTAATTAGCAAGAATGCTATTAATTTAGCAAGATTTATCTAGAAATTATCCATGACAATGAGAAAAAAAAGGGAACATGCATATGAGTTGATGGTCCCAGAAAAGTACTGCTTCCGTGTAAAATAAAACAAAGTACTTTCAAAAACTCCAAAGAATTAGCTTTAGTCGCTATTGAAAAAGAACCTAGCGAAACGTTATAGGTCAAAACACATTTGAGTAGGCACCGAAGTGTTACTAATTCACCTAATAATTGATTAACAAGAGCCGCCAAATTTTATGTAAATGATTATGACCCTGGTTTTTATAATACTCGAGATAACAAGACAACATAAATTGTAGTGTAAAGTGTATTTACTTGCAATTAAAATAGCAAAAAAATAATATGTAGCCTTAGGGCCCCTTTTAGTTATCTCGCCCCGGGCCCCCGAAATCTCAGGACCGGGCCTGACCTAATGTTCCTATGTTTGTGATCTGATCTCCTCAGTGCTGCAAGATTGTTCTTGGCTGCAGAAAAATGGCCAAGTCTTTTTTAGGATGGTGCTAAGAGACGATAGGCCGCAGGTCCTGTACGTGGGATCAAATAAGAATGAAGAATCTTGATATAAAAGCGTAAATTTTGTGACATGTATTAGTCCGTGCAAAGATTTGTATACCAGCCAATCACGAGACGTAGAATAGGAGGTTGCAAAGTGAACTTTTCTCTTTATATATAGAAGCAAAGTGGCCACGAGCAAGAGTGGACGACCGTTACCTCTCTAGGGCAACCAGTTTAGAAAGTGAGGAGCTGCACTACTGCAGATGTGGTAATGTCTTGTGGAGATAGCACTCGATTAGAAGAAGTGTACGTGCTGACGGACAACCCACTAGAAGTTCTTTATATCGCAAAAGTTACATTTTTCCTAAAAATACCAACAAATTAATCAAAGACTAAGGGAACTCACACAACCACTTTATTTGGAGGTTACTCGCTTCTCATTAGTTACAAGTCATAGTGCAACAAACACGTGAATCTACCTGAAAAGGTCAATAGAAAATGCCTGTCTAAAGAACCAGCAGAAAACTCCTCTAGAAAAATAAATTTATATTGAAGTCCCTAGAGTTTGCCCTAACCGCCATCCCCACCGCTAAACCGTAGCTGGGAATGACGGGGAATTATCACCCAAAGAAGCATGATGTCGACAAACCTTTGGTGTTTGTCGCGTGTCGACCAGGGAACATCCCCGTCCTCCTAGAGTCTCGGAACCATTGTTTGTCGTTGCCGTCGTCCAGGCCGAGCGGCAAAGGCACTATTGTCAGGCTTTGAACCTAGATCTCAGTACATCATTTCCCTTTGACAACAAACGATGTCGTCTAAGACAGCGAGCAGCGACTAAAAACCTAAGTCGGTGGGTAGAAGAGATGATGAGGGACACAACCCACCGGCTCCTCGACGTAGTCACCGAAACGGGAGTGAAGCGCGGTCAACCCATATATTAGTACACCATCTTCCTTTGCCAACCGACGATGTCATCTAGGACGACAAGCAACGATTAAAAACCTAAGCCAGCTACCAGAAGGGCCGACGGTGGACACAACCCATCTGGTCCCGGCGTCGTCACGAAACGGGATTGAAACCCGGTCAACTTTTTCATATATACTGCCACCACTGCATTCACCATCAAAATAGCATAGTCCCACACACTGAGTGTACTTTAAGGGGTCGATATTCTCCATCTCTGGTCGACGAGCGGTACGAGGAGAGAGAGCAACCCACAATATCGCGAACGATAGACCGAGGAACAAGGGTTACCTCCTTCTCCGGTTCTCTCGCTAGGGCAAAGGAAGGGGAACGGAGCAACGGTCACAATTCTCTTGATTTTGTTTTCTTGTGAGGCCAACTGGTTCATTCATTCATCCCTTTCCGTATGTGTCCTTGAGCCTAATTGGTTTGGTGCCAATAATTGGCATGCCAATTGTTGGCAAGTCTAAAAATTTGGCTCGCAATTGATTGGCTACCAATTGATTCTTGTCCATCTCTCAAAAAGTAATCAATTTTTGGCAACTTTTGGTTTTGCCAAATGTTGACTTGCCAAATATTGGTAATGTCAAACTTTGGCAGCGAACCAATTAGCGTCCTTGTTTCTTTCCTTTTCGGACATCAAGATACATACACCAGACATCTATTCCGACCACAGGATCGCCCATACCCGCGGTCAAATCTGTGGTTGGATGGTTAGAGGGATAGTTGTATCCCAGTCCACCAGAGTTCAAGTCATCGTGCTCTCATTATTCTTGAATTTATTTTAGAATTTCCAGCGATGCGCTTTCACTCGGAGGAGACGTATAAGTGTATACGTGTATGCATGAGTGTTTGTGTTTGTACTGTGTTAAAAAAAAAGATTGCCCATACTCTTCCACTCCCCTGTGCTAATCCATCAAACCCATAATTAAACTTGGCAGTTCCACTTGGACAGTCCTGAAAGCTCCCAATAACTCTTCACATAAACTAATACCATCTTATCTAGACACGACACATTCCATGAACTAATCCATACCCCCGCTCCAAACATCACACAAATTGTGTCGTTGCGTCGGGTCATTTTCGTTTCGCACAAACGGAGGTGGACCGACGGCGTCGGGGCTCCGTCAGAGGGCTACGGGACGGCGAGCTCTTCCATGTCCCGCCGGACGCAATGGCGACCGCGACCCCGTTGGGTCCGATCGGTTCGCCAATCCATGTCTCCCGTCCAACTCTAAATTAGGTCAGGTTCCCATCAGAGCACATATCACGCGCCTTAAGATACGCCTCAGGTCCTAATCCGCCGTTGCGTCGCATATGTTTGCGCAATTACTTATGGTGCTTTGAGCTTGACACCACCCCTCTATCTACTAATCCTGCCCCCATCAAGTCCATCATCACTGGTCCCTTTCGTGCGCCGTGTGTCTTCCCATTGGTTATTAGATTAGATGTAACGCAACTTGTGGCGGTCCGGAATAGATTTTTGCACGTCCATGTCTGATGGGCGGTCAGGGGGGTTGGGATTGGACACAAGATATACAAGATATTGGGAGCCTATTCTATTTGTAAAAAAAAAATGTTTTTGATGATGTTGATAGTACTAAATTAACCACACGAATGGTTGTTTGTGGTTGTGTTGTGCGTGCACCTGCAGAACAGAGAGCAGAACTCACAAGCAACACTTTTGGTTGGTGGATGTTCTAGACGGCTCCCGGCCGCATATGCTCCGGGGTGAAAATAGGAGTAATAATTTTGTGAATGTTAAGAAAATATGGGGGAAAAGATAGATGCATGTATTTAGCTCTTTCTGGGTGTCTGTAAAATTCCATGAGAAAACACAAGTATACCCGTGCAAAAAAAAAACTTCACTGTGTCAAAACTAGCGTAGAAGCATTTCGCAAAAATAGAATAAAAAAACTACTCCATTACACATGTATTCATAAAAAAAGAATCATACTTCCTCCGTTCCTAAATAAAAGTCTTTTAAAAGATTACACTATGGACTACATACGGAGCAAAATGAGTTAATCTACACTCTAAAGTATGTTTATATACATTCGTATGTAGTTTATAGTGGAATCTCTAAAAAAATTATATATGAAACGGAGGGAGTATTTTTTTCAAAACCCAATTCTTTCTTACAGTTTTACTGTTAATATCCGAGAGCCAAAGGCATCGTCCCCACTTTCGATGCCTTTTTTCCTCTTCCGTGTTTCCATTCCCTATTTCCTTTGAGAGCCAGAGTGCTTTAGCTTTTGCACCATCCTCGTCCCATCTTCGTCCTGGCGGCCGAGGCCAGGCTACACCGTCCGTATTCGATGAAAGGCAAAAGACGCCAGTATTGAGGGGTAAAGTTTCAGGAATAATTTTCGTGGGCGCGACGTGTTGCGGTGTGACATGCTGCCATGCATGTACCGAGGCAGTAAATAATGCATGCATGCATGCATGCATCCCTTCTTGATTCAGATAAGCGAGCCCGTGAATCTGGCAGAAGATAAAAAGGAAACGTGCATCCGAGACCCGAATGATTTTCTCATCCAGTGTAACAATGCTCCAGTGCTGAGGGTAGGGATTTACTGTACTAGTAGGTCGCGTGGCGTCTCTGTCTGAACAGCACTAGTGCACAGTGAAACCTTTTTCCCCACGGTGTGTTTTGCGCTACGTAGCACCGCCGAGAGCCAAGCGATGCTCTCTGCTTTGACAGCACCAGGGGATGGATGGCAAGTGATGTCCTGTCCGGTCGGGTCGGAGTTAGTGCTGGTCGCGCACACAGCTAGTACTAGCTAGCTAGCCCTAGACGCTGCTCGTGGTAGCAACTCGACCGTGAGCGTGAGGTCGCGTCAGCTTTATATATGGCGAGACGACCGCGGTAAAAAATCAACACAGCGTTCGTGCGTCCGTGCACCATCGGCGGTGCGGATGACAATCAAAGATCGCAATCGTCTTGGGAGCAGATAGACTCAGATTATTCCGGGCGTTCAACGTTCGTTTGAGCGGGCGCGATGTGATGCCATGGCAGATGGCACGCGCGCGCGCGCGCACGATGCAGTGCTCAGAGCGCAGAGCGGCCGCGCGGCACGGGTCGCGCGCGGGCAGAGCGCGGCCGGCGCCGGGCCCCGGCAGCGTACGTCCGTGCACGCCGGGCCGGCCGGCCGGCCGAGAATGGCCAACGGAGACGCCACGGTGCCCCGTGCCCCACCGTGCGTGCCGTCTCTCTCTCTCTGCCCACCCCGGTCGCGATCTCGTCTCCTCTGGCTGGCTGGCTGGCTGGCCGCCTCGCCAGCGCGCGTCCATACATCTCACGATGCGCACTGGCTAGACATGTCGACATGCAGTAGCTGCCTGCCGCGCTGTGCTGTGCCTCTGGCAGCAAGGATTATCACTAGCCGAATCTGAAGCCGGCCGGCCTAGCCAGGACGATAACAAACGGAGTTATATTATCATTATCGTCTGACCTAGCAAGCTTAGCCCGTGAGTGAGCTGTGCGCCGCGGTTGTTGCGAGAGATAAGATGAGGCCGGCCGGCCGGGCCAGCCGGAGCAGCCGGTGGACAGTTCCATGTGCGAAAAATCAAGATCTTATGTGCGCGTTGCGTGGCAAATTTCAAGCCAGGTCACGGCGCTATCGCGACCCCTCACTCCTCCAGTGGGTTAGATTTCACGGTGCGTGGTGCAAGTAGTGTCTGTCACGTACAAGTGGTACTGGTGCGATGCGGACCGTGCGAGATGTCCACGTCGACGTTGACAAGGGAAAAGCAAAACCTATACAGCTAGCTCTTCGTACGGGAGAAGAGAAGACGGCGAAGACGTAAAGCGTCTGGGATTCGTAACTAAGCATGCATTGCATGTGGACAAGGTGATACGATCCTGGGATCACTCTCTAGCCGGTGAAGTGATGCAAACGGAAAGGTGAGAGTTAATTAAGGCTCTTCCAAACCGAACTAGTGTAGTGGTAGTACGCCGGTGCGTACGGTACGGAACAGTTGGCTTTGTCGGCCACCGGACGCGTGTCGCGTCTGCATGCTTAATTCCATCTCCTGTAGTCTGGGTTGTTGACCTCCATTTCAGTCAAACTTGATCATATATTTAACTAGCAAAATATAAACTGTATGTCATAGAAATCAGATTGTTGAATTTGTATTTGACAGAGTATACCAGTGATGCTACTTTTGTGGCATGTAATTTATATTTTTTCACTGAAATATACAGTGAAAATTGAACCCACGGTATGAAAGAGATAAACCCGAACGGAGAAAGTGATAAGTAGCCAGTGATCGGTCGAAGACGGGGCGTAACGGAACGAGCGAGAGAAACGTCATGATCCGCGAGGTAAGCTAAGCCGAATTGGATTGCAGGGCCGTCGCCGTCCGGCAGCTTTGCCTAGGCCGTTGAATGCTAGCTCACAGTCACAGGTCACTGTGACTTCAAAGGTCACTGTGGAGGGAGTGAGAGGTTCACCTCACAAGTCACTGTGACTTCCCACTGTTTGCTTTCACGGAAAGAAACCAAAAGCGCGCGCTTCCGATCTGTAACATGTCACGTTCCGATTGGTTGTTTGGTTCCTCCTCAACTCAAATCAGGGTGATTAGGTGGAACAAGAAGGACATGACGCGGCAGTATTGGAATCTGACTGGTAAATGAGATTTGAGAGAGACACCGCAGGATGGAGTACTAGCGAGCAACATTAACTGTGTGTGCTAATCCCCCGTGAAAAGTAAAAAATTATGTGTATTTGAACCAATTTTTCATTTTAAAGTGGAAAAGGGTTTGTTCTTTTGGTAAAAAATAGGATAAAGATGAGGCAAAAGGTCCCAATTCAAAGCAAATGATTTTTTTAAAATTACTGTTCACTTCGCGCGTGAACAGTGCTGTCGCCGCTGCAGATGGCGGCAGGCCCCACCATCAGCAGCCCGTTCCCGTGCGAGCAGTGGCCGAAACGGGATTCCGGCCGGCCGCCAACGCTGGTGGCGGCAGGGCCCAGCCGCCTGGTCGGCCGCCTGCGCTGGTGGCGGCAGGGGGTCTGATCCGGCAATTTGACTCGCAGGTGGTCTCTTTTGACAATTCCACTCGGCAGGTGGTCCTTTTGGACAAAAAATCTCTCTTTTGGATCCACCCCCAACGTCAAGAAATCGGTTAACACCTCAGTCTGATTTTTTTTTGCTACAAAGAATACTTCATTCTGCACGAGTAGGTTTATTTATTTATTTCACTTGGCTATGTATAAGTGGCTTGAGAGTGACTTGGCTGGGAGACACTGTAAATTGACCTCGGGGGTCTAGAATTCCTTTGAAAATTCAAATCTTTATGTGACAGCTTTTCTAAAATGATGTGCTAACTAGAGAGCTTATAACTCAATGGAATATGCCAGGGAATCATATTTGCCTTTTTTGGCCAATTTGAAACTTTCCAAATAATAAAAGAAAATAAAAGAAAATTGCAATACTAACTAGCGAAAGTTCGTTGGGAGGGAATCCCAACGAAAGCCTAGTGTCCATTTGGTCAAAATCAAAAGATGACAGTTTTTTTTTTCAAAAACACCCATTAAGGAGCGTTTGTGGCTTTTTGGTCAAAATGAAAAAGCTGTAAAAGCACAAACAAAAGCCCAAACTAACAGGGCCTATGAGTGTTGTCTTTCGTGCTTATCCGAGTCCTAAAAATACCTGGCAGTTCTATTCATGTTGATATGCCCTTTCCCTTGTTGGTGATTTTTTTCCAACACAATTTGGCTTAGCTCCTAATACTTGTGCTATTAGAGCATCTTCAGCCACCTACCTCTAATTCGAGCCCTCAAATGCCCGCGGACGCGCACGGTCAATGACCTGGCGTGTCCGTTTTAAGCCTCTATTTATCCGTCCGCACAACTACACTTCTTATTTTCTTCCTCGCATACCCGATCATATGCATGTGATTAGTGAAGATGAAGAAAGAGAAAGAAAAAAAGAATAAGGAAATAGAAAATGTGATCAGGGGTGTGGACACGTCCTATGTGGCGGACTGCCCGAACCATAAGGTTAGATAAGAATGATCCTTCATGATGACTTACAAATAACTAAACCAAAAAGTACATAATTAACCTTATATTATTGTGTTTTTCTAGTGTATCTTTCGTTATTATTGTGAATACTAGTTGTAAGTATGATCACAAGTGATTAATATATTCCTTTTTCAGAAGGAATAAGTGTAGCTGATCAAAAAGTGGCACCTATGAAAACCACTGAGATTTCCTAGTCGCCATACTTTAAATCTACGGTTTGGTTAGGGGATTGAAAATTCAGAAGAGATTAGGCATGTGAACTGAGAGTCCAGTCCCGTCGTCCTATTAACTTAGGAGAGGTCGGGAGTTGAGAGGAAGTTGTTTTAGTGAGACCATCTTAACCCATCGTCTGAACTTACATTACCTTCCCCGTCTAGTCCCTCGCCATTCTCCATAAACCAAACAAGAAAGTAAAAACCCCTCTCAAGTTCTCACGCATAATTCTTATTACGGGCAAAACTGAAAATTGAGAATAAAACTACTCATCCCATGTATAATCTCAATTCAACTTGCTGTTCAAACTCCCATTCTCCTTCCTAAATATACGGCCAAATACGCGTGCGCACAAAGTCCTTGTAAATTCTACTAGATTTTAATCAGTTTGTGAATGTGAAGACGGTGGAATTTCATGCATCATTACAGGATTATTACGACCCATCTCGGTAATAAAAGGTCGTGCATCGGTTTAGCAGGGGTCCAGCATGCATGGAAAGAGGAACAAGCACCACATGCTGGGCCTGGCAAACATGAATGCCCCAAACGTAAGTCAGTTAGATCTAGCAGCAGGGAATTCGAGGTTTGTCGATCGCACAAGATTGTCGTCCGTGAGACCGTGACCTTCAACTTCGCTTGCATACCATACCAGTGAGCGGAAGCTAGCTGGCTTGCAATTGCGCTACACGAACAAGGAAAGTCACTTTTCTATTATCTGGCAGGCCCATTGCAAAAGAAGTAGAAGTATCGAGTGGCTGGCAGCGATACACCAAGGAGCTGGTCGAATTTCCGAATAAAACATGTTTTGTGGTAGGTACGAATGAATATGTATAACCTTGACTTCATAGCAAATGTACATGTTTCTGCATTTTTTGCATGTCTGACAATTCGGTAGTACGGTACAAGAGCAACTCTAGCAGATTCGCCATATCGTCTATCACGCTTCATATGAATATAGAGGACGCAGGTGCTGTACATAAACACAGAGTTGTCAGAAAACATTGATGTAATGCTACCCATCGCGGGGTCTGCGTTACATGGATGACATTGAGGTCAACGATATTTTCCCCCACCTCACGTGCTAGGAGCCCAAGTTGACGGTCTGACATGGCAAGCTAACAAATGTCATAGACCACGGCGTTTCCACCAACATGGAGACGCCAAGGTTCGTGGTGTTACGCCTGAACGGCTTAAGCACGACATACTCGTGAGCTTGGGTTCTAAGAGCATCTACAGCCGGGCTTGACTAATCCGGTCATCCAAACACCCGCACATGCGACCGGGCGCGTATACGGACAATGACAGATCACGCTTCAAATTAGCTATCTGCATCTGGGTCTCTCGTATTTGAACCCCTAGAGCCATACAAAGCATGCAAAACAAATCATACATACTCATACTATGTACTACCCTAACTAATCTTCATCGTCGGAGATGTCCACGACATCGATGTCGGGCGCCAGGTGGACGACCGCGTAGGAGGGCTCCGGCTCCTCCCCCTCCTGCTCGACCTCATCCATGTAGGCGAATATCTCTTCCTCCTCCAACGCGGCGTGCTGCGCCTGCATCTCCGGTCGGCGACGGCGTCTCGCCTCCGCATCAGACTCAGAGCGGAAGGAATAGAGAATGTCATGCTGCTTCCCCTGCAGATTCGCGTCCCCTGCGTCCACCACACCCCTCCGGCTCGTCCTCCTCCTCAACCCCCTCCACAACCTCCAACTCCTCCTCCGGATCAACTGCATGCGAAGGTAGCCACGTGGAGATTCGGGCTTCGCGCCATGCCCGGATCTGCTCGAGGAGCTACAGCCGGTGCTCCGGGCGTTAGAAATGGGTGGCCCCTTATCCGGGTCATGGCTACTAGTGGTGGTGGACGGAGAGTGGAAACTAACGGCGGCGGAGATGTACGAGGTGTGGTTTAATTTTGATGATGGAGCCGAGGAGAGCCTACCTTTTAGTCTAGAGATAAGTGCTCAAAGTTTCTAATGTTTGATTTTCATTAATCCAAGGGTGAGCCTTGTTGGGCAATGGATACATTTTATTAACGCAAAATAAAACATCAAGCCCATGTGGATACAAACGCAATAAGCATACGTCCCGACTTCGCCAGTTAAGAACTTAGGATGCACGAAATCAACAATAACGCACACATAAAAACACACATCGCCAACTAGCAAGGTCATATAAGATCAAAGATTTTTTCAGAACACGGTACAATCGAAGTCATTTACATACACGAGCATACACTCACTTCTATGAACACACACATATCTCTGTGAGCACCTTCGCCTGACTGATCTGGCATAGCATCTTTAGATCGACAAAGTCACCGCATGTGCCTCGTAGTTGACAATCCTCCCACCAAACGGACATTGTCGGAAAGTTTTAAAAAAATTCAAAAAAATACGAGCACCAATATCAAGCCGTGTTGGGCTCGGGATAACATTGTACTCCTATTCATCCAAGCCATTGTACTCCTATCCACCTTGGACCGCACGGGCAGTCCGGGTTGCATTGCATGGCTCGCTCGTACCGTGTCCGTGTGTTAAGCTTCAAAGCTTGAGGAATCCATCAATGAAGAGAAAGATGAGCAACGAATCGTTGGTTCCGTCCGGGCGGCGTGAGTAATTAGTAGCGGCCGTGGTCGCAGTTCGGTGGTCACGCTCTCTGCTCATCTCAACCGCGGTTCTGTTGCGGTCCCAGCATGGGGCGCCCACCGTGAGCGAGCGGGTGAGCCGCCGGTGCATCTTGCCCGGCGGTCGTCCACGCCGAATCTCAGCCGGTTGGGATGCGTGCCCGTCGCCGGCGGCGCCGCCGACGCCGCACCTGTATGTTCGGCCAGCTCAAAGCTCTTTTCCTTTTCTTATCCCTGACCCGCTCGTGCTGGTGGGGATGACGTGGTCCCGTTCGACTGCTGCTCCGGCCGTTGGCGGCAGGCAGCCGCTGGTGGAGGACAAGTCAAAGGCCGGCTGAAGATGCCCCCTTTTTCGCCTCTGAAAATGACGAGGAAACGCACTGGGCGCACGGCCGACCGGTGCACGCGTGCAACGTCGCCGTCGCACGGGCTGGGCGCCGGCGGCGTCGTGGCCGGTCCAAGGCCCCCGGGCAGCTGTTCTCTGTGTGAACCATTTGTTTATTGTTACCCGCGTCAAGATATTTTTACTCCCTTGCCTTTACCAAAGGCCATGCGACTAGAACTCTGAGAGGACTAGTAGTTGAGTACAGCAAAAATCAGTAGTGTAGTGTAGTGTAGTACAGCAAAAATCAGTGACGGGAACACGTGAACAACCCAAAGCCGAAAGAAATGGGACGAAAGGTGAGTGCAGGTGCAGCCGTGGAAATTCTGCGTCAGCACGTACCGGCCCAACAGCTCAGCCCACCGCGGGCAGGAGCGACTGCATCGCCGTATCGCGGACCACGACGAGGACTGAAAGGTGCACTTGATTCAGGCTCGACGGCCTGACGGTTACTACCTGCGATATTTCTCCGGCGTATAACTAACTAACGAACGAACGAACGGACTGGGATGTCATGGGGAATCAATGGCGTTATCGAGGCAGCGACGAAGTTTCAACGTTGACTGTAGGAGGCCCGTCCGATTCACCGCAGGTGTGCAAGTTTGACAGAGAACTCAAGGAATCGGTTGCACACTGCTTACTATAATTGCTGCCACTGCTCGCTCTGCAGCAATCTGAGCCCAGCCCAGCACAGTAGTAGTTATTCAAAGGGATTGATTGATTCCCTGCTCGATCGGTCGGCCGGCCCGGTCACCTATCTATCGCTCTCTTGGGATGCTTAAACTAAGCAAGCGCGATTAGCCACTGCTTGGGATTAAAACTTGTTTAACCGAGCCTGCCCTTTGGAAAGCGGATCGCTTGTCCAGACGTCCGTGTCCACTGCACTGCATTGCATTGCATTGCATGTATGGGGTCACCGCTCTGCTCCGCTGGCGACTACTTATACTGTGTCCAGCGGCGGTGGGCAGTGGTCACACTTGCGACGGATGTCTTGGTCGAAGCACTTTTCCTGCATCTGTTTCTGGTAACACTGCAGCAGTGGGATTGTTTGCGATCCCCGATCCGTTTTCGCGATCTGATCCATCGATTCGCGCATCGGATAATCGTGTTAATTAATCGGCTTCACGGGTTACGGCGCTGTGATCGTGCAATTCCCAATCCGATCTCCCCGGCCGGCCCCGATATATGCCCTTGCTCGGCTCCTGACCTCCTCACGTGAACGAGCCAACGGATGAAACCCGCGTCTTCAGCCGAGCGGCCGGCCGCAGAGTTCCAACGAGAAACAGGGATGCGCCGCTCGCTGGTTGGGCCATGCATATGCGTGCCGTCAGAGTTGCCTGCCTGGCCCTCTTTCTTTGAAAGGCCCGAAATGCTGCACGGCACAGGGGATCGCCCTGCCCGTCCTCATCGGAAACCAGGCACCGGTAGAGGTTTCAAACGGCATTGGTTCCCAGCGCTGCGAGATTCTCTTCTCCCCGAGCTCACGTAATTTGGCAGCAGCATCTCTCTCCGGAAACTGTGCGCTGTTTTCTTTGTGGCTGGCATACAGCCTCTAGCACATTTCTAGGGCACAGCGAAACATCTTCTGAATCCCAAATTTTCTCAATTGTGAGTCTCACTCATCCATCCTTCTCAAATGCAACCGTTCCAGCGACACAAGTACGCAAGCGCCCATACCCTTCTGCTTGATCCGCTCATCATATTTTTCCTACGTGCCGATCTATTAGTCATGTCCAGTTATAGAAGATGTGACATACACCATCGCCGGCATATTTGAACTGTCCCCAACGACGCTACTCACGCAACTGTGAGGATAGACCCATACCCATACTGTCCGGTCCAAGATCGCGAGAAATTCCACCACGTCATTTTCATTTTCGAGCAAATGGGCTTGGACCGGTGGCGGATGGGGGAATAATTCTTGTTCGACCGCGACAGGGTTGGTCTGGTCGGTTCGCCAATTCATGTCTCTCCACGGCCTGGTTCCTATCCGAATCCGAGCAATAAATCATGCATGCGCATTAAGATACACCGCTTATATCTCAATGACATCGCCTCTAGGCCTTGTACAATGCAAGGTGGTTAAGAAAGATGCTTGGAGAAATAAATCAGACTTTTCTTAACCACCGTCTTTTCTGTAGAAATAGGCATTAGTGGTTCAGAAAAACCCGGTTTATTTTTAGCATTTACCTAATTACCTAGCATTGTACGAGGCCTGAGAGCATCTACAGCTGGGCGTCTCAAACCCACCTCATACGCCCGGACGGGCCACCCGGTCACTGTCCCTTCATGAAATTTTGACTAGACGGGCGTCTCAAACGTCTGGACTAATCGCCATGTCGGATTGACGGGATCCCACGCGGAAACGCCCGGAACCCGGCAGTCCGAAGCTCGTCTCCTCTGTCAGACAGATGTCGCCGCGTGGCGCCACTCCGGCGGGCCGCGTAGTGCCTAAACCTATGCGATAAGTCGACCGGCGGCATCGAAACTCTACCATCCACATTTTCCTCCACCTGCCCGCCGCTGCCGCCACTTTCCACTCCCTCGTCCGCCTAATAGCCATGCACCCATGCCGCCGAGTGAGCAGCCACCCATTTCTAACGCCGGAGCGCTGGCTCGAGCTCCTTGAGCAGATCCGGGGAAGTCGCGGAGCCCAGATCGTCGCGAGGTTACCTCCAGATGCACTGGATTCGGAGGAGGAAGAGGAGGTGGAGGAGGAGTATGTGGGGGTGCTGGCGACATGGATCTGCAGGCGGAGTAGCAGGGTATCCATGATTCCCTCCGCTAAGAGTCGGCTGCGGAGTCCAACCGACATCCCCGGCAGGAGATGGAGATGCTTGCCTACATGGATGACGTCGAGTAGGACGAGGACGAGCCGAAGCTCTCCTACCCGCCCGTGCAGCCGACGCTCGGCACCGTCGTCGTGGACATCTTCGACGACGAAGAAGATTTGCTACGGTACCACGTAGTATGTAGCATGTAGATTTTCTTTTGCATTCTTTGTATGGATCTAGGGATTAAAATATGAAAGACTCGGATGCAGAGTGGCTAATTTAAGGCGTGACCGGTCACTGTCCGCGGACGCGTCCGATCACGTCCGCGGACGTTTATGTGCTGAATTTGCAAAATCCGATTGTAGATGCGCTTAAGGTTTGTTTGCTCTAAGGTTGACACTCTGCTCTATCTAATTTTCATATCACCAGGCATCACTAGTCCCGGTCATCGATAACGCAAGTTGAAGTGTTTGCCTTCTCGAAAGAATGAAAAGCTTGAATCGTTTGCCAATTAACAGATATTTTACACGTCGACTCACAAAAGAAAAAGAAAAGATATTACTCCTTCTGTTCTTAAATATTTGTTTTTTTAGAGATTTCAACAAGTGACTATATACGAAGTAAAATGAATGAATATACACTCTAAAATATAATACGTACATCCATATGTTGTAGTTCATTTGAAATGTCTAGAAAAAATAAATATTTGAAAAAGAAGAGAATACATGTCAAAATCGAATGCATCTATGGGGAAGATTGCCGCGAAGACCTGAAATATCTTCTCATTTCTTGTTTTGCCTTGTGAAATATAGACGTGGGGGAAGAATGTTGTGTGGTTCTGTGGTGCTTATATTCTCCATCTTGTGTGGTGCTTTTGCTCTCTGCATCCTTTTTTCCTTTTCATGTTCCATCTTCGTAATGGCTAGGGGCTATGCCATCTTTGACGAAAGACGGCTTGTGAGAATGCGAGGAAGAAGGTATAGCTCGCTATGGTACAGTGTTACGTACCGTAAAGCTCCGCGAATCCAGTATGGTACGTGCCAACGTGCCATGCTATGTACTACTCGTGTACAATGTACCAGCGTGAATGCATGCATGACTTCAGCCTGATGATTCAGATGTCACCTTTTTCTTATGGGTATGGCTAGGTCTCAGTCGACTTAAATTTCGCGAAGTCTCAGTCAAGTGACATAGTATATAAAAAGAAAAAAGAAAAAAAAACTTTACACGAATCTTTATGCAAGATCAAAAGAACATATCATCGACGGTCGACTGAGATTTAGTAACACCGTTTTCTTATGGTCAACTTTCACTCGAGGACTCTCCCGGTAGGTTGGTACACGTCAGAACGTGAATGAGATATCAGGTTTTGGACCGGAAGAATGAGCCTGAGAAAGTCACGTGTGTCCGTCGGGAGAGAAAAAAAACATTTTGTAGTTAAAAATTATAAGTACGTAGTTGCCCAGATGGAGTGTTCCGTATGATGTAATTAAAATTTATAAGTACGTACATCCGTCGGGAATGAATCTACACTCTAACATGAATGAAACTATACTCTAGAATGAGCCTGAGAATGTCTCCGGGTATGCTTGTTAGTGTTCCTGTGTTACGTGCGTAGCACATCATTATTCCGTGAGGCGGATCTCAGCCTGGATGGCATTGGCAAGTGGCGTCTTGTCCGGACGGACACACATAGCAGTCGTAGCCAGCACTGCTCCTCTTCGACTTCGATCGCCCGTGAGGTCTCGTCGGCTTTATTTTGCTTTTCCGGCCGAGCCCCGCGAACCGAAACTCCGAAAGAAAGTAAGAAAAGAAAGATAGAAGTCGGTGGTGAAAAAACAAACAGCGTGCATGCACCATCAGCTCAGCTGCAAAAATGCTATGCCTACGTAGCAGGTTACGTACATCGGTCCTGCCGATGACGAAGGAGAGGGAAACGGGAATGGTTTTTCGCGAGACGCGGCCAGGCACTGTGCATGCATGATGCGTATGTGCTGGAGAGGCCAGGATGCGTGCATGCATGTGTCGCCTCTCGCGCGCGCTGTGGAGGACGCAGCTCACCTGCGGCCAATGGCGGTGGCAGTGCTCACGGGCCCGGCCGGCCGGCGCAGCAAACCAGTGATGAGTGCCGTTGCTGCGATCTGCCCGTTCCGAACCCGGCGGGGCGGTTGAGGGGCGTACGTACGTGGCCGGACAGTTGCATGTGCCCGGCAGGCGGCGGGCACCGGCCGCGGCGGCGGCGGGGTGGCTGAGGCTCGTAGTTGTAGCCCGGCCCCGTAGGGTCCTGCCGGCCGGTGACACGGACCGGCTCCGCGCACGTCCATGGACCGTGCGTTGGAATTGTTATTCTCAACGTAACCTATCTGCTGGTCGATCGGAGGTAGACGTAACAGAAAGTAGATCAAACTACTCGATTGACCATGCAATTAACTTGCCGGGCATATCCCCGTGCTTTAGCCAGGCAGCTAGTAGTACGTACGATTACAGGCCATGCATGCAGGGCCCATCGTGATCGAGCTTTGATGAGAGTAAACGACTGGTTTGTTAATCGCCGTGTGAACGTCTGCATGCCAAACAGAGCATACTAACCAGTGTTGAATGCACAGTGAGTTTACTACGTACTGTACAACCCATCGCCCACAAAGCTGCGGTCCATGCAGATGCAGTGATCCGGGATCCACCACATGAGATGTGCATCTACATCTACATGCACTAAAAGGAAAACAGACATCACATGCCGGCGCTGGCGCTGGCAAGATGAATGATACACAAGGCCCGTCAGGCGTCAGATAGATAGATCTCGCAGCGAAAGGAATGCGATGTTGTGGGACGGTTGGTTGCATGGTGGTCCGTCCTCTCGTACGTGCGAGGTCGAGGTCGATCTGCCCAGCCGCGCACCAGCAGTGAGGAAACGGGACGTGGTAGTCGGCAACGGCAACGCACGCAGCCGAGGTTCCATTCGCCATGGGCGCTGCTGCACGAGCGTAGTAACCCAAATGCACCGAGGGGGTCTTTTTCACTGATCTGACCACCTCAGCAAATCTTAGAACATAAAATGAACTCCTTCAAAAACTATTTCACAATCTGATCTTTTTCAGAAACGCCACAGACCGGGACGTTGCTGCACTATACAGAAACACCAACCTAGCTCGCGTTGCTGGCCTGGTCGAGACACTACGTGGCAGGGCAGAAACGCCACAGCGTGCGGCGTTGCTGCCCAAGTGCCAAACGCCAATGCTAGGGGCGTTTCACTAGGTTACTCAGATTTGTCAATTATTTATAAGGGGAGCAACGCGAGCTAGTTCGGCGTTTCTAAATAGAGAAGAAACGCCACGGCTTGTGACGTTATCAAAATGATCAGATCGTGAAATAGTTTTCGATGAAGTTCATTTTGTGCTAAGATTTGCTGAGAAGGTCAAAACAGTGGAAAAGTGGGCAGAGATCGCGAGCAAGTTGGTGGGTACCGTACGTGTAGGCTCAGGATAGAGCTGGTGGATTATACTCCATGCACCATGCTCGTAGAGTGTATGATTGTTCCCAACTCCCAGCTCGATATTATGAATAATAATACGAGCACGCATCACATGGGAATGTTTATTGGAGGAGAGTCTGTTGGTTGCTTAATTTAACATCTTTGCTAGCACACCTGTCATATATAAAAAGAAAAGAAAATGTCGTTTCCACTCCCGGTGGCGGTAGGGTCTCCAGGAAGGTGGTTGCTCGTACTGCGAAAGTGCCTTTCTGCTCCCGGGCTCAAATGAGCCCGGTGAACAGTAAAATCGAAAATAAATCGAAAAAATTCAAAAAAATCCAAACTTTTTTTTGGATGAAACATTGACAAAATTTCTAAGTGCATGCAAAAATTCGTCAAGGAATCACATTCCTAGAAGGCGTGCCAAAAAAAACAAAATCAGTGCTCCAAAATGCTTTTGAAAGTAGCATTTTCAGAGTACTGATTTTGTTTTTTTTGGCACGCCTTCTAGGAATGTTTTTTCATGACGAATTTTTGTATGCACTTAGAACTTTTGTCAATGTTTCACCCAAAAAAAAGTTTGGAATTTTTTGAATTTGTTCGATTTTTTTTCGATTTTACTGTTCACCCGGGCTCATTTGAGCCCGGGAGCAGATACTCCACGTCCCTCGTACTGGGATTTCTTGTACTACCTTGGAAAACCGCTGGAGGGCTAGTAGCGGCCGCACGTTGGGAAAAAAGCTAGCGCGTTGGGAAAAGGGCCGTACCTAACCACCACACAGAGCCCACATGCCGCCCCCATGGCACAGGACGAAACGCGGTCGATCATGGCGTTCGTTCGTTTGATCCGAGGCCGAAACGCGAGAGGGAAAGCGTGCGCGCCGTAACTTTGCGCCTCCGACACCTCTCTCTCTTTTCCGAGATAATATCCCTGAACTGAATGACCCGCTCGTGCAAGGGGCGATGGACGCGTGATTCCGAAACCGCGAGAGGGGTCACTTTCTGTTCGGCAAACGGTGGTGGAAGCCAAGTCAAAGGTTAGATGTAGTTGGGGATATTTTTTTTTTAATATAAGAGCCTCTACAACCGGACTTAGCAAATCCGACTCCCTATACGTTCGCGGATGCGTCCGGGCACGCTCGTGGGCATCTAGACGGGTCCTGATATTTCTGTCCCCGCACCCACATATCTTAAATCTGAACTCTCGAATCCATGCAAATACATGCATGTCGATCATACAAGCCAATGTTGCACGTAAGTAGCAAATGTTGGTATGAAGTATATATAGTGTTTACATAAAATTTGTTTTAAGTGCGAAACTTAAGCATTGGCTTCTTGGTTGCCATCACCCTTCTTTCTTTGATTGAGCCCTTAAAGTTGATAATATGCTCAACTAGGCGGTCCATTTCCTCTTGCATGTTCATGAGCATAATCATGTCCACTTCTTCGTCAGAATCAGAGGAATCGAAAAACTCATCTTGAATGATTTGGTCAACCTCCATCGGTCCATACTCCTTGTCCGACGAAGTATCGGATCCATCGTTTTCCCTAACAAAATTACAAAAAATCCGGCCAGACAATATGTCGAACACATCAAGCGCAAGGCGTAGCCAGAGAGTTGCTGGACGTACCGCGGTGGCGTCCATACCGGAGACGAAGTCCACCGCGACGAGGACGAGAGAGAGGGCTGCTCTGCCGGAACTGCCGATGCAGAGGTTAGGAACGACCGTGGAGCGCCCGCGACGGCGGAGCTGCGAGTCGGACACGAAGGAGGAAGAGGGGAGAGAGCAAATGGATCCGATAACTCGGGGGGGGGGGGGGG
>LR738712.1:27905489-27936045 GCA_902687465.1 Secale cereale
AGGGCTTCGCCAAGCACTGCGAGAGACGAGGAGGGAGAGGGGTAGGGCTGCGCCAAGAGAGAGGGAGACTCGAATTTCTGGCAGCCCCAAAACCCCCACTATATATAGGGGGAAGGGAGGGGCTGCACCCCCATCCAAGGTTCCCCCCTTAGGGGTGGCGGCAGCCCTATATTGGATCTGGGGGGGGGGGGAGGGGGGAGAGAGGGGGGCGCACCTAGGGTGGACCTCAAGGCCCATCTGCACCTAGGGTTTGCCTCCTCTCCTCCCCCCTGCGCCTTGGGCCTTGGTGGGAGGCGCACCAGCCCACCTAGGGGATGGTCCCTTCCCACACTTGGCCCACGCAGGCCTCTGGGGCTTGTGGCCCCTCCCGGTGGACCCCCGGAACCCTTCCGGTGGTCTCGGTACGTTACCGACAACGCCCAGAACACTTCCGATGTCCCAAACGGGACTTACCATATATAAATATTTACCTCCGGACCATTCCGGAACTCCTCGTGATGTCCGGGATCTCATCCGAGACTCCGAACAACATTCGGCAACCACGTACATCTATTCAAACCCTAGCGTCATCGAACCTTAAGTGTGTAGACCCTACGGGTTCGGGAACCATGCAGACATGACCGAGACATCTCTCCGACCAATAACCAACAACGAGATGAGGATACCCATGCTGGCTCCCACATGTTCCATGATGATGTCATCGGATGAACCACGATGTCAAGGATTCAATCAATCCCGTATACGATTCCCTTTGTGTACCGGTATAGCACTTGCCCGAGATTCGATCGACGGTATACCGATACCTTGTTCAATCTCGTGACGGCAAGTCTCTTTACTCTTTCCGTAACACATCATCACTTGACCAACTCCTTAGTCACATAGAGCTCATTACGATGATGTCTTACCGAGTGGGCCCAGAGATACCTCTCCGTCATACGGATTGACAAATCCCAGTCTCCATTCATGCCAACCCAACACACGCTTTCGGGGATACCTGTAGTGTACCTTTATAGCCACCCAGTTACATTGTGATGTTTGGCACACCCAAAGTACTCCTACAACATCCGGGAGTTGCACAATCTCATGGTCTAAGGAACAGATACTTGACATTGGAAAAGATTTAGCATACAAACTACACGATCTTGTGCTAGGCTTAGGATTGGGTCTTGTCCATCACATCATTCTCCTAATGATGTGATCCCGTTATCAATGACATCCAATGTCAATGGTCAGGAAACCGTAACCATCTATTGATCAACGAGCTAGTTAACTAGAGGCTCACTAGGGACATATTGTGGTCTATGTATTCACACATGTATTACGATTTCCGGATAATACAATTATAGCATGAACACTAGAAAATCATCATGAACAAGAAAATATAATAATAAGCAATTTATTATTGCCTCTAGGGCATATTTCCAACAGTCTCCCACTTGCACTAGAGTCAATAATCTAGTTACATTGTGATGAATCGAACACCCATAGAGTTCTGGTGTTGATCATGTTTTGCTCGTGGAAGAGGTTTAGTCAACGGATCTGTGACATTCAGATCCGTATGCACTTTACAAATATTTATGTCTCCATCTTGAATATAATTCCTGATGGAGTTGAAACGGCGCTTGATGTGCTTGGTCTTCTTGTGAAACCTGGGCTCCTTGGCAATGGCGATAGCTGCAGTGTTGTCATAGAAGAGAGTCATCGGGCCGACGCGCTTGGAATAACTCCTAGGTCGGTGATGAACTCCTTCATCCAGACTCCTTCCTGTGCTGCTTCGGAAGCAGCTATGTACTCCGCTTCACATGTAGATCCCGCCACGACGGTTTCTTGCAACTGCACCAGCTGACTGCCCCACCATTCAAAATATACACGTATCCGATTTGGGACTTGAGTCATCCAGATCTGTGTCGAAGCTAACATCGAGGTAACGCTTTACGACAAGCTCTTCGCACCTCCATAAACGAGAAACATATCCTTAGTCCTTTTCAGGTACTTTACGATGTTCTTGACCGTTGTCCAGTGTTCCTGACCGGGATCACTTTGGTACCTCCCCACTAAACTTATGGCAAGGTTCACATCAGGTGTGGTACACAACTTGGCATACATAATAGAACCTATGGCTGAGGCATAGGGGATGACACTCATCTTTTCTCTATCTTCTCCCGAGGTCGGGCATTGAGCTGCGCTCAATTTCACACCTTGCAATACAGGCAAGAACCCTTTCTTGGACTGATCCATATTGAACTTCTTCAATATCTTGTCAAGGTATGTGCTTTGTGAAAGACCAATGAGGCATCTCGATCTATCTCTATAGATCTTGATGCCTAATATGTAATCAGCTTCTCCAAGGTCCTTCATTGAAAAACACTTATTCAAGTAGGCCTTTATGCTTTCCAAGAGTTCTACATCATTTCCCATCAGCAATATGTCATCCACATATAATATGAGAAATGCTAAAGAGCTCCCACTCACTTTCTTGTAAATACAGGCTTTACATAAGTCTGTATGAATCCAAACGCTTTGATCACCTCATCAAAGCAAATGTTCCAACTCCGATATGCTTGCACCAGCCCATAGATGGAGCGCTTGAGCTTGCATACCTTGTTAGCATTCTTAGGATCGACAAAACCTTCCGGCTGCATCATATACAATTCTTCCTTAAGGAAGCCGTTAAGGAATGTCGTTTTGACGTCCATTTGCCATATCTCATAATCATAGAATGAGAATGCGGCAATTGCTAACATGATTCGGACGGACTTCAGCATCGCTACGGGAGAGAAAGTCTCGTCGTAGTCAATCCCTTGAACTTGTCGATAACCCTTAGCGACAAGCCGAGCCTTATAGATGATCACATTTCCATCCGCGTCGGTCTTCTTCTTAAAGATTCATTTATTTTCTATGGCTTGCTGATCATCGGGCAAGTCAACCAAAGTCCATACTTTGTTATCATACATGGATCCTATCTCGGATTTCATGGCTTCAAGCCATTTGTTGGAATCCGGGCCCACCATCGCTTCTTCATAGTTCGAAGGTTCACCATTGTCTAACAACATGATTTCCAGGACAGGGTTGCCGTACCACTCTAGCGCGGAACGTGTCCTCGTGGACCTACGAAGTTCAGTGGTAACTTGATCCGAAGCTTCATGATCATTATCATTAACTTCCTCTCTAGTCGGTGCAGGCACCACAGAAACATCTTCCCGTGCTGTGCTACTTTCCGGTTGGAGAGGGGTGACAATCACCTCATCAAGTTCCATTTTCCTCCCACTTACTTCTTTCGAGAGAAACTCTTTCTCCAGAAAGGACCCATTCTTGGCAACAAAGACCTTGCCTTCGGATCTGAGGTAGAAGGTATACCCAATAGTTTCCTTAGGGTATCCTATGAAGATGTATTTTTCCGATTTGGATTCGAGCTTTTCAGTTTGAAGTTTCTTGAAATAAGCATCGCATCCCCAAACTTTTAGAAATGACAACTTAGGTTTCTTCCCAAACCATAGTTCATACGGTGTCATCTCAACGGATTTAGACGGTGCCCTATTTAAAGTGAATGCGACAGTCTCTAAAGCATAACCCCAAAATGATAGCGGTAAGTTGGTAAGAGACATCATAGATCGCACCATGTCCAACAGAGTACGATTACGACGTTCGGATACACCGTTACGCTGAGGTGTTCCAGGCGTCAATTGTGAAATAGTTCCACATTTCCTTAGGTGTGTGCCAAATTCGTGACTTATATATTCTCCTCCACGATCTGATCGTAAGAACTTTATTTTTCTGTCACATTGATTCTCAACCTCATTCTGAAATTCCTTGAACTTTTCAAAGGTCTCATACTTGTGTTTCATCAAGTAGACATACCCATATCTACTTAAGTCATCAGTGAGGGTGACAACATACCGATAGCCACCGCTTGCTTCAACACTCATTGGACCGCACACATCAGTATGTATGATTTCCAACAAGTTGGTTGCTCGCTCCATTGTTCCGGAGAACGGAGTCTTGGTCATCTTGCCCAAGAGGCATGGTTCGCACGTGTCAAATGATTCATAATCAAGAGACTCCAAAAGTCCATTTGCATGGAGCTTCTTCATACGTTTGACACCAATATGACCAAGGCGGCAGTGCCACAAGTATGTGGGACTATCATTATCAACCTTACATCTTTTGGCATCCACACTATGAATATGTGTAACATCACGTACAAGATTCATCAAGAATAAACCATTGACCAGCGGGGCATGACCATAAAACATTTCTCTCATATAAATAGAACAACCATTATTCTCAGATTTAAATGAGTGGCCATCTCGCATTAAACGAGATCCAGATACAATGTTCATGCTCAAAGCTGGTACTAAATAACAATTATTGAGGTTTAAAACTAATCCCGAAGGTAGATGTAGATGTAGCATGCCGACGACGATCACATCGACCTTGGAATCATTCCCGACGCGCATCGTCACCTCGTCCTTCGCCAGTCTTCGCTTATTCCACAACTCCTGCTTTGAGTTACAAATGTGAGCAACTGCACCGGTATCAAATACCCAGGAGCTACTACGAGCGCTGGTAAGGTACACATCAATAACATGTATGTCACATATACCTTAGATGTTGCCGGCCTTCTTATCCACTAAGTATTTGGGGCAATTCCGCTTCCAGTGACCCGTTCCCTTGCAATAAAAGCACTCAGTCTCAGGCTTGGGTCCATTCTTTGGCTTCTTCCCGGCAACTGGCTTGCCGGGTGCGGCAACTCCTTTGCCGTCCTTCTTGAAGTTCTTCTTACCCTTGCCTTTCTTGAACTTAGTGGTTTTATTCACCATCAACACTCGATGTTCATTTTTGATCTCCACCTCCAGTGATTTCAGCATTGAATATACCTCGGGAATGGACTTCTCCATCCCTTGCATATTGAAATTCATCACAAAGCTCTTGTAGCTAGGTGGGAGCGACTGAAGGATTCTGTCAACGACCGCGTCATCTGGGAGATTAACTCCCAACTGAGACAAGTGATTGTGCAACCCAGACATTTTGAGTATATGCTCGCTGACAGAACTATTCTCCTCCATCTTACAACTGTAGAACTTGTCGGAGACTTCATATCTCTCGACTCGGGCATGAGCTTGGAAAACCATTTTCAGCTCTTGGAACATCTCATATGCTCCGTGTTGCTCAAAACGCTTTTGGAGCCCCGATTATAAGCTGTAAAGTATGCCGCACTGAACCAGGGAGTAATCATCACTACGCGACTGCCAGGCATTCATAACGTCTTGATTTGCTGGGAAAACAGGTGCATCACCTAGCGGTGCTTCAAGGACATACACTTTCTTGGCAGCTATGAGGATGATGCTGAAGTTACGGACCCAATCTGTATAGTTGCTACCATCGTCTTTCAGCTTGGTTTTCCCTAGGAATGCGTTGAAGTTGAGGGCAACATTAGCGTGGGCCATTGGATCTACAACACATATTGTAAAGATTTTAGACTATGTTCATGACAATTAAGTTCATCCAAATAAATTTAATGAACTCCCACTCAGATAGACATCTCTCTAGTCATCTAAGTGATACATGATCCGAATCGACTAGTCCGTGTCCGATCATCACGTGAGACGGACTAGTCATCAATGGTGAACATCTTCATGTTGACCGTATCTTCTATACGACTCATGTTCGACCTTTTGATCTTCCGTGTTCCGAGGCCATGTCTGTACATGCTAGGCTCGTCAAGTCAACCCTAAGTGTATCGCGTGTGTAAATTTGGCTTACACCCGTTGTATGCAAACGTTAGAACCTATCACACCCGATCATCACGTGGTGCTTCGGAACAACGAACCATAGCAACAGTGCACAATTAGGGAGAACAAAATTCTTGAAATTTTAGTGAGAGATCATCTTATTTACTATCGTCGTTCTAAGCAAATAAGATGTAAAACATGATAAACATCACATACAATCAAATAATGACATGATATGACCAATATCATTTTGCTCTTTTTGATCTCCATCTTCGAGGCTCCATGATCATCATCGTCACCGGCATGACACCATGATCTCCATCATCGTGTCTTCATGAAGTTGTCTCGCCAAACATTACTTCTACTACTATGGCTAACGGTTAGCAATAAAGTAAAGTAATTACATGGCGTTTTCAATGACACGCAGGTCGTACAATAAAATAAGACAACTCCTATGGCCCCTGCCGGTTGTCATACTCATCGACATGCAAGTCGTGATTCCTATTACAAGAACACGATCAATCTCATACATCACATATATCATCCATCACATCCTTTTGGCTATATCACATCACACGGCACATGCTGCAAGAACAAGTTAGACGTCCTCTAATTGTTGTTGCAAGTTTTTACGTGGTTGCTATAGGTTTCTAGCAAGAACGTTTCTTACCTACGCCAAAACCACAACGTGATATGCCAATTACTATTTACCCTTCATAAGGACCCTTTTCATCGAATCCGATCCGACTAAAGTGGGAGAGACAGACACCCGCTAGCCACCTTATGCAACTAGTGCATGTCAGTCGGTGGAACCTGTCTCACGTAAGCGTACGTGTAAGGTCGGTCTGGGCCGCTTCATCCCACGATGCCTCCGAATCAAGATAAGACTAGTAGCGGCAAGTAAATTGACATGATCTACGCCCACAACAATCTTGTGTTCTACTCGTGCATAGTAACTACGCATAGACCTAGCTCATGATGCCACTGTTGGGGATCCTTGCAGAAAATCAAAAAAATTCCTACGCATCACCAAGATCTATCTATGGAGATTACTAGCAACGAGAGGGGAGTGCATCTTCATACCTTTGAAGATCGCGATGCGGAAGCGTTGCAAGAACGCGGTCGGTGGAGTAGTACACAAAGCGATTCACATCACGGCCGAATCCGATCTAAGCACCGAACAACGGTGCCTCCGCGTTCAACACACGTGCAGCCCGGTGACGTCTCATGTGCCTTGATCCAGCAAGGAGAGAGGGAGAGATTGGGGAAGACTTTGTCCAGCAGCAGCACAATGGCGTGGTCGTGATGGAGGAGCGTGGTACTCCAGTAGGGCTTCGCCAAGCACTGCGAGAGACGAGAAGGGAGAGGGGTAGGGCTGCGCCAAGAGAGAGGGAGACTCGCATGTCTGGCAGCCCCAAAACCCCCACTATATATAGGGGGAGGGGAGGGGCTGCGCCCCCATCTAGGGTTCCCCCCTTAGGCGTGGTGGCAGCCCCAAATTGGATCTGGGGGGGCGTCCAGAGGGGGGAAAGAGAGGGGGCGCGCCTAGGGTGGGCCTCAAGGCCCATCTGCACCTAGGGTTTGCCCCTTCTCCTCTCCCTTGCGCCTTGGGACTTGGTGGGAGGAGCACCAGCCCACCTAGGGGCCGGTCCCTTCCACACTTGGCCCGTGCAGGCCTCTGTGGATTGTGGCCCCTCCCGGTGGACTCCCGTAACCCTTCCGGTGGTCCCGGTATGTTACCGATTACGCCCAGAACACTTTCGGTGTCCAAAACGGGACTTACCATATTTAAATCTTTACCTCCGGACCATTCTAGAACTCCTCGTGATATCCGGGATATCATCTGGGACTCCAAACAACATTCGGTAACCACGTACATCCATTCCCTATAACCCTAGCGTCATCGAACCTTAAGTGTGTAGACCCTATGGGTTCGGGTATCATGTAGACATGACCGAGACATCTCTCCGGCCAATAACCAACTGCGGGATCGGGATACCCATGTTGGATCCCACATGTTCCACGATAATCTCATCGGATGAACCACGATGTCAAGGATCCAATCAATCCTGTATACGATTCCCTTTGTCTACCGGTATAGCACTTGCCTGAGATTCGATCGTCTGTATACTGATACCTTGTTCAATCTCGTTACGGCAAGTCTGTTTACTCGTTCCGTAACACATCATCACGTGACCAACTCCTTAGTCACATAGAGCTCATTACGATGATGTCTTACCGAGTGGGCCCAGAGATACCTCTTCGTCATACGAAGTGACAAATCACAGTCTCGATTCGTGCCAACCCAACACACGCTTTCAGGGATACCCGTAGTGTACCTTTATAGCTACCCAGTTACATTGTGACGTTTGGCACACCCAAAGTACTCCTACGGCATCCGGGAGTTGCACAATCTCATGGTCTAAGGAACATATACTAGACATTGGAAAAGCTTTAGCATACAAACTACACGATCTTGTGCTAGGCTTAGGATTGGGTCTTGTCCATCACATCATTCTCCTAATGATGTGATCCCGTTATCAATGACATCCAATGTCCATGGTCAGGAAACCGTAACCATCTCTTGATCAACGAGCTAGTTAACTAGAGGCCCACTAGGGACATATTGTGGTCTATGTATTCACACATGTATTACGATTTCCGGATAATACAATTATAGCATGAACACTAGAAAATCATCATGAACAAGGAAATATAATAATAACCATTTTATTATTGCCTCTAGGGCATATTTCCAACAGTCTCCCACTTGCACTAGAGTCAATAATCTAGTTACATTGTGATGAATCGAACACCCATAGAGTTCTGGTGTTGATCATGTTTTGCTCGTGGAAGAGCTTAGTCAACGAATCTGTGACATTCAGATCCGTATGCACTTTACAAATATTTATGTCTCCATTTTGAATATAATTCCTGATGGAGTTGAAACGGCGCTTGATGTGCTTGGTCTTCTTGTGAAACCTGGTCTCCTTGGCAATGGCGATAGCTCCAGTGTTGTCACAGAAGAGTGTCATCGGGCCCGACCCGCTTGGAATAACTCCTAGGTCGGTGTTGAACTCCTTCATCCAGACTCCTTCCTGTGCTGCTTCGGAAGCAGCTATGTACTCCGCTTCACATGTAGATCCCGCCACGACGCTTTCCTTGCAACTGCACCAGTTGACTGCCCCATCATTCAAAATATACACGTATCCGGTTTGTGACTAAGATTCATCTAGATCTATGTCGAAGCTAGCAACGACGTAACCCTTTACGACGAGCTCTTCGTCACCTCCATAAACGAGAAACATATCCTTAGTCCTTTTCACGTACTTCAGGATGTTCTTGACCGTTGTCCAGTGTTCCATGCCGGGATCACTTTGGTACCTCCCCACCAAACTTATGGCAAGGTTCACATCAGGTCCGGTACACAATATTGCATACATAATAGAACCTATGGCTGAGGCATAGGGGATGACACTCATCTTTTCTCTATCTTCTGCCGAGGTCGGGCATTGAGCCGCGCTCAATTTCCCACCTTGGAATACAAGCAAGAACCCTTTCTTGGACTGATCCATATTGAACTTCTTCAATATCTTGTCAAGGTATGTGATTTGTGAAAGACCAATGAGGCGTCTCGATCTATCTCTATAGATCTTGATGCCTAATATGTAAGCAGCTTCTCCAAGGTCCTTCATTGAAAAACACTTATTCAAGTAGGCCTTTATGCTTTCCAAGAGTTCTACATCATTTCCCATCAGCAATATGTCATCCACATATAATATGAGAAATGCTACAGAGCTCCCACTCACTTTCTTGTAAATACAGGCTTCTCCATAAGTCTGTATGAACCCAAATGCTTTGATCACCTCATCAAAGCGAATGTTCCAACTCCGAGATTCTTGCACCAACCCATAGATGGAGCGCTGGAGCTTGCATACCTTGTTAGCATTCTTAGGATCGACAAAACCTTCCGGCTGCATCATATACAATTCTTCCTTAAGGTAGCCGTTATGGAATGCCGTTTTGATGTCCATTTGCCATATCTCATAATCATAGAATGCGGCAATTGCTAACATGATTCGGACGGACTTCAGCATCGCTACGGGAGAGAAAGTCTCATCATAGTCAATCCCTTGAACTTGTCGATAACCCTTAGCGACAAGACGAGCCTTAGAGCATCTCCAACAGCCGCGCTATACAAGCGCCGCGCCCTAAAAAAGGCAGTTTTAGCGCGCGCGCAACGCGGCGGGCAGCTCCAGCAGGCGCGCAAAAACGGCGCGCACGCCATTTCCAATGCAGCGCGCTGGCCGAAACGCAATCCCGCGCCCGTTATTTGCTACGCCGGCTCGCGCGCGCGCGACTCTCCCGCGCTCGCTCGCTCCTCTCTCCCGCGCTCGCTTGCTCCCTCCTCTCTCTCGCGACCGCGCTGCTGCCCCCATCCGGCCGCGCCGCCGCCGCCGCTCGCGCCCCCGGCGACCTCAGCGCTTCCCCGGCCTATCCCGGCGCCGCCTTCACCGCCCGCGCCCGCCGGCGACCACTCAAGCGCTTCCCGGTCTGTCTCCGCTGCCGGCCGCCGCCCGCGCCCGCCGGCGACCGTTCAGGTGCTTCGCCGGCCTCCCCGCGCCGCTGCGCTTCCGCCCCACCCCCTCCTAGTCCGACCGGACCTCGCGCGCCTCTGACGTCCGAGGAACAGCGCCCGAGGGCTCGCTGCCGCGCCGCGCCCGCAAGGTGTTCGACAAAACACCTACAAGGTATGTATTGCTCCAAACTGAATTTGGTGCATATTTTGAATTGTAGTTTTGATAGTATAGTATTGAACATTCTAGATGAGTTCGTCGCATGATTCTTCCGAAGATGAATTTGATATGGAAGAGGAGGAGGATCTTGCAATGATCATAGCGATGCATATCAATAAAAAACCGAAGCACGGTGGTTCGGTTATGGGTCGGATTTTTTTTTGGAGAGATAGGATTGATGCCCATAACAGATTGATGAAGAACTATTTCGTGGAGAATCCCACATACCTGGAGTCGTATTTTCGTCGCCGGTTTAGGATGAGCACAGACTTGTTCAAGCGCATTGCAGAGAAACTAGCGATTCATGACCGGTTTTTCCAGCAAAGGAGGAATGCTGCTAGAGAGCTCAGGCATAGCACCTTTCTGAAGGTGACAGCCGCTTTGCGTATGTTGGCATACGGTATCCCGGCCGATCTAGTTGATGATCACTTGGCTATGGGTGAGAGCCAAGCCATCATGTGTGTCAAGCGCTTTGCAGTGGGAATTGTGCAAGTGTTTGGCGAGGAGTATTTGAGATCTCCCACTGCTGAAGACGCCGCAAGGCTATTGGCGATGAACAAATCTCGCGGCTTTCCTGGCATGCTTGGCTCAATAGATTGCATGCATTGGAGTTGGAAGAATTTTCCAAAGGCATGGCATGGGCAATTCCACGGCCAAAAAAAGGGTTCCACTATAATACTTGAAGCGGTGGCCGATCAGGAGACTTGGATTTGGCATGCATTCTTTGGAATGCCTGGATCTTTGAATGACATCAATGTTGTCAACCGGTCACCACTGATGAATAAGATTGCGAATGGTGAGTTGCCACCGGTGCAGTTTGTAGCAAATGGCCATACGTACAACTATGGCTATTATCTAGCGGATGGCATCTATCCAAAGTGGCAAACCTTCGTGAAGCCGTTGAAAAAGCCAGAAGGTAAGAAAAATCTTGATTTCCACAATGCTCAGGCGGCTGCTAGAAAAGATGTGGAGAGAGCATTTGGGATTTTGCAAGCCCAATTTGCTATTGTGAGAGGACCGGCTAGATTTTGGGATCAAAAAATGCTTTGGTACATCATGCACGCTTGTGTGATCATGCACAACATGATCATCGAGAATGAGCGTGGCCAAGATTTAGACTACTCACAGTATGAGCTCTTGGGACATCCCGTGCGAGTGCGACGGAGGGCTGAAAGGGTAGCCCGTTTTGTTGCCTCCTATCATGCCATTCGGCGTCCCGCAACGCACAATGATCTTCAGAAGGATCTGATTGAAGAGTGGTGGGCATGGCATGGACGACAAAGAGCATGATTTCATTGCATTATGTATTGTATTGTTCATGAACTATTGGTTGTGTTTATTGCATTATTTGTTGTACTGAACGATAAACTATTTGTTTGAGCTGTAATAACTATTTATTGTTGATTTATTTTGTTTGTTTGATCGTTTTTCTTCTATTTGTTGAATTGTATATGTGGTTTGTGCTTGCTGCGCGCGCTGCATTTTTGGGCATCGCTGGAGCGGCACGCGCGCGCTGCATTATAGCACGGCTGCTGGAGCTGGCGCCTATCCGCGTGCTAAACCAGCCGAAGCGCGCGCGGCAAATGCGTTTTTTGGGCGCGGCGCATAGCGCGGCTGTTGGAGATGCTCTTATAGATGGTCACATTTCCATCCGCGTCAGTCTTCTTCTTAAAGATCCATTTATTTTCTATGGCTCGTCGATCGTCGGGCAAGTCAGCCAAAGTCCATACTTTATTCTCATACATGGATCCTATCTCGGATTTCATGGCTTCAAGCCATTTGTTGGAATCCGGGCCCGCCATCGCTTCTCATAGTTCGAAGGTTCACCGTTGTCTAACAACATGATTTCCAGACAGGGTTGCCGTACCACTCTGGTGCGGAACGTGTCCTCGTGGACCTACGAAGTTCAGTGGTAACTTGTTCCGAAGCTTCATGATCATTATCATTAACTTTCTCTCTAGTCGGTGCAGGCACCACATAAACATCTTCCTGTGCTGCGCTACTTTCCGGTTCGAGAGGGGTGACAATCACCTTATCAAGTTCCACTTTCCTCCCACTTACTTCTTTCGAGAGAAACTCTTTCTCCAGAAAGGACCCATTCTTGGCAACAAAGACCTTGCCTTCGGATCTGAGGTAGAAGGTATACCCAATAGTTTCCTTAGGGTATCCTATGAAGAGGCATTTTTCCGATTTGGGTTCGAGCTTTTCAGGTTGAAGTTTCTTGACATAAGCATCGCATCCCCAAAATTTTAGAAACGATAACTTAGGTTTCTTCCCAAACCATAGTTCATACGGTGTCGTCTCAACGGATTTAGACGGTGCCCTATGTAAAGTGATGCAGGTGCTATCATGGTTAAAATAGGAGATCATTGCTATCATGGTTTATGTGATGTAGGTGCTAGTGCAAGTATAATACCTCATTCCTTATATAAGGAAATTATGCATGATATTGCACCCACTGAGTTAGAAGGGATTGATGTTACTATTAAGCTTGCTAATAGAGACACTATTTCACGAGTTGGGATTGTTAGAGATGTTGAAGTCTTGTGTGGGAAGGTTAACTACCCTGCTGATTTTCTTATTCTTAGTTCCCAGCAAGATGATTTTTGTCCCATCATATTTGGTAGACCCTTCTTGAATAATGTTAATGCTAAGATAGACTGGGTAAAAGATATTATTACTGTTGGTTTAGGGGATATGTCTCATGATTTTAACTTTGCTAAATTTCGTAGACAACCCCATGATAAAGAATTACCTAGTAAGGTTGAAATTATTGGTCTTGCTTCTATTGATGTGCGTCCTAACAATCCTTTAGAACAATATCTGCTAGGCCATGAAAATGATATGTATATGAATGAGAGCAGGGAAATAGACGAACTATTCTTTAAGCAGGGACCCGTATTGAAAAACAACTTGCCTGTTGAAATCCTAGGGGATCCTCCTCCACCCAAGGGTGATCCCGTGTTTGAACTTAAACCATTACCTTATAATCTTAAGTATGTTTATCTCGATGAAAAGAAGATATATCCTGTTATTATTAGTGCTAACCTTTCAGAGCAGGAAGAAGAAAAAATATTGAAAACTCTGAAGAAGCATCGTGCGGCTACTGGATATACTCTGGATGATCTTAAGGGCATTAGTCCCACTCTATGCCAACACAAGATAAAATTGGAAGAGGATGCTAAACCGGTTATTGATCATCAACGATGGTTAAATCCTAAGATGAAAGAAGTGGTAAGCAAGGAAATACTAAAGCTTCTAGAGGTATGTATTATCTATCCAGTTGCTGATAGCCAGTGGGTAAGTCATATCCATTGTGTCCCTAAGAAGGGAGGTATGACTGTTGTTCCTAATGATAAAGATGAATTGATCCCGCAAAGAATTGTTACAGGTTATAGGATGGTAATTGATTTCTGCAAATTAAATAAAGCTACTAAGAAAGATCATTACCCTTTGCCTTTTATTGATCAAATGCTAGAAAGGTTATCCAAACATACTCATTTTTGCTTTCTAGATGGTTATTCAGGTTTCTCTCAAATACCAGTGTCAAAAGGGGATCAAGAAAAGGCTACTTTTACTTGTTGATGGGCCTCGAACCCCTCGTTGGTTACCCCAAGTGGAAGGTGTAAGATGCAGTATGTAGAAGCGTTTTCCCTTAGCAAAGATGCCAAGGATCGAATCCCCAGAGACTCCTAGGTTCAACAAGTAGGTGTCAACTGCTAACGGCGCAATTAGCAATCAACGTGGACCTGCACACAGATACAAATAACTTTGCTCCCAACGAGTACAGAGAGGTTGTCAATCCCTCCGGCCTTGTAGTTCACAAAGGGTTAAAAGCAAAATGATAGTAGTGATAGATAGTGTTTTGCAATAGTAAATAATAACGAAAAGGTAAATAGCGGATGTGATCAATGATAGTAATATGGACCGGAGTCACATGATGTTCACTAGTGATGTCTCTCTCCCAAAAGACGATAAAACAGCTATGTGAGGTAAACAAATTACAGCTGGGCAATTGACAGGACCACGAACGCAAACCAATGCTGACTACATTGCAAGAAAGGTTGAGGTTCAAAGCATGGGCGGTACGCCAAAGTAAGTAGACCGAAATCCATCAATATCTACTACTAATCATCCACCTTGAGATATCTATCCAGAACATCTAGCTGGTATTAAGTTGCGAGTCCCACCCATAGTGTAAACTCAATGCAACAGACAACTGCATTAAAAGAACTTTGCGTAAAGTAAACAATCCTTACACCCGCGGGCACAAGCACCGTTGTTTCCCCCTTGTGGCAACATCACATCCCCTAGACTCATGTTTCTGTCACTCAAGCTAGTCATCGAGGGGCATGAACCCACAATCAAGCATAACGTTCCCTCTTGGAGTCACTACCTACTACTTGGCCAAAGCAATAAATAACAACGGAGAACATGCAAGAATTACTTATGAACATATATATATAAAAGAGGTAGATCAAATATATTACTCAAGATCAATCTGAACATAATCCCATAATCCATCGGATCCCAGCAAACTCAACATAGCAACAACATAAGGATTACATATGTGCCTCGATCATGTTGGGCAGCTCACGAGGACTAATTAGTGAAGCACAAGAACGGGAGGAGAACATCACATAGCTACTGGTCATGGACTCATGGTCCAAGGGAGACTACTCACGAGTCATCCGGGAGGCGTCCATGGTGGTGGAGAAGCTCCCGGTGGTGATCCTCCCCTCCGGCAGGGTGCCGGGAAGAGTTCTCCTGGTGCTCCTGATCTTGGAAGCGGCGGCGGCGGGGGAACAGAGATGGGATCGCGAAAAGAGTTCCTGTTCTGAGGGTTTCGGAGGACGCTTTAAATATATGCCAAAGAGGGGCATGGGAAGCTTCGGGGGGCCCAGGCGCCCCCCCGGCGCGGCCCAGGGGGGCGCGCCGCCAGGGCGCCTGGAGCCTTGGTGGCCCCCCCCGGCTGTCCTTCGGGCGCAAGGTTGTTTCCGAAACGCTGATTTTTTATATAACTTTTCTGGATTTTTCTGGGCAGTTCTCGTAACGTGAAAACCTGAAATACAAAAACGGCCGAAAACAGAAAATGGCACTGGGGTGCACTGGATTAGTAAGTTAGTCCAAATATGATCAAAAGTGTATGGAAGTGTATGAATATCATAGCAATATCACCCAAAAGTGGCATGGAGCAAGCAGAAATTATAGATACGTTTTGGACGTATCAACATCCCCAAGCTTAATTCATGCTCGTCCTCGAGTAGGTAAATGATAACAAGAATAATTTCTGTGGTGACATGCTATTAACCATATAGGACCTTTCATAGTCATATGACAAAAGCTTACTGAGACAATGATTCTATAGTAATTAAGTTGCCTCATGAGAAAATCACAAATGACTGAAAGTTTTATAATATGAAATTGAAACATCAAAAAGATTTGCAATGAACATGATGTGCAAATATAATAAAGTGATATCTAGCTAGCCCCCTTTAGTGATGCAAAACATAAATGCAGGGGCACCTTCAAGGTTTAAGTGATGACTAGATACAATGATTTCAAAATAAACGATATCACAATCATGCAAAAGACAATGCTACTTTGGGACAATGTACATTACACTCAGAATGACAATCATGCTCTCAGTAGTTGGTGCTTTTAAAAGAAGATGGAGACTCAACATAAAAGTAAAAGGATGGTTATGTGCTAGAGCTTTTTATTTTGAAAACATGGAAGCAATTTTGTCAACGGTAGTAATACTTCATATGTGTCATGCATAAGACATCCTATAAGTTGCAAGCCTCATGCATCGAATACCAATAGTGCTCGCACCTTGTCCTAATTAGCTCGGATTTCCATGGGTTATCATTGCATTACATATGTTTCAACCAAGTGTCACAATGGGGTACCTCTATGCCACCTGTACAAAGGTCCAAGGAGATAAATCGCATTTGATCTCTCGTTTTTGATAGATCTCAACTTGAGGACATCCATACCGGGACAACATAGAAAATAGATGATGGACTCCTCTTTAATGCATAAGCATATTCTCATAAGAGATTGAGGATTAAGTCCAAGCTAAAACTTCCACCATGATGCATGGCTTTGGTTGGCGGCCCAATGTTCTTCTCTAACAATATGCATATTCATTCAACCCACGGAAAATCACCCTTACTTCAGACAAGACGAACATGCATAGCAACTCACATGATATTCAACAAAAGTTTGACAGTTGATAGCGTCCCCAGAAACATGGTTACCGCTTAGCAAGCAACTTATAAGAAATAAGATACATAGGCAACATATTCTTTACCACAATAGTTCTTAAGCTACTTTCCCATGAGCTATGTATTGCAAGGTTAGTTTGCTTAGTACAGGTGGAGGTTAGCAAAAGACTGGGAGCGACCAACTAAGAGAGCAATGACAGTCATAATCATGCAAAGCGACAAAGCAACATTGAATCATGCATGGTAGTTATATAGCTACTCAGAAATAAAAGATCATCAAGGCTTGACAGACTTTCTTTACAGTCTTAAATATGCGTGAGCATACGCCAAGTCAATCAAAATAAATTCTCGAAGGAAGATATTACTAAACCATACCACATCATAGGCAAACAAATCATGTTGGTACTCCAATAACACATTGGAAATCCCCGAGCTATTTGAGACTAACCATAAGAAACCTGAACTACTAAGCACCATTATGCACGTAACATCTTTATCATAGACATATTAACCAATGCAACGGAAGCAAACTCTCTTAATAAGGTGAGCATGGTAATTAAAGAGAGTTCAAGCAACCAACTAAACAAAAGCTCTTTGAAAAGATAAGCGTAAATACTAAGAGCAGAGCATGATAGTAGCTATTAAAGGACAAAGAACACACACAGCAAAGATAGACATGAAAATTCTATGTTATGTTCTAGGTAGAAGTGGAGCATGTTTCTCTCCCACATAAAGGAATGCTGAGTTCCGACTCGTTATGAAAAACTAAAAAGAAAACTAAAAGCAAGACGCTCCAAGCATAGCACATAACACATGAAGTGATAAAAATATAGCGAAACGAAAGACGAACTGATAATGTTGATGGAGAAGGGGATGCACGGGGGCATCCCCAAGCTTAGACGCTTGAGTCTCCTTGAATATTTCTTGGGGGTGCACGGGGGCATCCCCATGCTTGAGCGCTTGACACTCCTGAATCTTTTTATCATCTTCCCTCGCACACTTGAAAACTCCCTTCATACATAACTCATCATAATCTGATTAGCGAGGTTAGTACCCTTAATAAAATAATTATACCTTGCTGGAAATAAGGATATTCTTGAAGTTCTACTGTTTCTCAAGATTGCCAAAAGGTTTTTGCAAAGAAAAAGCAAGCTCTTGGTTTGCAAACTGAAGGAAAAGCAAAACAGGACAGAATCTGTGAAAAACAGAACAGCAGGTAGTAATCGATCTGTTCGGGATACTTATGCAACTCAAATCAAAAAACTCAGAACAGACACACGAAAGACAATTATATAGAGAACGCTGTCGAAACAATTCAGACCAAAAAGATGATCTGGTGATTTTATACGAATTTTTCTATCCAAGGACAGAATCTGTTTCCTGGACAACACCTCACAACTTTTGAACTTTCTAGCAATCGGAGGCTATACTTGGCACAAATATGAAAAGCAAAGATACAATGATGATGCTACAGCAGTAAACAACATGAATACACAACAAAAGCAAAATATTTATTCATGTGGGCTGCCTCCCAAAAGCGCTTTCTTTTATGCCTTTAAGCTAGGCATAATGCATATATCAAGTTGTATCAATTGAACCATCATCAAGATCATCAAGAAGCTCTTCAATAATACAACTAGTCTTAAGAGGACTCTCAAATAAAGGCCTCATAGAGATACTTCTAGGTAGAAGACCAAAAGGATAAAAGTCAAGGGAAGATTCATTTATAAATTCATCACGGAGAGGTGTTTCCTCCAAAGTCTTTACAGTTTCAACCCCTTTGGCAATAGATGAATTACTTTTAGAACGGGGAGCCTTTGGAACGTGAACGAACTTAGGCTCCCTTTTTGCCGGAGTTTCTACCTTTTTGGTTTTGATCGAGGAGAAGGTAGTTCCTAGGGTATCAAATATTTCCTCAATCTTATCTATTCTAGAAGAGTCCAAGTCATGGAATTTGACGGTCTCCAAAATTTTAAAAATTTTATGCATGGAGCTATCAAGTCTATTCAAATTCCCTTGGATCTTACGATCCAACTCATTTATTTTATTAATGCTTGGCATCCCTAGCTCTATTTCTTCAAGTTTTTTCATAATGTGAGCTAGGGTAATGTCCTCTCGAATGCTAACAACAGGGGGATTCCCAACAAGATTTTCAATAATACTAAGAGACTCCCAAACTGGGGCCTCAAGGAAATTCCCATTGATAGCAGTATCTAGAATAAACCTATTCCAAGAAGTGATTCCAACATAAAAATTCCTAAGCAAGATAGTAGTAGGTTGCTTCTTGGTGGCTCTTTTTTGTGAATCATTAATTCTATACCAAGCATCTTTCAAACTTTCCCCACCTATTTGTTTAAAGGTGAGAACTTCTGCCTCGTCAAAGACAAAAGGACCCGACATAATGACAACTAAAGAACGAGATAATTGTTTTTGTGATTTGTGATAAAAGATACTAAAGCAAAAACTGAAAGGTAAACTAACAAGACTAAAAAGCAAAGGTAAAAGATAGCATGCAACTCCCCTATCCTGAAGAGTGGAGTCCCCGGCAACGGCGCCAGAAAATACTCCTTGATGGGCCTCGAACCCCTCGTTGGTTACCCCAAGTGGAAGGTGTAAGATGCAGTATGTAGAAGCGTTTTCCCTTAGCAAAGATGCCAAGGATCGAATCCCCAGAGACTCCTAGGTTCAACAAGTAGGTGTCAACTGCTAACGGCGCAATTAGCAATCAACGTGGACCTGCACACAGATACAAATAACTTTGCTCCCAACGAGTACAGAGAGGTTGTCAATCCCTCCGGCCTTGTAGTTCACAAAGGGTTAAAAGCAAAATGATAGTAGTGATAGATAGTGTTTTGCAATAGTAAATAATAACGAAAAGGTAAATAGCGGATGTGATCAATGATAGTAATATGGACCGGAGTCACATGATGTTCACTAGTGATGTCTCTCTCCCAAAAGACGATAAAACATCTATATGAGGTAAACAAATTACAGCTGGGCAATTGACAGGACCACGAACGCAAACCAATGCTGACTACATTGCAAGAAAGGTTGAGGTTCAAAGCATAGGCGGTACGCCAAAGTAAGTAGACCGAAATCCATCAATATCTACTACTAATCATCCACCTTGAGATATCTATCCAGAACATCTCGCTGGTATTAAGTTGCGAGTCCCACCCATAGTGTAAACTCAATGCAACAGACAACTGCATTAAAAGAACTTTGCGTAAAGTAAACAATCCTTGCACCCGCGGGCACAAGCACCGTTGTTTTCCCCCTTGTGGCAACAGCACATCCCCTAGACTCATGTTTCTGTCACTCAAGCTAGTCATCGAGGGGCATGAACCCACAATCAAGCATAATGTTCCCTCTTGGAGTCACTACCTACTACTTGGCCAAAGCAATAAATAACAACGGAGAACATGCAAGAATTACTTATGAACATAAATATAAAAGAGGTAGATCAAATATATTACTCAAGATCAATCTGAACATAATCCCATAATCCATCGGATCCCAGCAAACTCAACATAGCAACAGCATAAGGATTACATATGTGCCTCGATCATGTAGGGCAGATCACGAGGACTAATTAGTGAAGCACAAGAACGGGAGGAGAACATCACATAGCTACTGGTCATGGACTCATGGTCCAAGGGAGACTACTCACGAGTCATCCGGGAGGCGTCCATGGTGGTGGAGAAGCTCCCGGTGGTGATCCTCCCCTCCGGCAGGGTGCCAGGAAGAGTTCTCCTGGTGCTCCCGATCTTGGAAGCGGCGGCGGCGGAACAGAGATGGGATCGCGAAAAGAGTTCCTGTTCTGAGGGTTTCGGAGGACGCTTTAAATATATGCCAAAGGGGGGCATCGGGGAAGCTTCGGGGGGCCCAGGCGCCCCCCGGCACGGCCCAGGGGGGGCGCGCCGCCAGGGCGCCTGGAGCCCTGGTGGCCCCCCCCGGCTGTCCTTCGGGCGCAAGGTTGTTTTCGAAACGCTGATTTTTTATATAATTTTTCTGGATTTTTCTGGGCAGTTCTCGTAACGTGAAAACCTGAAATACAAAAACAGCCGAAAACAGAAACTGACACTGGGGTGCACTGGATTAGTAAGTTAGTCCAAATATGATGGAAGTGTATGAATATCATAGCAATATCACCCAAAAGTGGCATGGAGCAAGCAGAAATTATAGATACGTTTTGGACGTATCACTTGTCCTTTCGGTACCTTTTCTTATAGACGTATGCCTTTTGGTTTATGTAATGCACTTGCTACCTTTCAAAGATGCATGATGGCTATATTCTCTTATTTTTGTGAAAAGATTGTTGAGGTTTTCATGGATGATTTCTCCATTTACGGAACATCTTTTGATGATTTCTTCAGCAACCTTGATCGAGTTTTGCAGAGATGTGAAGACACTAATCTTGTCTTGAATTGGGAGAAGTGCCACTTTATGGTTAATGAAGGCATTGTCTTAGGACATAAATTTTTTGAAAGAGGTATTGAAGTTGACAAGGCTAAGGTTGATGCTATTGAAAAGATGTCGTGTTCCAAGGACATCAAAGGTATAAGAAGTTTCCTTGGCCATGCTGGGATTTATAGGAGGTTCATTAAGGACTTCTCCAAAATCTCCAGGCCTTTGACTAATCTCTTACAAAAAGATGTTCCTTTTGTCTTTGATGATGATTGTGTAGAAGCATTTGAAATACTTAAGAAAGCATTGATCTCTGCACCTATTGTCCAGCCTCCTGACTGGAATTTACCCTTTGAGATTATGTGTGATGCTAGTGATTATGTTGTAGGTGCTGTTCTAGGACAAAGAGTTGATAAGAAATTGAATGTTATCCAATATGCTAGTAAAACTCTAGACAGTGCCCAGAGAAATTATGCTACTACTGAGAAGAATTTTTTAGCAGTTGTATTGGCTTGTGATAAGTTTAGACCTTATATTGTTGATTCTAAAGTAACTATTCACACTGATCATGCTGCTATCAAATACCTTATGGAAAAGAAAGATGCTTAACCTAGACTTATTAGATGGGTTCTCCTGCTACAAGAATTTGATTTGCATATGATTGATAGAAAGGGAGATGAGAACCCCATTGCAGATAACTTGTCTAGGCTAGAGAACAACTAGCTATCATAAATACTTCTCGTACTGCTCCATGGTATGCTGATTATGCTAATTACATTGTTGCTAAGTTTATACCTCCTAGCTTTACATACCAGCAAAAGAAAAAGTTCTTCTATGATTTGAGGCTTTACTTCTGGGATGACCCACATCTTTATAAAGAAGGAGTAGATGGTATTATTAGACGTTGTGTACCTGAGCATGAACAGGAATAGATCCTACGCAAGTGCCACTCCGAAGCTTGTGGAGGACACCATGCTGGAGATAGAACTACACATAAGGTATTGCAATCTGGTTTTTATTGGCCTACTCTCTTCAAGGATGCTCGTAAGTTTGTTTTATCTTGTGATGAATGTCAAATAATTGGTAATATTAGTAGACGTCAAGAAATGCCTATGAATTATTCACTTCTTATTGAACCGTTTGATGTCTGGGGCTTTGATTATATGGGACCATTTCCTTCCTCAAATGGGTACACACATATTTTAGTTGCTGTTGATTAAGTTACTAAGTGGGTAGAAGCTATTCCAACTAGTAGTGCTGATGTCAGGCCCAAGATGCGATTCTATCCCGATCACGTGACACTTACGTGATTGGGGCACAACCGCATTTCGGGCGCTTAGCAAGATGGATATCATTAGATCGTACCATTACATACATACATGGGGGATACAACAATACATACAAGTCACGTGAATACAACAACATCAATACAAAGGTATCCGACTACGGATACAAACATGAAAAGCACAAAGACATCCATCTGCTATCCCAGGCTGCCGACCCGGAACCTAACCCAAGATTGGAGAAGAAGAAGAAGAAAGATCTCCAACACAACGACATTGCTCTCACGTCAAGACATCGGAAACCTGCACCTGCAACTGTTGTTGTAGTATCTGTGAGCCACGAGGACTCAGCAATCCCATAACCATGGGTAACAAGACTATCAAAGCTTAATGGGTAGGAAGAGGTAAAGTGGTGAGGTTGCAGCAGCGGCTAAGCAAAAATATGGTGGCTAACTTACGAGTACAAGAATAAGATGAGCATCTACGCAAACGGTCGCAAACTAGTAGTGATCGCTAAAGATCCTAAACTACCTACGAGTCAAACATAACCCGACCGTGTTCTCTTCTCAAAGTGAAAAGAGACAGTCACGATTACTCACACAGTTGTGTGTTTTATTTCGGATCCTCTGTCAAGTTTTCTACAACCGGACATTAACAAATTCCAATCTGCCACATAACCACGGGCACGGCTTTCGAAAGATCATAACCCTGCAGGGGTGTCCCAACTTAGCCCATCACAAGCTCTCACGATCAGCTGAAGTGATAAATATAATATTATCACCCCTTATCTTAGGGAAATCCGATCAGGTTCGGCATCCCGGTGCACAAGACATTTCGACAATGGTAAAACAAGTCCAGCAAGACCTCCCGGCGTGCCGACACCCTGATAGTAGCCGTGAGTATCTCGTCTCAGGCCACGTCCGGATGGGACAGCCTACAGGAAAATACCAGATACCTCGGGTTTCCCCAAGGCGGTCCTGCAGTCTGCCTGTTTGGGACCAACACCATCAGCACTGGCCCCCCTACTATGTAGAAGAATCCACGGGTAGCGCTAACTCCCTATGAAAATTAATTAATTAAGTTGTTATTATGAGCAAATTAAAACCAATGTTGGGCCTTGCTGGAGGAGTTTTATTCAAAGACGAAGTGTCAAGGGGTCCCCATATACCCAACCGTGTAAGGAACGCAAAATCAAGGAACATAATGCCGGTTTATCGGCGCCTAAGGTGGCATGAGTGGAACAAAACACTGAGCAAAAGGCCAAGCCTTCCACCCATGCCCAGTATATAGGTGAGTTATTAATAATAATAGATATTGTGATATTTCCAAAACATCAAGTTCCGACATGGAACAATCTTCATCTTCACCTACAACTAACAATGCTATAAGAGGGGCTGAGCAAGCGGGTAACATAGCCAAACAATGGTTTTGCTAGGAAGGTTTCAAAGATTAGAGGTTTCATGGCAACAAGAAGAGGGGCTGACAGTAATGATGTGTAGCGCGACATGTAATGATAGCATCGAGACAACTAAGCATGGCAATGATAGTAAAGGTATCCAAGGGTATGGTCATCTTGCCTGAGATCCCACAAGGAAGAAGAACGGATCCATGAGGGAGACGAAGAAGAAGCCTTGAAGAAGAACCACGGGTAGACGAACGAATCCACACGATCGCAACGAAACAAGCACTAACGAGAAGAAGCAAGCAATACGGTAAACTCACAACACAAGAACATGACAATATGCTCAACCAAGTATGATGCAACACAAGTCTACATATGATGCACAACAAGTCTGTACAGGAAGCAAAACATGGCAAGGTAGGAAGCACAGAAAAATAACACAAGTCTATATGATGCAATACATGGCAATGTATGATGCAAGACAAGTCTATACAGGAAGCAAAACATGGCAAGGTAGGAAGCACAGAAAAACAACACAAGTCTATATGATGCAATACATGGCAAGGTAGGATGCATGACATGTCTATACAGGAAGCAATACATGGCAAGGTAGGAAGCACAGAAAAACAACACAAGTCTATATGATGCAATACATGGCAATGTATGATGCAAGACAAGTCTATATAGGAAGCAAAACATGGCAAGGTAGGAAGCACAGAAAAACAACACAAGTCTATATGACGCAATACATGGCAAGGTAGGATGCATGACAAGTCTATACAGGAAGCAATACATGGCAAGGTAGGAAGCACAGAAAAACAACACAAGAACATGACAATATGCTCAAGCAAGTAAGATGCAAGACAAGTCTATATATGATGCAAAACATGGCAAGGCAGGAGGCACTCAAAAACAACAGAAGACAACAAGTTTAAATGAGGCCGGAAACTACATACTACAAATCCGGTAAGTCCTCATATGCATAGTTGGAAAATAGTCCAGATCTGAACAAACCTTAAGTTAAAGTTTTTAAAGAGCAATTTAACATGCACCATCATGATCTACACGAAATTCTATTCAAGTTTCATATAAAGTTTGTTTAATTCGGAGCTACGGCCTAGAAGATATGAGCAAAACAAGACAAGCATGTCAACGATGCAAGATGCACCCAAACATCAAGCAAACACACTCCAAACATGAAAACAGCATGATAATAGGATTCTACATGCAAAATCACACAAGTTTCATATAAGGCACACCCAAAACGGAGCAACGGGCTAAAAGATACACATGAAACAAGATATAACAACAAGCTGAAGTTAACAGCCACATAGCAACTTTGGAGCAAGAAATATATACTCTACAACACTCAAACATGGTGACAAGAAGCATGGACATCAAGTAGACATATCCTACAGTAAACAACTCCATTGAAGTAACTCCATAGGAGGGATGGATCAATAGCAACAAGCTACAACAAATTGAACATGATGATAAAAACCTCACAGTTATAATTTATAGCAACTTGAGAGCAAGAATTAAATAAGCTACAGCAACCCAAATAAGCAAGTGAGGGCATGAATGGATAGACAATAACATATACAACAAGGAATAATCAATGGCCACCCCAAAACTAACATGGATTTTCCTAGGGCATCAAGCAAACATAGCATGAGGATATTACAGATTCCAGACTTCGTGAAATTTCACTAAGTGTTAAAATAGTTAAGTTGGCATGGCATGTTTGCAAGCATGTTTAAGTCAACACAAGTCATATCATAGCAAATGGTTTGCACCACAGCAAAGATCACATGAAGGAGAATCTAAAACATATGAGCATGCGACATGGGGACAAACACATCAATAGCAACGAACTCCTCAACTAGGCATCTCGTAACAAGTTACAAAACCTAACAGCCACATGCACTTTTGCAACAGAGATAAACATGTCAATATGGACTCAAACAAGCATGCTACAGCAACCATCATGTAGTACACTTCATAATGAACATTTTGACATATCATTTGCATCATTTGGATAAACATGCACCAAGTTATCATATCTCAAACATAGCAACAAAATAACAAGTAGCAGCAGTTTATAACAAGTAGCACTCTTGCAACAGGGATTAGAGCATCTAGAAGAACTCAAATGAGCATGGCACAATGGAACAAAGTGTAGAGCATATCACCACGATCATTTTGACATATCATTCACCCAATTTGAACATACACACAAATATTTACAACCACATGAACATAGCAACAAAATATGCATTTTTGGGACTTAGAGAGAAAAAAGGACCTCGAGGAAAACGGACATGTCCAGAGCCAGCGGAGAGTCGACGGCGGTGGGGACAGAGCAGCTCCGGCCGTATCTGGTCACCGCAGGCGCCGGCGGAGGAACGACGGTGACGGAGCGAGGCCGGCGGCTGGCCGATGAGGGCGCGGGGCGGAGCGCTCGGGAGCGGTAGGGTTGGCGGCGCGGTCGGGCCGGCTCGGCCCAGGTCGGGGCCCGAGCGGGCCTGGCGCGGGCCCTGGAGGGCTGGCGGCGGGGGTTGACCCAGGGAGGGCGCGTGTCGCCTCCCGGTTGGCTCGCGGGGCTGTTGCGGCGGCGGCGGCCACTGGGAAGGCGACAAGTGGCGGCGGCAGGGCGGTTTGGCGCGGAAAAAGATGAAGATTCCGGCGGCTGGAGGTGGGAGAGGGGCTAGGGGTAGGTGAAGGCTAGGAAAATGCCCCAAATGGCATGGAGGGGTAGTTTATATAGGGAAAAGCCTAGGGTTTGGAGGGATTTTAGAGCCCTCCGATCGCGATCCGACGGATCCGATCGCGAGGGAAGTTTAGGTTGGGCCTAGAGGAGGTTAGTGGGCTGTGTAGAAGGTGTCGAGGATATACCCCGCGGTATGAACCGTCCGGAAATATGACCCGTCCGGACTTGGCGGTTTACACTTGGTGATTCACTGGCGATCCGTCATAACCAGACGGTTTACAAGCAACCTGCCTAAATAATACCACTCACTGGTAACCCGGCTGGCGGATCACGGATGACAAGGCCCAAGGCCCAGAAGGCCGGTTCACGTTATGGTGGGCCGGTTTATGAAGAAAGCATAAGGAATATTCTCTTACATAGGAAGCAAGACTAGGACTCCTTGTAATGAAGCAATCCTAATCCTACTAGGACTAGTCATGTAACCCGCCCCTTCAAACATATATAAGGAGGGGCAGGGCTCCCCAAAGAGGGACAAGTTGAGACAAGTTCTCACAAGTTTCTAGGGCTAGACACAAAGAGCCGGTTTATCGGCGACACCATGAGGATCATAATGAGATCTAGCCTTAAACAACACGTAGGGTTATTACCGGATGATGTTTCCCGGGGCCCGAAGCTGTCTAAATCCTTGTCTTGCGTTGCGTCTCTCGATTCCCCTCAACCCCTCTCAAGCTACTACATAGATGCGTGGCCTCACGACTAAGTCCGCTAACCCGGACATCTGCCGTGCTAATTCCACGACAGTTGGCGCCCACCGTGGGGCCTGCGCACGGTGGTGTTGAGTTCTTGAAGGGATTTCTTTAGGGATCAAGAAGTCCACGACGTGCGAGAGGGAAAAGAGTCGGCGCAGAAGATAACATCATCGATGAACAGTCAAAGCAACATGTGTTTATGCGCCGGCGCACGTGATTAGATGATCCGTCGAAACCGAAGACATCAATATCCGCTACAACCGATGTGCAAGTAGACACAATCTATTTTTGCAAATCATCAATACCCAGTCGGATTCCTTTGATTAGATTGATCATTGTTTCTGCTGCGATCAAGAAGCACCAGCAATATCTTGAGGTAACAAGGACCCTGAGAAGTCGCTACGACTCGCCTAGTCCGACTCCTCCCCAGATCGCCTGATCGTAGAATCGCCTCGATTTCAAGCCGCCACACCTCGAGCGGGCCTACCTCTGCCTCGCCAGGTCGACTCCCTGGACCCTGTACCTCGTTTTTGCCACCGCAACCACGGACTCGCCGCCTCCGTGGATGAACTTACCTTCTCCCTCCTCGAGTAAAGGCTTCCACAGCGGGTTGACCAAAATGAGGATCCCAAATCGCATGAGCAATAGGTCTTACGTGTAAAGGATCCTGTATCGAATCCGCCTTGGAGCCGTGAGTCACCGCATCCACTCCAAGTCGCCCAAGGACTCTGCTTCCGACTTGGACTATAAAGTCGCCGTAGCTGTTACATCGCGGGAATCGCCGCTTCGCTCCGCTTCGCTCCGCTTCGCTCCGCTCCGGGCCGCCACTCCAGTTGTGCGCTCACCCTCATAGTCGCCGCTGTCGCGAACTTGCAAGCAGTGCGCCTGGGCCTCGCTTCTTTGCCGTTTCCATCGGCTACTACTGAACCGGCGTACAAGCCTTGCCCTCCTGGAAGAAGAGGAAGAACCTGCCTCGGTTGCCTATGCTTCTACCGCAGAATCGTCCGGATCTGTTTCCGCCGCGAACTGGCACTTCCGCGGGCTCGACAAAGCCGCTCCCGCCTCTACGGCCAAAGGCCTTATCTTCAAGCCGGAGCCGCCAAGATGCCGCGAGATGCCCTCACCGGCCTCGGCAGGTTTGCCTCACACCTGCCTCAAGCCGGCGATACTCACTTCATCGGAATCCTCATTCGCGTCGCGGCCACGCCTCCGAGCCAACCAACTCCACCTCACATCGCTTCCACCGTGGCCGCTCTGAGCCGGCCCGGCTGAACGGCTTACCGCCGTCTCTGCTTTCGCCGTGGTGAGCCACTGCCATGAGCTGTAAGCTGCCGCCGGAGGGCCACCGTCTACCTTCGGGTCGATTCACTTCCGCCTCGGGCCGCGTCGTGCCTCGCCGGTCTTCTCTCTGCCACGGGCTGCTGTGCCTTGGCCTTACTCGCCCTGTTACTGGCCGCCGTCGCCGCCTCAAGTCGTGGCCTCCGCCCGGCACACCCAAAGCCGCCTCGCTCTGCATCACCAAAAACCGCTATGTCATTTATGTCGGGTCACTTTCGCCGGTATGGCCCTGAGCCTCCGCCACCAGCCATTCTACGGCTCTGGCCAGCCTCACCTCCGACCGCCCATGGCCTCCAAGCCGGCCCACCGGATCACCAAGCGTCCATTCGCGCGGCTCTCCTCACCTCGCCTTGCCGGTTCACTTTCGTTGTTAGGCCCCGAGCCGGTCTGCTGGCCTCCGCCTTGATGTCTGCCGCAAAATCGCCGCAGAGAGCCAGTGGATGTCTGACCCGTTTTAGCTCATAACTGCTGGTGATACTGTTCGCGTGAAAGCTGAAGCCAAATTCAGCTACCAAGAGTGCTAGTTGAAAGCACTGCTGCTACCACTTGCATGGTTTAAAAGGAAAAGGGGACAAAAACAAAAGAAGGTCACGGGTGCAATGCTACGTCACGTCAACGGAGCTCAACGTGTATATATTATTCAGCATTATTCAGAATCAGCATCCACAGTTATCTGACAAAATATATCAGGTGATATCTATCCTATTTCTAATACATATTAATTCATCTGAGCAAAAATACCTCGCCCTGCTGTATTTTATACGTAGGAAAATTATTCATTACAAAAACGGTATTATACCGTGGAGATGGAGGCACGCCAACATCATTCTGCACAAGTGGTCGTCGTTACTCAACGGACTCCCGCTTACAGTACTGTGGCCGTCTCTTGCGACCACGCCGGTTTACAATGCCGTGATCGTCCTTCACCACTGCGCCGGTTTACCATCAGGAGGACAACTAGCCCGTCGGTGCCGGCCGACCCATCTGTTGTTCGAGCAAATCAGGTGTTATCCCTTCTATATATTTATCAGGACATTTTAATTTCTCTGAGCACCATTACACTGCCCTATTGGTGTTTTTATATACATGTGAAATTATTAATCTACTGCGGGAATAAAGCACGCGCTGGCAATATTCTACAACGGCGTTTCTTCTGTGTCACACTGCCCATTGAACGGACGGTTGGTTTACACATCCGCACCGGTTTACAACACGGAGGAAAACTTGTTCATCTCCGCCGGATTACAATACCGCGGCCAATTCATGTGTTTGAGCCGCCTTTGATACTGCGGTCGTTTGCGGTCCGTTCTGCGGTCCGGTCTATTCAACATACCGGGTTGACTAATAGACTCCGATGAGGATCATGAGGTCCAAATACATCAGGTGATATCCATTTAAGTTTACTTCTCTTGATATATATCATTTTCATCAAGAAAACAAGATGCTTTGATCAGTCTATTTTGCTATGCAGGAAGATTCTATAAGGGACCAAACAGGATTTGCCATACAAGCGCAACTCTCTTATAGGTACCCTGCCTCCACGGTCACTAGGGGGCTACGGATCGCATTCAAATCCTAGCATAACCCCTTTTGGTCTGGTTTATATGATCATATTCGAATCACAAAGCTCCTTGGATCGCATCCATTGATTGGCAAAATGAATCATAGCTCCTTGGATCGCATCCATTGATTGGTAAAATGAATCATAGCTCCTTGGATCGCATCCATTGATTGGCAAAATGAATCATAGCTCCTTGGATCGCATCCATTGATTGGCAAAATGAATCATAGCTCCTTGGATCGCATCCATTGATTGGCAAAATGAATCATAGCTCCTTGGATCGCATCCATTGATTGGCAAAATGAATCATAGCTCCTTGGATCGCATCCATTGATTGGCAAAATGAAT
>LR738712.1:27936055-27983567 GCA_902687465.1 Secale cereale
GCATCCATTGATTGGTAAAATGAATCATAGCTCCTTGGATCGCATCCATTGATTGGCAAAATGAATCATAGCTCCTTGGATCGCATCCATTGATTGGCAAAATGAATCATAGCTCCTTGGATCGCATCCATTGATTGGCAAAATGAATCATAGCTCCTTGGATCGCATCCATTGATTGGCAAAATGAATCACAGCTCCTTGGATCACATCCATTGATTGGCAAAAATGAATCATAGCTCCTTGGATCGCATCCATTGATTGGCAAAATGAATCATAGCTCCTTGGATGGCATCCATTGATTGGCAAAATGAATCATAGCTCCTTGGATCACATTCGAATCCATTGATTGGCAAAGTTTCAAAGCCACTGGGGGCTACATGGTCGCATTCGAATCATAGCTTAACCCTTTTGGTCTGGTTTACTAATCGTATTCGAATCAGAAGCCTCAAATATGGAGCCTGGCAGCTCGCAAAAAGCCTCGACTACATGGTCTTATTTGCAACAATGCTTTGTTTTTTGCGATTTTTCAAAGTTTTCTGTGGGTAACCAAGTTTTGATCCGGAACTGGGCAACTTCAAAGTTGACCACATATCTATAAAAGTCCGGGTCATAAAACACCAGCATGATTCAAACCGGTGTTTATCAAAACCCGGAATAGTCATCAGGCAAACGCCAAGAGGGCCAAGAGCCTCATCAGAATCTACACGTTCAATTATGTCTACCGGATTAAGGTCTACAGGTACACTTAATCACAGGTAAGATAATGACTGATGTTTATTAAACCGGCCTGGCCTTGACTATAAGTTGCCAGTATGAGACAAGATAATGACCGGTGTTTATTAACCCGGCCTGGCTTTTGATTATAAATCGTCAGTGTCATATATGGATAATCCGGTGTTTATCACAACCCGGTATGGTTTCATTATAAACCGGCGAAATATTGCAGGAGTTATCAATACTCAAGTTTTGGGTTATCATCCTTACTACATTGGCTTGGTAAAACCAACCGTATGATCAAACATGACTGAAACCGGTCCTCAAACCGGGTTATATTATTCGAATCTTTAATAGCCAACATGGCTGGATTTTTATTATGGTTATCAATATTATGATTGAGGTTTTCAAAGCCGCTTTAAGCGCAATGGATATTATTTCATCAATGGAAATGATTTTTACAAAGGAATAGTCCCGAGTCGCTGCAGGCTTACAATCCGGCACTTGGGGGCTACATTATTCAAGTTAAGATTACATCACATATGCAAGTCTCATGTCGCTGCAAGCATGCACCATGACACTTGGGGGCTAATGCAAAGTCATTTTTTGCTCACCTTATTGAAGACCCGACTCATCACAGTATAATGAGCCGGCCATTGGGGGCTACCAATTGCTTCTGTCAACAATTCAAGGTACACAAGTATTAATCAATTATATTGAAGTATCCACTGCTCAGTTGGTAAAGCACAAAGCTCTTAACCTTGTGGATGTGGGTTCAAGCCCCGTGATGGGAGTTATATTATATAATGTTGTTTTCAATGAAGTATATACAAAGACCCTGCTCATTATTACATAATGAACCGGCACTTGGGGGCTATATATGTGGAATATTCGGATTTAACTAATGACTGAGATGAACAATCTGGATTTCTTCAAGGTTGCAATATTTATATTGAAACAAGTCTTAAGCTATCACTATGTTCTCCTCTTAAGACTTGGGGGCTACAGGTAATATGCATATAAACGAGGAATATCTTCAAATTCTCAGTTTTGAACAAACCAGGAAGATCAATTGTGTGACCCAGTGTTGGCAACAATAACCCGGCATTTATTAACAGTCATAACCCGAAATTATCAGTTTTAATAAACCAACAATGGTGGTAATCATAAACCATCATCTTCAAGCCGGCTGGATATCAATTGAATATTTCAAAGACCAATATTTTTGTCAAGTCAGAGCATTGAAGGCCGATTCAAATGGATTCTTGATTTACAATATTTCTTATGCAAAGTAAGTTGATTATGAAGCTGGTCTGTTGACCCGGATTTTCTAGAAGAAGGAAATGACAAGGATTTAAGGATGGTCAGGTGCCGGTTTACAAGAATTCTTAACCCGGAGCACAACCTATCAAATTTGTTCTTGCGGTTATTTTGCAGCATAAGTTTACCATGGATAAATCCAAGCTAAACTGGGGGATAATGTCGGGGATATATCCCGCGGTATGAACCGGCCGGAAATATGACCCGGCCGGACTTGGCGGTTTACACTTGGTGATTCACTGGCGATCCGTCATAACTAGACGGTTTAGAAGCAACCTGCCTAAATAATACCACTCACTGGTAACCCGGCTGGCGGATCACGGATGACAAGGCCCAAGGCCCAGAAGGCCGGTTCACGTTATGGTGGGCTGGTTTATGAAGAAAGCATAAGGAATATTCTCTTACAAAGGAAGCAAGACTAGGACTCCTTGTAATAAATTAATCCTAATCCTACTAAGACTAGTCATGTAACCCGCCCCTTCAAACATATATAAGGAGGGGCAGGGCTCCCAAAGAGGGACAAGTTGAGACAAGTTCTCACAAGTTTCTAGGGCTAGACACAAAGAGCCGGTTTATCGGCGACACCATGAGGATCATAATGAGATCTAGCCTTAAATAGCACGTAGGGTTATTACCGGATGATGTTTCCCGGGGCCCGAAGCTGTCTAAATCCTTGTCTTGCGTTGCGTCTCCCGATTCCGCTCAACCCCTCTCAAGCTACTACATAGATGCGCGGCCTCACGACTAAGTCCGCTAACCCGGACATCTGCCGTGCTAATTCCCCGACAGAAGGCCTTGGTCTTAAGGAAGAGAAGAGAGGGAGAGGCCCGCGGGGGTTTTCGGAGACCGAAAACGTCCGACGTTTTGCCCGGCGACTAGTGCCGCTATATATATCTGTTGGGCTATCAAATGAGCTCCAAATGCGATGAAATTTGGCAGGCGGCCTGTCTACACTATAATAAGACCACATGCCAAGTTTCATCCCATTCCGAGAACATTTTTTGGCCACGTATAAAATAAATATTCAGAGGCACCGCGGACGCGTGCAAGTGTGTCTGGGCTCAGAACGGACAACAGAGAGGACGAGGGGACTCGGGCGGATGCAAGTTTCGAAAACATGATGATTCAACACACACGATGACAAGGCAAAGATGCACACGCAAGCAGATGACATGGCAAAGACAACGAATAACTGGCTGACACCTGGCGCACCGGTCTCGGGGTGTCACAACACTCCCCTACTAACAGGAGATCTCGTCCCGAGATCTTAGGAACGATACGGAAGAGAAAAAGGAAGAACAAAGTGTTGGGGAACGTAGTATTTTAAAATTTTCCTACGATCACGCAAGATCTATCTACTAGATGCATAGCAACGAGAGGGGAGAGTGTGTCTACGTACCCTCGTAGACCGGGAGCGGAAGCGTCAAGTGACGTGGTTGATGTAGTCGAACTTCTTCGTGATTCAACCGATCAAGCACCGAACGTACGGCACCTCCGCGTTCAGCACACGTTCAGCTTGGTGACGTCCCACGAGCTCTTGATCCAGTTGAGCTTCACGGGAGAGTTTCGTCAGCACGACGATGTGGTGACAGATATGATGTATCTACTGGCGCAGGGCTTCGCCTACGCACTGCAACGGTATGACCGAGGTGTGTTTCTGTGGAGGGGGGCACCGCACACGGCTAAAACAATTCAACTTGTGTGTCCTAGGGTGCCCCCCTGCCCCCGTATATAAAGGAGCAAGGGAGAGGTCGGCCCTAGAGGGGGCGCGCCAAGTGTGGGGAGTCCTACTAGGACTCCCAAGTCCTAGTAGGATTCCCCTTTCCTTTCCGGAGTAGGAGAGAAGGAAAGAGGTGGAGAGGGATAAGGAAAAGGGGGCTGCACCCCTTGTCCAATTCGGACCAGAGGGGGGGCGCGCCCCTCCTTCCTTTTGGCCTTTCTCCTCTATTCCCGTATGGCCCAGTAAGGCCCATATACTCCGAAAAATACCCGAATCACTCGGAACCTTTCCGATGTCCGAATATAGTCGTCCAATATATCGATCTTTACGTCTCAACCATTTCGAGACTCCTCGTCATGTCCCCGGTCTCATCCAGGACTCCGAACTCCTTCGGTACATCAAAACTCATAAACTCATAATACCGATCGTCATCAAACGTTAAGCGTGCGGACCCTACGGGTTCAAGAACTATGTAGACATGACCGAGACTCATCTCCGGTCAATAACCAATAGCGGAACCTGGATGCTCATATTGGCTCCTACATATTCTACGAAGATCTTTATCGGTCAAACCGCATAACAACATACGTTGTTCCTTTTGTCATTGGTATGTTACTTGCCCGAGATTCGATCGTCGGTATCTCTATACCTAGTTCAATCTCGTTACCGGCAAGTCTCTTTACTCATTCCGTAATACATCATCTCGTGACTAACTCATTAGTCTTTTGCTTGCAAGGCTTATTATGATGTGCATTACCGAGAGGGCCCAGAGATACCTCTCCGACACTCGAAGTGACAAATCCTAGTCTTGATCTATGCCAACACCACGAACACTTTCGGAGACACCTGTAGAGCATCTTTATGATCACCAAGTTACGTTGTGACGTTTGATAGCACACAAGGTGTTCCTACGGTATTCGGGAGTTGCATAATCTCATAGTCATAGGAACATGTATAAGTCATGAAGAAAGCAATAGTAGTAAAACTAAACGATCATAGTGCTAAGCTAACGGATGGGTCTAGTCCATCACATCATTCTCCTAATGATGTGATCCCGTTGATCAAATGACAACTCATGTCTATGGCTAGGAAACATAGCCATCTTCGATCAATGAGCTAGTCTAGTAGAGGCATACTAGGGACATACTATTTTGTCTATGTATTCACACATGTATCAAGTTTCCGGTTAATACAATTCTAGCATGAATAAAAGACATTTATCATGATATAAGGAAATAAATAATAACTTTATTGTTGCCTCTAGGGCATATTTCCTTCACAAAGTTCTTCGAGGATAAAAGAGTGAAAGAAAGAACTTTGAGAGGATGAACAACTTGGAAGAAAGAACACCACGAAGATGAACGAAGCTGCAAAGACTTCTTTAAGCAAGAGGAACAAGGAATACGACGAGAATCAAGGAGGTTGAAACGCACCAGACAAGAGCTGAAGGAACGAGAATGAATTCGAAACCACTCCGGTTAAAAGAGATAGAAAAGAATTCGAACAAAGGAATTCGGGCAGCAATCCGGCTGAAACTGAAAGAAATAGCACACTGGTTGACATGAATGGAAAGGGACACAAACTTGAGAATATGAAACGATCCATGACGAGTTGAACAAGAAAATGCCTCCGGAAGAATTAAAAGAATGGAATAAAAGAACGGATAAGAGAATAATAAGTTCCACCGCGAATGAATTTGAAAGAGCATCTTGAAAAGAAAAGCTTGAACGGAGTTGTTGAGAAAAAACAACAACAAAAGAATGAGCTTATTGTGGACTTATGAAAACATATCAAAACTTGAGGTGAATTATCGCCGCAATGAAAAGAATGAATAGATGATATGAAGGAAGAAATGCAAAACTCCACTTCAAAAGAATACGGAGAATTATTTACATCTCGAGACACAAAAGAATAATGCTTGAGCTGCTCCAGAAGAATTAGTTGAGCGTTTGAAGAATGAATTAACTCATGAGGAACTACCAAGAGGAACTCCGGTAACAAAAGGATGATGATATAGTAATGACGCACGAAAGGAATAAGATTAAAGCCTTGCGATGATTAGTCGGGGTTCCGACGAGATAGCCGAGAAAACTTGAACTCCGGGAAAGAAAAGAATAAAACACTTGGAACTAGAATTTATTCATCAAGAATAAACTCCGAAGGAAGGCATTAATCAACTTGATAAGAAGAATAAGAATTATGTTATGCTTATCCTCCACCAATTAAATTGATGAAAGCAATGGATTCACATACCACTTATTCTCGATGAAATTGATAAATGAGGGATATAGCGCAAAACTTGTGAAAGTCTTCTTGAACACCGGTAGGAATGGAATAAAATGAATGGATTGATATAATAGCACCGGAAATGAACTCTTGAGCGAACCACCGTAAGGAATTAAAGCCGAGTGAAGAAAAGGAACGAACCACCGGAAAGAAATAAAATCGAATGATGAAAAGAACAAACCACCGTAACGAAATGAAATTGAACGATGCAAGAGGACAAGCCACCATGAAGAATTGAAATTGAGTGAACACAAGAGAATGAATCGTCGGGAAGAATAAAGCACTTACGGAAATTGGATGACGGGAACGAAGGTATCACGAACTGATTAGATGATTACTTGGAGGAAAACACCGGAAAGAATGTGAGACGAACGAAGAGGCATTGATGAAGAATATTTGGAGGACGAGGTTGAAAACTGAGAACGAAGAAATCTTCTAAAATGATGGCCTTCGGAGGAGCACAATGAAAAAGAATTCATAAATACTCCGGAATAAAGAAAAGAAGAGAGGTTGAAGCAACGATGAAAAGAATTTGGAAACGATCTTCGAAAAGCACGTGACTGATGTAATACATACTTATGTCACACTTGAAAAGAATTCAGGAACACTCCGGGAAATTAGGAGAGTCAGGTAAGATCTTGGGAAAGACCTGTGGGTTATGAGCCCATCGAAGAGAAAACACCGTTGAAAAAGATCGAAAAGGAGATAATGCATCGGAACGATTCAAAGGCTCGGATGAGGTGACAACCTCGAATAAATTGGAAGACAGACGGATAATCTCCTGGAATGACTTTGGAACACCGGAACAATTAAATGGCGAGAGGCGAACGAGCAAGGGGAAACACTTGAGCAGAGGGTAAAGAATATGAAGAACACCGGATACTAATAGAATTGGAACCACCGGAGAAGCAAAGAGATGAAGAATATCGAATCGAGAGGAGAATTCATCGGAGAATAAAGGAGATGAATGATGGCGAATTAGACGAGAATCACCGGTTGAAACAATTGATGAAATGAAGTAAAGACTTCACACGAGTAAGATGGATACTCAATTAAGGACTCTGGCTCTGAAAAGCAAAAGGGTGGGCGGGTGGGAAAAGAAAAGACCACATCGGACGGGGAAACACCGTCGGTTGAAAAGAACTGAGGTTGAACTTGCAAAGAAGAAGAGGGTTGAATCCACTTGACGAGAGATGCGCCAGATGAAAGAACTAACAACGCAACGAACAAAAAACTAACCAGGCGATCCTAAAAAAATTGAAGGGGAAGAGGGGTAAATCAAAACACCTACGTCAAGATTCCTCACCAGAGCGACGAAGGGGCAGGGAAGTAAAAGAATTCCTACTCTCCGATATAACTAGACTCCGAAAAAGTTTTCTGCTAGACGCAGCAACGGCCAGACTACGATCAATCAAGGGGGCTCCTATGGTCGGTCGAGGCTCTGATACCAACTTGTCAGGCCCAAGATGCGATCCTATCCCGATCACGTGACACTTACGCGATTGGGGCACAACCGCATTTCGGGCGCTTAGCAAGATGGATATCATTACATCTTACCATTACATACATACATGGGGGATACAACAATACATACAAGTCACATGAATACAACAACATCAATACAAAGTGAAAGGATCGATATGGTTGACTAGAGGGGGGGGGGGTGAATAGGCAACTAACAATTTTTAGCTTTTCTTAACCACTTTGAATTAAACGTCAAAGTAAGTTGTCTAGATATTCTACTAAGAAGACAACTAAAGGAAAGAAGGATAACAACTACACAAGGATGCTAAAGGAGTTAAACAAGTAAAGCATGCACAAGTAAAGGTAAGAAATAAACACAAGTGGAACCGGTGGAGACGAGGATGTGTTGCCGAAGTTCCTTCCCTTTGAGGGGAAGTACGTCTCCGTTGGAGCGGTGTGGAGGCACAATGCTCCCCAAGAAGCCACTAGGGCCACCGTATTCTCCTCACGCCCTCACACGATGCAAGGTGTCGTGATTCCACTAGTGGTGCCCTTGAAGGCGGCGACCGAACCTTTACAAACAAGGTTGGGGCTATCTCCACAACTTGGAGGCACACGAAGCTTCACCACAATGGAATATGGCTTCGAGGTGACCTCAACCATCTAGGGTGCTCAAACACCCAAGAGTAACAAGATCCGCAAGGGATTAGTGGGGAGAATCAAATATCTCTTGGTGGAAGGGTAGATCGATGCCTCCTCAAGCAATCCCGAGCAAATCAACAAGTTTGATTGGCTAGGAAGAGAGATCGGGCAGAAATGGAGCTTTTGGAGCAACAATGGAGTAGTGGGGGAAGAGGTAAGTCTTCTTGGGGAAGAAGACCCCCTATATATAGTGGGAGAGCTAATCCAACCGTTATGCACGTTTTCTGCCCGCAGAGAGCGGTAGTACCGCACGTAAGTTGCGGTACTACCACTGGCTGAGCGGTACTACCGCTCTGGGAGCGGTACTACCGCTAGGCAAAAACACGCGAGATGATTGACAACCACGGATGAAATAAATTACATCCGTGGCTACATCCACAGAAATACGGTAGTAGCAAAACGCGACACGGTACTACCGCTTGGAGTAAGCGGTACTACCGCATAGGATGAGGAAGTAAAAAATTACTTCCGCACCTACTTCTACACTCAGAACAGTGCCGGGCCAGATACACGGTACTACCGCTCTGGAGCCGCGGTACTACCGCTGGTGCGGTACTACCGTGTCTTCAGGCGATACTACCGTGTGGCTGTGCGGTACTACCGCTTTATGGAGCGGTACTACCGCTTGCCAGGCAGATGTTTTAGTTAAGAAGTCATGGTTTGCATATACGATAATAAACGGTTGAAACTCCAGAGAAGCAAGGGAAAGGTGGTGTGAGAGTAAGATGTGTACGTGTTGATTCCACCCAAACCTTTCCGAAGCGGACCCCCTCTTAATAGTACGGCTTTCCTATTACTCAAAGCCACCGACAGGGAGCAAAAAGAAAACACCGTCTTCCATCGAATCCGAGGGGCAATCAATCGTCTTGTGCCTAAGTGAGATATACCTGTAGGAGCTTAGAGCACACGATTAGTCCGCAAATGCATTGTCATCAATCACCAAAACTACTTAGGGAGAAATATGCCCTAACACAAAGGTATCCGACTACGAATACAAACATGAAAAGCACAAAGACATCCATCTGCTATCCCAGGCTACCGACCCGGAACCTAACCCAAGACTGGAGAAGAAGAAGAAGAAATATCCCCAACACAACGACATCGCTCTCACGTCAAGACATCGGAAATCTGCACCTGCAACTGTTGTTGTAGTATCTGTGAGCCACGAGGACTCAGCAATCCCATAACCATGGGTAACAAGACTATCAAAGCTTAATGGGTAGGAAGAGGTAAAGTGGTGAGGTTGCAGCAGCGGCTAAGCAAAAATATGGTGGCTAACTTACGAGTACAAGAATAAGATGAGCATCTACGCAAACGGTCGCAAACTAGTAGTGATCGCTAAAGATCCTGAACTACCTACGAGTCAAACATAACCCCACCGTGTTCTCTTATCAAAGTGAAAAGAGACAGTCACGGTTACACACACAGTTGTGTGTTTTACTTCGGATCCTCTGTCAAGTTTTCTACAACCAGACATTAACAAATTCCAATCTGCCACATAACCGTGGGCACGGCTTTCGAAAGATCATAACCCTGCAGGGGTGTCCCAACTTAGCCCATCACAAGCTCTCAGGATTAGCTGAAGTGATAAATATAATATAATCACCCCTTATCTTAGGGAAATCCGATCAGGCTCGGCATCCCGGTGCACAAGACATTTCGACAATGGTAAAACAAGTCCAGCAAGACCTCCCGGCGTGCCGACACCCTGATAGTAGCCGCGTGTATCTCGTCTCAGGCCACGTCCGGATGGGACAGCCTACAGGGAAATACCAGATACCTCGGGTTTCCCCAAGGCGGCCCTGCAGTCTGCCCGTTTGGGACCAACACCATCAGCACTGGCCCCCCTGCTATGTAGAAGAATCCACGGGTAGCGTTAACTCCCTATGCAAATTAATTAATCAAGTTGTTATTATGAGTAAATTAAAACCAATGTTGGGCCTTGCTGGAGGAGTTTTATTCAAAGACGAAGTGTCAAGGGGTCCCCATATACCCAACCGTGTAAGGAACGCAAAATCAAGGAACATAATGCCGGTTTATCGACGCCTAAGGTGGCAAGAGTGGAACAAAACACCGAGCAAAAGGCCAAGCCTTCCACCCATGCCCAGTATATAGGTGAGTTATTAATAATAATAGATATTGTGATATTTCCAAAACATCAAGTTCCGACATGGAACAATCTTCATCTTCACCTGCAACTAACAACGCTATAAGAGGGGCTGAGCAAGCGGGTAACATAGCCAAACAATGGTTTTGCTAGGAAGGTTTCAAAGATTAGAGGTTTCATGGCAACAAGGAGAGGGGCTGACAATAATGATGGGTAGCGCGACATGTAACGATAGCATCGAGACAACTAAGCATGGCAATGATAGTAAAGGTATCCAAGGGTATGGTCATCTTGCCTGAGATCCCGCAAGGAAGAAGAACGGATCCATGAGGGAGACGAAGAAGAAGCCTTGAAGAAGAACCACAGGTAGACGAATGAATCCTCGCGATCGCAACGGAACAAGCACTAAGTAGAAGAAGCAAGCAATACGGTAAACTCACAACACAAGAACATGACAATATGCTCAACCAAGTATGATGCAACACAAGTCTACATATGATGCACAGCAAGTCTGTACAGGAAGCAAAACATGGCAAGGTAGGAAGCACAGAAAAACAACACAAGTCTATATGATGCAATACATGGCAAGGTAGGATGCATGACAAGTCTATACAGGAAGCAATACATGGCAAGGTAGGAAGCACAGAAAAACAACACAAGTCTATATGATGCAATACATGGCAAGGTATGATGCAAGACAAGTCTATATAGGAAGCAAAACATGGCAAGGTAGGAAGCACAGAAAAACAACACAAGTCTATATGATGCAATACATGGCAAGGTAGGATGCATGACAAGTCTATACAGGAAGCAATACATGGCAAGGTAGGAAGCACAGAAAAACAACACAAGAACATGACAATATGCTCAAGAAAGTAAGATGCAAGACAAGTCTATATATGATGCAAAACATGGCAAGGCAGGAGGCACTCAAAAACAACACAAGTCAACAAGTTTAAATGAGGCCGGAAACTACATACTACAAATCCGGTAAGTCCTCATATGCATAGTTGGAAAATAGTCCAGATCTGAACAAACCTTAAGTTAAAGTTCTTAAACAGCAAGTTAACATGCACCATGATGATCTACATGAAATTCTAGTCAAGTTTCATATAAAGTTTGTTTAATTCGGAGCTACGGCCTAGAAGATATGAGCAAAACAAGACAAGCATGTCAACGATGCAAGATGCACCCAAACATCAAGCAAACACACTCCAAACATGAAAACAACATGATAATATGATTCTACATGCAAAATCACACAAGGTTCATATAAGGCACACCCAAAACGGAGCAACGGGTTAAAAGATACACATGAAACAAGATATAACAACAAGCTGAAGTTAACAGCCACATAGCATCTTTGGAGCAAGAAATATATACTCTACAGCACTCAAACATGGTGACAAGATGCATGGACATGAACTAGACATATCCTACAGCAAACAACTCCATTGGAGCAACTCCATAGGAAGCATGGATCAATAGCAACAAGCTACAACAAATTGAACATGATGATAAAAACCTGACAGTTATAATTTATAGCAACTTGAGAGTAAGAATTAAATAAGCTACAGCAACCCTAATGAGCAAGTGAGGGAATGAATGGATAGACAATAACATATACAACAAGGAATGATCAATGGCCACCTCAAACCTAACATGGATTTGCCTAGGGCATCAAGCAAACATAGCATCAGGATATTACAGATTCCAGACTTAGTGAAATTTCACTAAGTGTTAAAACAGTTAAGTTGGCATGGCATGTTTGCAAGCATGTTTAAGTCAACACAAGGCATATCATAGCAAATGGTTTGCACCACAGCAAAGATCGCATGAATGAGAATCTAAAACATATGAGCATGCGACATGGGGACAAACACATCAATAGCAATGAACTCCTCAACTAGGCATCTCGTACCAAGTTACAAAACCTAACATCCACATGCACTTTTGCAACAGAGATAAACATGTCAATATGGACTCAAACAAGCATGCTACAACAACCATCATGTAGTACACTTCATAATGAACATTTTGACATATCATTTGCATCATTTGGATAAACATGCACCAAGTTATCATATCTCAAACATAGCAACAAAATAACAAGTAGCAACAGTTTATAACAAGTAGCACTCTTGCAACAGGTATTAGAGCATCTAGAAGAACTCAAATGAGCATGGCACAATGGAACAAAGTGTAGAGCATATCACCACGATCATTTTGACATATCATTCACCCAATTTGGACATACACACAAATATTTACAACCACATGAACATAGCAACAAAATATGCATTTCTGGGACTTAGAGAGAAAAAAGGACCTCGAGGAAAACAGACATGTCCATAGCCAGCGGACACGTCCGATGAACGAGGCCCGGGTGGCAGCTGCACATGACGAGCGGGTCGGGTACGGGCGATGGAGCGGATTGGGTCCTGCCCGATCCAGAGGAGCGGGAGGCCCGGCAGCGATGGCGCGACGGCGGCGGATCAGGAGCTGGGGCACCGGAGAGGGCCGGGGCGGAGCGGATTTGGTCGCCCCGGCCCGATCCGGCGGCAGCTGCGGCGAGGGCGACGGAAGGAGGCCGGCGCGGCGAGGTGTGGGGCTCGGCCCGGCGGCGGCGGTCCGATGAGGGAGGGAAGGCACAGGGCACACGGCGGCGAGGCACCGGAGAGTCGACGGCGGCGGGGACAGAGCAGCTCCGGCTGGATCTGGTCACAGCAGGCGCCGGCGGAGGAACGCCGATGATGGAGCGAGGCCGGCGGCTGGCCGACGAGGGCGCGGGGCGGAGCACTCGGGGGCGCTAGGGTTGGCGGTGCAGTCGGGCCGGCTTGGCCCAGGTGGGGCCGGAGTGGGCCTGGCGCGGGCCCTGGAGGGCTGGCGGCGGGGGTTGACCCAGGGAGGGCGCGTGTCGCCTCCCGGTTGGCTGGCGGGGCTATTGCGGCGGCGGCGACCACTGGGAAGGCGACAAGTGGCGGCGGCGGGGCGGTTTGGCGCGGAAAACGATGAAGATTTCGGCTGCTGGAGGTGGGAGAGGGGCTAGGGGTAGGTGAAGGCTGGGAAAATGCCCAAAATGGCATGGAGGGGTAGTTTATATAGGGAAAAGCCTAGGGTTTAGGGGTTTGGTGGGGGTTTAGAGCCCTCCGATCGTGATCCGACGGATCTGATCGCGAGGGGAGTTTAGGTTGGGCCTAGAGGAGGTTAGTGGGCTGTGTAGAAGGCCTTGGGCTTAGGGAAGAGAAGAGAGGGAGAGGCCCGCGGGGGTTTTTGGAGACCAAAAACGTCCGACGTTTTGCCCGGCGACTAGTGTCGCTATATATATCCGTTGGGCTATCAAACGAGCTCCGAATGCGATGAAATTTTGCAGGCGGCCTCTCAACACTATAATAAGACCACATGCCAAGTTTCATCCCATTCCGATAAAACTTTTCGGCCACGTATATAATAAATATTCGGAGGCACCGCGGGCGCGTGCAATCAGGGCCGGCCCTGAGGGGGGGCAGGGGGGCGGCCGCCCCGGGCCCCCCAAATGCAGGGGGGCCCTCTGATCAGGTATGCTGTACGCAGCAGCAGTTCAGATCACATCGTACGTTTTCCTATTTTCATCGTTGCGATCACAGAAAGAAGGTAGCCGACGAGTGCGACGTGTTTTCATCGTTGCGATCCATCCATCCCTCTCGATGAGATACTGGGCCTGGCCCAATGCATGGGTGGCACGACCTACTGCCGAGGCCCTAGGTAGCGCACAACGCCCTCGTCTTCTTTTGTTCCGTCGTGGATGCCCATCGCCCACCGCCGACGCCAAACTTCAGGACCCAATCGCGGCAAGGCCATCACAGCCAATGCTACGACGGCGGCGAGGGACGAGGAGCACACAGGTACGCTGGTCTTCAGGCCCTTGTAGGGATCGCTTCGCTCTTTCTTGATCGAATCTTGTGGGATTATTTGGATGAGTAGTGCTATATGAACGATAGTTTATGCACGATATGTGGACGATGGTTGTGATCTGACCCTACAACACCTGGGCAACAGAAGACCAGATTGTTGGATTTACTATCGTGCTAGCATCGTGCAAAAAAACATCGTGTGTGTAGTAGTTTCGTATTTGGATTTTCAGATTTATTCTCTCACTTGTTCTTGACGGAAAGAAATAGTCACCATGAGCAGGATTTAAGTTTTGCATCCAATTATTACGGTCGTCATGTTACTGCTCAGAAATTATGAGTAGGGGATGATGTCTACTGAAGCAGGATTAACCACTAAGTTAGTCAAATTCTGTACGAGACTTGTCAATCAATTTATTGTTTTGTAGTGATTCTGCAAAACCACTTTTGTCCAAAACATTCAGATGGTTCCTTCCTTTTAGAAAAAAATTCAACATATATCTCCAGGATCAAAGTTGATAGAAAATAACGCCTTTTGGATCTGGAGATGATATATCTAGTAATATATTGAATCTTCTGCTCATCAGTTTTCTCATATAGTTTATGACATTCAACTCATTATCCGTGTTATTATCCCTAGGGCTTAGAAGATGGTCCGAATGCTTCAAGAATATCTTCTCTTATCAAGGACATGTATAAGGAGGCACTGGATGTCTGAATGATGGCCGAGGTATGCTGCCTGATGTGATAGTTATTGTCATACAGTAAGAAGCATGAACGTCTTTTAAATAGCTTATAATGAGTACAAACGGTGTGAGGTTTGTAAATTTGCATGGGAGCTTAAATAGTTTGGTAACTTTAAAAATTATTGAATGAGATTTATATTGATATCATAGTAAGCATACTTGCATCTACCAATGTGAGAGGTAAATTTTAAGGTAAAATACAAATTATTTGATTTTGGATGCATTTTAATAAATTGTTAATTAAGAATATTTCACATATACATATGTTGAATATTATTGTGAAGTTTATATTGAGGGCCCCCTGATTCTAGTCTCGCCCCGGGCCCCATAAATCTCAGGACCGGCCCTTCGTGCAAGTGTGTCTGGGCTCAGAACGGACAACGGAGAGGACGAGGGGACTCGGGCGGATGCAAGTTTCGAAAACATGATGATGCAACACACACGATGACAAGGCAAGGATGCACACACAAGCAGATGACATGGCAAAGACAACGAATAACTAGCTGACACCTGGTGCACCGGTCTCGGGGTGTCACAGCTGATCACAACACCTCTTTTAAGATGCTTAAAGAAGTTATTTTTCCGAGGTTTGGAGTCCCTAGATACTTAATGACTGATGGTGGTTCACACTTTATTCATGGTGCTTTCCGTAAAATGCTTGCTAAGTATGCTGTTAACCATAGAATTGCATCTCCTTATCACCCACAGACTAGTGATCAAGTAGAATTAAGTAATAGAGAGCTGAAATTAATTTTGCAAAAGACAGTTAATAGGTCTAGAAAGAATTGGTCCAAGAAACTTGATGTTGCATTATGGGCCTATAGAATTGCATACAAAAATCCTATGGGCATGTCTCCATATAAGATGGTTTATGGAAAAGCATGTCACTTACCTCTCGAGCTAGAACATAAGGCATATTGGGCTATTAAAGAGCTCAATTATGATTTTGAACTTGCCGGTGAGAAGAGGTTATTTGGCATTAGCTCCCTTGATGAATGGAGAACCCAAGCTTATGAGAATGCCAAGCTGTTTAAAGAAAAGGTTAAAAGATGGCATGAGAAAAGGATACAAAAGTGTGAGTTTAATGTAGGTGATTATGTCTTGCTATACAACTCTCATTTAAGATTTTTTGCAGGAAAACTTCTCTCTAAATGGGAAGGTCCTTACGTTATCAAGGAGGTCTATCGTTCCGGTGCCATAAAAATCAACAACTTCGAAGGCACAAATCCGAAGGTGGTGAATGGTCAAAGAATCAAACATTACATCTCAGGTAACCCTATAAATGTTGAAACCAATGTTATTGAAACCGTAACCCCGGAGGAATACATAAGGGACACTTTCCAGAACGATTGAGACTCCAAAAAGGATGAGGTATGTGGTACGGTAAGTAAACCGACTCCAAAACAGTTCTAATAGCAATTTTCACCGTTTTGGAATATTTAGAAAAATAGAAAAATAAGAGGCAGTCTGGAAGAGACACGAGGCGTCCACGAGGGTGGAGGGTGTGCCCCTTCCCCTGGGCGCACCCCCTGCCTCATGGGCACCTCGTGTGCCTCACGGACTCCGATTTCTTGCACGTTACTTCTTTTGGTCGGTAAAAATTCACTACATATTCTCCCGAAGGTTTTGACCACCGTATCACGCAAAAATCCTCTGTTCTTGTTTCGAGCTATTTGCTGCTAGGGTTGACAAGGCCAAGCATCATGTCGTCCTCCTCCTCCAACAATGAGGGCAACGATGCTTGGCTAATGAAGATAGAGCTGAAGAGGGAAGGACCCGAGGAGATCAACAAGGAGAATAGGATCAAGAAGGCGGTGGAAGATCAGGCTCCGACAACAGGAGAAGAAGACATCCTTCAACCCCTTCCAAACCTTTTTACTTCAACTGAGATTGAAGCTTTCAAGATGATTGAGTTAGCTCAAATACAAAACAAGTATCTCACAAGTGAAAATATTTTGCTGAAGGAGCATATCGCCGCACTCAAAGGTATTATCTGCAAGTTGGAGGATCTCCTACGCTCGATGTATGATGATCCGGCATCACTGCTTTCAACTATGTCATCACCAACTTCGAAGAAGGAGACATAATCATATGGGTATGGGCACTCCCCTTAGCAACTGCCAAGCTTGGGGAAGGTGCCCCGGTATCGTATCACCATCACACTCCTATCTTTACCGTTTTTCTTAGTTCGATCCTTTTGGTAATATCTTGATCTAGTAGAATAAAGTTAGCATGATCTAGTTGTGAGCTTTTGCTTTTTGAACTTTACCTTTGTAATCGAGTCCGTGAGCTATATAATAAAGATTAGTGTTGAATCAAGGGCTTGATTTCCTCACTTTGGTCATGAGAGAATAAAAGAAAATATAAAAAGTATCAAAGAGATCATATTGATCTTATGGGAAGTGATGACTTCACATATAAAGAGTATGATGAATAAAAGTTGTTGAGAGTTGACAAACATAGTTTTGGTCATCGTTGCAATTAATAGGAAGTAATAATGAAAGAGAGGTTTCACATACAAATATACTATCTTGGACATCTTTTATGATTGTGAGCACTCATTAACATATGACATGCTAAAGAGTTGATGTTGGACAAGGAAGACAACATACTGGGTTATGTTTTCTTATATTCGAAATAAAGTATATTGTCATGGATCATCCAACACGTTGAGCTTGCCTTTCCCCCTCATGCTAGCCAAAACTCCTTTCACCAAGTAGAGATACTACTTGTGCTTCCATACATCCTTAAAACCCAGTTTTGCCATGAGAGTCCACCATACCTACCTATGGATTGAGTAAGATCCTTCAAGTAAGTTGTCATTGTTGCAAACTCTCTAAAATATGTATGATTTATTAGTGTGGAGGAAATAAGCTTTATACGATCTTGTGATATGGAAGTAATAAAAGAGACAGACTGCATAATAAAGGTCCTTATCACAAGTGGCAATATAAAGTGACGTTCTTTTGCGCTAAGACTTTGTGCATCCAACCATATAAGCACATGACAACCTCTGCTTCCCTCTGCGAAGGGCCTATCTATTATTCTTGCCTTATAAGAGTCAAGGTGATAATCACCTTTCCTTTTTACATTTTATCCTTTGGCAAGCACATCGTGTTGGAAAGATCCTGACATATATACCCAATTGGATGTAAGTTATCATGGTCTATTGTTGTTGACATTACCCTTGAGGTAAAAGGTTGGGAGGCAATACCATAAGCCCCTATCTTTCTCTTTGTCCGATTAAAACTCCATACCCATAAGTATTGCGTGAGTGTGAGCAATTGTGAAAGACTATATGATAGTTGAGTATGTGGGCTTGCTGAAAAGCTCTTATATTGACTCTTTCTGATGTTATGATAAATTGCAATTGCTTCAATGACTGAGATCATAGTTTGTTGGTTTTCAATGAAGTTTCTGATTCATACTTGACATTGTGAATGAATTGTTACTTTAGCTTAAGAATCATATGACAATATATGTTTGTTGTTGTTATAAGAATGATCATGATGCCCTCATGTCCGTATTTTATTTTTATCGACACCTCTATCTCTAAACATGTGGACATATTTTTCGATATCGGCTTTCGCTTGAGGACAAGCGAGGTCTAAGCTTTGGGGAGTTGATACTTCCATTTTGCATCATGCTTTTATGTTGATATTTATTGCACTATGGGCTGTTATTACACGTTATGTCGCAATACTTATGCCTTTCCTCCCTTATTTTACAAGGTTTACATGAAGAGGGAGAATGCGGGCAGCTGGAATTCTGGGTTGGAAAAGGAGCAAACATTAGAAACCTATTCTGCACAACTCAAAAAGTTCCGAAACTCCACGAAACACCGTTTCAGAAAATATAAAAAAATCTGGCGAAAGAGTTCTGCCAGGGGGGCCACCACCTGTCCACGAGGATGGGGGCGCGCCCCCTACCCCTGGGCGCGCCCCCTGCCTCGTGGGCCAGCCGGTGACCCCCCGATGCCCATCTTATCCTATATGAGGTGTTTTTACCTGGAAAAAAATTAGAAGGAGGCTTTCGGGACCAGACGCTGCCGTCTCGAGGCGGAACCTTGGCGGAACCAATCTAGGGCTCCGGCGGAGCTGTTCTGCTGGGGATATTTCCCTCCGGGAGGGGGAAATCATCGCCATAGTCATCACCAACAACTCTCCCATCTTGGGGAGGGTTATCTTCATCAACATCTTCACCAGCACCATCTCCTCTCAAACCCTAGTTCATCTCTTGTATCCAATCTTTGTACCCAAACCTCAGATTGGTACCTGTGGGTTGCTAGTAGTGTTGATTACTCCTTGTAGTTGATGCTAGTTGGTTTACGTAGTGGAAGATCATATGTTCAGATCTATTATGCATATTAATACCCCTCTGATCATGAACAATATTATGTCTTGTGAGTAGTTACTTTTGTTCCTGAGGACAAGGGAGAAGTCTTGCTATAAGTAGTCATGTGAATTTGGTATTCGTTCGATATTTTGATGAGATGTATGTTGTCTTTCCTCTAGTGGTGTCATGTGAACGTCGACTACATGACACTTCACCATTGTTTGGGCCTAGAGGAAGGCATTGTGAAGTAATAAGTAGATGATGGGTTGCTAGAGTGACAGAAGCTTAAACCCTAGTTTATGCGTTGCTTCGTAAGGGGCTATTTTGGATCCATATGTTTCATGCTATGGTTAGGTTTACCTTAATACTTCTATTGTAGTTGCGGATGCTTGCAATAGAGGTTAATCATAAGTGGGATGCTTGTCCAAGTAAGGGCAGCACCCAAGCACCGGTCCACCCACATACCAAATTATCAAAGTACCGAACGCGAATCATATGAACGTGATGAAAACTAGCTTCACGATAATTCCCATGTGTCCTCGGGAGCGTTTTCCTTCATATAAGATTTTGTCCAGGCTTGTCCTTGCTACAAAATGGATTAGGCCATCTTGCTGCACCTTATTTACTTTTACTATTTGTCACTTGCTACCAATTACCTTATCACAAAACTATCTGTTAACGATAATTTCAGTGCTTGCAGAAAATACCTTACTGAAAACTGCCCATCATTTTTTTCTGCTCCTCATTGGGTTCGACACTCTTTCTTATCGAAAGGACTATGATAGATCCCCTACACTTGTGGGTCATCATTCGACTAGCTTAGCCCATGTCATGCAAGATGCTATATCTTGGAGCATCTGGATTTCGAAGATCATGAAAGTATGGAGACAAAGAAAATCCATCTCAGGACCCATCATGATTATGATTTTCTTGTAAAGCTATACAATTCGGAGAGCGCAACCCATTTTGGTTGCTCGAACAGGAGAGCACTGTGCAAGGCATATGATTTTCAGGAGGGTATGTATGTCACCTTTGACCTTAGTGATGATGACGATGGCATGTGGGTCCTTGTTGATACGCTTCCAGTTCTACCTCTATGTGAGTTTTGCAAACATATTTATTAAGTAATTTATATTGTTTATTTCAAAATAATTGACAATTTATTTCCATTAACAGCTTATTTCCATTCTTTAAGAAATGTACGGAAGATGGTAGACAGAACCCACTACACCGATGGTGCAGAATTAACTTGTCAGAAGAAAGATCATCTTGTCTCATTATTTACTTATCTTGATAATTACAATATGTATTCTAAAACTCCTGCACATTATGGTCAATACATACCACTAGTGCACGTGTTGAACTATGGTAACATCCATGGAGATGTCATGGTAAGATTTGTGCCCGATCATCTTTTGCGTAAATTCTTCTAAAACTAAACTACATTACTAACTACGAAGTTATTACTATGTTTTTCAATAGAAAATCCCTTTGGATTGTGTGCCTCATATGATGTTTCAGAAATGTCACCTTAATGTTATGAGTTTATTACTGTACTCGTCAGGTCATCATCCTACACATCATTGTCCATACTGGATTTCTAAATTCAATGAAGACATGACAATCAAAGATTGGAAAAAATGTATGGTCAATCGTAGGGAGCTACATGGAAGCAACATTGTGCGAAGGCCAAGAATTGGAGACAGGATAATCTGCATTCTCCATAATGGAGAGTCAAGCCCTATCTTGTTTTATGCTATTTCACCTTAGAGAGGGTGTACTTAATTAAGTACTGGCCACTCATGATCATGTGCTAAGAAGTTGTTAGATGACTATGATGATGATGATGAGTAGGACTTGTTATTATGACAACGAGTAGAAGTTGTGAGATGACGATGATGTTGAGTACGACTTTTTTATTATGACAACGACAATGATGATTTATTATTAATTATGATGATGCATGATGCTAAGTTGTTATATGAGCATGATGACTTATTATATATATCAGTGGGTGAAATGAACATGGGGTAGTTTGAAGTGGAGGCAACTTGTGGTGCACATACTACTAATCCAAACAATATCAAGTTTGGATTAGTATCTGCATGCACCACATGTTGCCTCCACTTTGAATCTAATCCATGTTCATGCACTAGTAGAAAAAGGGCCTAGTGTGAAATTCAATTTATATATATGCATACGTGTACAATATGTAGTATCGTAAAATACCATCAAATGAAAAATAATTAAATGGAAAACACAAAATTAAAGGAAAAAGTAATCATAAACCCAAAACCCCTTAAACCTTTTAGCACAGCTTGGTGTTACCAACCGGTACTAAAGGTCCCCCCCCCCCCGTGCTGGCTCGTGCCACGTGGTGGCCCTTTAGTGATGGTTCAGGCTGAACCGATACTAAAGGGGGGGCCTTTAGTCCCCACCCTTTAGTGCCGGTTGCAGAATCGGCACTAAAGGGCCTTACGAACCAGTGCTATTGCCCAGTTCTGCACTAGTGGATTGGAGAAGTGTAATCCCACCATTCTCATCCCTCAACAGCTTGATGTTCAGAATAACATCAGCTACTCCTAGATCCTTCATCTCAAAGCAACGAGATAAGAAATCCTTAACCTCCTAGCAGGCTAGCCACTCATCTCGGATGTTATTTTTGAACGCGGCAATGGTGTCGACATCAGAGCAGTCTATCATCTGGTTCTTTTTAGTGAGGAGCCGATTCCACGACTTAGAGGCATAAGCGCATTTTGGTATGATCGCCAGATGGTCATCTTCACACATTCCCATGTACAAGAACAAGGTAAAAATAGATAGTTGGCTTATGACGGCCACTTCACACAATAAATAAATAAGTCATACATTCATCCAGAGTACACACATAGTCCGACTACGGACGAATCCAAAAGTAAAAGAAGATAACCACCCATTATGCCCGATCGGCCCTAGTAGGAACATTTACTGATCGTCGGGGAACGTCACATACATACGCCCACGCTCTTCATCGAACTCCCACTTGAGTTCCTGGTCATCACATGCATCGTACTTGGTCATACCTGCACTTGTGTTTGTAGTAAACCGTGAGTCACGAGGACTCAGCAATCCCATTCCCGGGTATCAAAACTATCAAATCCTTTGGGTGAGGAGAAGGTGTAAAGTGGGCTGCAGCAAGCACTAATCATAGATGAGGTGGCTAGCTTATGAGTTTTCAGAGCGAGAAGACAAGTCAAAGTCAACGATCGTGAACTAGTCATGATCGCTAGATGATCCTGTCTACCTACGAATCATCCATAACCCAGCTGTGTTCTCTTCCCGAACTCCCGCGAAAAGAGACCATCACGACTACTCACACGGTAGTGTATTTTGTTTGAGTTTTTGTGTTAAGTTATCTACAACCAGAAATTAACAAACTCCAATCCGCCACATAACTGCAGGCGTGACTTTCGAAAGATCATAACCCTGCAGGGGTGTCCCAACTTAGCCCATCACAAGCTGTCACGATCAGTAGAGGTAAAACCTCTTATCTTAGGGACAACCCGATCAAGCTAGGAATCTTGGTGCACAAGGTATTTCGACAATGGTAAAACAAGTCCAGCAAGACCTCCCGTCGTGCCGACACCCTGATAGGATCCGCGCATATCTCGTCTTAGGCCACAATCAGATTGGCTAAGTTTCCGGCTGGCACACCCGTTAGTGGCCCCGGCTACTGCCATTTTGGACCACCACTCATGAGGAGCACTGGCCCGGGTTGTTGATTAAGAATCCTCGGGGTAATTACTCCCTATGCAAGTTTTTAGTTATTAGGCAAATGGAAAAACCAAAGTTGGGCCTTGCTGGAGGATTTTTATTCAAAGGGAACTATCAAGGGGGGCCATAAACCCCAACCACGTTAGGAACGCAAAATCAAGGAACATAACACCGGTGTATCGGTTCTTAAGGCAGCATGAGTGGAACAAAACACCGAGCAAAAGGCCAAGCCTTCCACCCATTGCCAAGTATATACGTGCATTAATTTAAATAAGAGATATTGTGATATTCCCAAAATATCCAATCCAATATGGACCAAATTTCATCTTCACCTGCAACTAACAACGCCATAAGAGGGGCTTGAGCAAAGCGTACCTTAGCCAAACAACGGTTTGCTAGGAAGGTAGTTAGAGGTTTCATGGCTAGGTAGGGGCTGACAAGCAAATAGATAGGTAGCGCGACAAAGCGATAGAGCGAGACAACTAGCAAAGCAACGATAGAGGTGATATCAAGGAATGGTCATCTTGCATGAGATCCCGCTAGGAAGAAGATCGAGTCCATGAAGAAGACCAACCGACGTAGTCGAACGAATCCTCACAACTCTGGAACGAAACTGAAGCTAACGAGAGAAGCAAACCGGGAAGAAGCAAACACCATGGTAAACACACAAGCTTAAGCATGGCATGATGCACAACCAAGGATGATGCATGTCCGGTTTAAATAAGCATGGCATGGCAAAGTGCACAAGCAAAACTACAAGTTAAGTGGAGCTCAATATACAATGATTTGCATATGGACGAAACACCACATTATATTTATTTAGTTGACTCTCGTTTATGAACCCAACAAGTTTAAATGTTGGTTAACATGGCAAGAGGTGAAGCATAGGTAAACTAATTTTAAATGAGGCCGGAAATAACAACAACAATTCCGGAAAATCGCCATGACATTAGCAATTATTAATGCAAACAACAATTTTAAACATTTTAAATATTGTTATCATGATGCGGATGAAAAATTTAAGTTTTATGCAATTTTGTGAAAAAGTTGACATGAACATGTTATGAAGCATTTGGTCGCCACGACGAAAAGAAAAGGGTGTCATGGCGGCGAAAACAGAAACGGTGCCACGGCAACATTTCGATGATCCGACAACTCGTTGAGATGCCGATGCAAAAGATAGGTGGCGTGAGCGTGCCATGCGAAAGAAGGTGGGGTGATCCTATTATCGGGTTCCCATGGGTCGACGGCATGGCCAACGAAGAGAAACATGCAACGTCAATTCACACTCGAGGCAAACACGGGCATCTCATACAACACAACATGCATTCGTCCACGGTCATCGTCTCGACGGTATACCTTCGAAGCGTGCGTTTCAGGGTGGTTCGAGTTCGTCGAAGGAAGCAGTCGTTCACGTGGCTGCGGTATAGGAAGTAGTTGTACGCATTCGTAGATGTTCAGGGTCACGACGAGGAACTTGACGTCCACGGGTCGACGGTAGTGGTACACATGTTGTCGGTCCGGTCTCGATGTAGATGTAGATGGCAAACATAATGGTACTAAGCGTCGGTCGTCGTGGTACTTGGCGATGTCCAGGACGGTCTTGGCGGCGTAGATGTACACATTGTCGGGGTACTTGCCGGTCTCGTTCTTGCGACGGTAGTCATACACGGGTCTTCGGCATGAGTAGTTGTACATGTATCGTAGTTGCACACATTCTGTAGATGTACATGTCATCATGGCCGTTCGTAGTTTATGTAGTTGAACTTGGTGATCGGCGTTGACGAAAGAGTACTTGTGGCCATCGGTGAGGCATCGTGGCGGCCATGGGATGCGCCGGAGTAGGGGCGAGGCAGGAATAGGCGGCGGCAGCAAGGCTGGTGGCAGACGCGGAGCGACGACGAGGAGACCATGATACGTCTCCAACCTATCTATAATTTTTTATTGTTCCATGCTATTATATATTCTGTTTTGGATGTTTAATGGGCTTTATTATACACTTTTATATTATTTTTGGGACTAACCTACTAACCCAAGGCCCAGTGCAAATTGCTGTTTTTTTGCCTATTTCAGTGTTTCGCATAAAAGGAATATCAAACGGAGTCCAAACGGAATGAAACCTTCGAGAGAATTATTTTTGGAACGATATCTTCATGAGAGACTTGGAGTACAAGTCAGAGAAGAAACGAGGTGCCCACAAGGGGACAGGGCGTGCCCAGGGGGTAGGCGCGCCCCACACCCTCGTGGGCCCCACGTTGCTCCACTGACGTACTTTTTCCTCCTATATATATCCACATACCCTGAAAACATCGTGGAGCATGAAGAAACCCTAATTCCACCTCCGTAACCTTCTGTACCCGTGAGATCCCATCTTGGGGCCTGTTCTGGAGCTCCGCCGGAGGGGGCATCGATCACGGAGGGCTTCTACATCAACACCATAGCCTCTCCGATGAGTTGTGAGTAGTTTACCACAGACCTTCGGGTCCATAGTTATTAGCTAGATGGCTTCTTCTCTCTCTTTGGATCTCAATACAAAGTTCTCCTCGATCTTCGAGGTGATCTATTCGATGTAATCTTTTTGTGGTGTGTTTGTCGAGATCTGATGAATTGTGGGTTTATGATCAAGATTATCTATGAACAATATTGGATTCTATTCCGAAATTGTTTATGTATGATTATAATATCCTTGCAAGTCTATTCGAATTATTGGTTTGGTTTGGCCTACTAGATCTACAGTTCTTGCAATGGGATATGTGCTTGGCTTTGGGTTCAATCTTGCGGTGTCCTTTCCCAGTGACAGCAGGGGCAGCAAGGCACGTATAGCATTGTTGCCATCGAGGATAAAAAGGTGGGGTTTATACCATATTTCTTGAGTTTATCCCTCTACATCATGTCATCTTGCTTAAGGCATTACTCTGTTCTTATGAACTTAATACTCTAGATGCATGATGGATAGCGGTCGATGTGTGGAGTAATAGTAGTAGATGCAAAATCGTTTCGGTCTACTTGTCACGGACGTGATGCCTACATATAATGATCATGCCTATATATTCTCATAACTATGCGCTTTTCTATCAATTGCTCGACAGTAATTTGTTCACCCACCGTAGAATTCCGCTATCAAGAGAGAAGCGACTAGTGAAACCTATGGCCCCTGGGTTTATCTTTATCATATTACTTTACCTTCAACTAGCCAATTTCTTTTGTCGTTGTTTATTTGCTTTCTTTACTTTCCGTTTCTATACCAAAAGTACCAAAAATATTATCTTATCATCTCTATCAGATCTCACTCTCGAAAGTGACCGTGATGGGATTGACAACCCCTTATCGCGTTGGCTGCGAGGTTCTTATTTGTTTGTGCATGTGCGAGGGAATCATGCGTTGTCTCCTACTGGATTGATACCTTGGTTCTCAAAAACTAAGGGGAATACTTACGCAACTGTGCTGCATCACCCTTTCCTCTTCGAGGGAATACAATGCAAGCTCGAGAAGTAGCAAGAAGAATTTCTGGCGCCGTTGCCGAGGAGATCTAAGCAAAAATCATATACCAAGTACCTATGACAAACCCTTATCCCTCGCATTACATTATTTGCCTCTCGTTTTCCTCTCCCCCACTTCACCCTTGTCGTTTTCTTCGCCCTTTTTCGTTTTCCTTTTTGTTTGATTGTGTTGCCATGTACCCTCTATTAGCTTGCATATTCGCTTGCTAAATTATGGATCCTCATCCACTTGCTAATATTTTTAAGAGATCCAATTATCATGAACCAATTGCTAGTGAGCTGCGTGCACTAGATTATCTTTATGAGGTTTTGCTTGAAATTCGTGAGTCCGAAAATTGTGATGAAGTGTTGAAAGAAGAAGATTATAAAGTGATTCACGATAGCTCCTTGGATGAAAAGCATGGTTGCAATGATGTTATTATAAATTCTATTAATGTCAATTGTGCTGATGATATGCAAAACCCTAAGCTTGGGGATGCTTATTTTGCTATTCCCACTACTTGTTGCAATGATCATGATTGCGGTGATTCTTCTTATGATCTTGCAAAATTATTTAAACTCCATGATGAATATGAGATTGATAATAATGTTTCCAATAATATTGAAAGGGGGTTTGGAAGATTGTCAACTTTAGATCCCACATATTTAGATAATGTTCAATCTTATGAAATTTTTGATAAAGGTGGGTATGGAGAGGTCATGACTTTAGTTAATGTTGATCCCACTATTTTGGAAGAGTGTCAACTTCGTATGCATGTGGATAGTGTTGAGAATATGTTTTGTGATAGCTATATTGTTGAATTTTCTTATGATCCTACATACAATTATTATGAGAGAGGAAAATATGGTTGTAGAAATCTTCATGTTACTAAATTACCTATCTTCATATTGAGATTGATCTTGATTCTTTCTTCTTCCTTGCATATGTTAGATCTTGTTTGTCTTGCTAATTTGTTTTCCTATAAAATGCCTATGCATAGGAAGTATGTTAGACTTAGATGTGATTTTAACATGCTATATGATGATCTTTTTATGCTTCAAGTCTTGTCTTCCATGTGAGCATCATTGAAATCTCGTGCCTAGCTAGGGGCGTTAAACGATAGCGCTTGTTGGGAGGCAACCCAATTTTATTTTCTTTGTTTTTGCTTCTGTTTAGGAATAAATATTGCATCTAGCTTCTGTTTAGATGCGGTTTGTGTTTTAATTAGTGTTTGCGCCAAGTAGAACCTTTGGGAAGACTTGTGTGAAGTTTATGCGATCATGCTGTAGAAAACAGAAACTTTAGCGCTCACGAGATTAGCTAACATTTTTTTACTGGAGAGTGCTTTTAAGTTGATTCTTTTTGCAGATGATTGATAGACAAATTCCTCACGTCCACCAATTTATTTCAATTTTTTTTAGAGTTATAGAAGTATTCGAAAGTTACAGATTACTACAGACTGTTCTGTTTTTGACAGATTCTATTTTTCGTGTGTTGTTTGCTTATTTTGATGAATCTATGATTAGTATCGGGGGGTATGAATCATAGAGAAGTTGGAATACAGTAGGTTTAACACCAATATAAACAAAGAATGAGTTCATTACAGTGCCTTTGAGTGGTGGTTTGTTTTCTTATACTAACGGAGCTCACGAGATTTTTGGCTAAGTTTTGTGTTGTGAAGTTTTCAAGTTTTGAGTATGGATTTGATGGACTATGGAACAAAGAGTGGCAAGAGCCTAAGCTTGTGGATGACCAAGGCACCCCAAGGTAAAATTTAAGGATAACCAAAAGCCTGAGATTGGGGATGCCTTGGGAAGGCATCCCCTCTTTCATCTTCATCTATCGGTAAGTTTACTTGAGAATATATTTTTATTCATCACATGATATGTGTTTTGCTTGGAGCATCATGTATGATTTGAGTCTTTGCTTTTTAGTTTCGCCCAATCATCCTTGCTGGACACACCTGAAGGAAATATGCCCTAGAGGCAATAATAAAGATGTTATTTGTATTTCCTTATATCATGATAAATGTCTTTTATTCATGCTAGAATTGTATTAACCGGAAACTTAGTACACGTGTGAATGCGTAGACAAAACAAGATGTCCCTAGTATGCCTCTACTAGACTAGCTCATTGATCAAAGATGGATATGTTTCCTAGCCATAGACATGAGTTGTCATTTGATCAACGGGGTCACATCATTAGGAGAATGATGTGATGGACTAGACCCATCCGTTAGCTTAGCACTATGATCGTTTAGTTTTACTGTTATTGCTTTCTTCATGACTTATACATGTTCCTATGACTATGAGATTATGCAACTCCCGAATACCGTAGGAACACCTTGTGTGCTATCAAACGTCACAACGTAACTGGGTGATCATAAATATGCTCTACAGGTGTCTCCGAAAGTGTTCGTGGTGTTGGCATAGATCAAGAATAGGATTTGTCACTCCGAGTGTCGGAGAGGTATCTCTGGGCCCTCTCGGTAATACACATCATAATAAGCCTTGCAAGCAAATGACTAATGAGTTAGTCACGAGATGATGTATTACGGAACGAGTAAAGAGACTTTCCGGTAACGAGATTGAACTAGGTATTGAGATACTGACGATCGAATCTCGGGCAAGTAACATACCGATGACAAAGGGAACAACGTATGTTGTTATGCGGTTTGACCGATAAAGATCTTCGTAGAATATGTAGGAACCAATATGAGCATCCAGGTTCCGCTATTGGTTATTGACCGGAGATGAGTCTCGGTCATGTCTGCATAGTTCTCGAACCCGTAGGGTCCGCACGCTTAACGTTTGATGACGATCGGTATTATGAGTTTATGAGTTTTGATGTATCGAACGTAGTTCAGAGTCCCGGATGAGATAACGGACATGACGAGGAGTCTCGGAATGTCCGAGACGTAAAAATTGATATATTGGACGACTATATTCGGACACCAGAAGTGTTCTGGAAAGTTTCGGAATTTACCGGAGTGCCGCGGGGGGTTACCGGAACCCCCCGGGGGAAAGTTGGGCCTTAGTGGGCCATAGGGGAGAAAGAGGGTAGCAGCCAGGAGGTGGCGCGCCCCCTCCCAAGGGCAGTCCGAATTGGACTAGGGGAGGGGGCGCGGCCCCCTCTTTCCTTCTCCTTCTCTCCCTCTCTTTCCTTCCACTCTTGATGATTCCTACTAGGAATAGGATTGCAATCCTATTCCTAGTAGGATTGCCTCTCCTGGCGCGCCATAGAGGGCCGGCCGGCCTCCCCCCTTGCTCCTTTATATACGGGGGCAGGGGGGCACCGTAGAACACACAAGTTGATCAGTTGATCTCTCCCAACCATGTGCGGTGCCCCCCTCCACAGTAACACACCTCGGTCATATCGTTGCAGCGCTTAGGCCAAGCCCTGCGACGGTAACTTCATCATATCCGTCACCACGCCGTCATGCTGACGAAACTCTCCCGTGAAGCTCAACTGGATCAAGAGCTCGTGGGACGTCATCAAGCTGAATGTGTGTTGAACGCGGAGGTGTCGTACGTTTGGTACTTGATCGGTTGGATCGCGAAGAAGTTCGACTACATCAACCGCGTCACTAGACGCTTCCGCTTTCGGTCTACGAGGGTACGTAGACACACTCTCCTCTCTCATTGCTATGCATCTGGTAGATAGATCTTGCGTGATCGTAGGAAAATTTTAAAATACTACGATCCCCAACAACACCTTTTGAGAGAGATAAATATGATTTAGAATTTATTAGAATACTATATGTGCTTCACTTATATCTTTTGAGCTAGATAGTTTTGCTTTAGTACTTCACTTATATCTTTTAGAGCACGGTGGTGGTTTTATTTTGTAGAAATTATTGATCTCTCATGCTTCACTTATATCTTTTTGAGAGTCTTTTAGAACAGCACGATAATGTCCTTTGGTTATAAAACTAGTCCTAATATGATAGGCATCCAAGATGAGTATAGTAAAAACTTTCAAATAAAGTGCATTGAATATGAAGAGAAGTTTGATACTTGATGATTGATTTGAGATATGAGGATGGTGATATTAGAGTCATGCTAGTGGAGTAATTGTGAATTTGAGAAACACTTGTGTTAAAGTTTGAGATTCCCGTAGCATGCACGTATGGTGAACCGTTATGTGATGAAGTTGGAGCATGATTTATTTATTGAGTGTCATCCTTTGTGTGGAGGTCGGGATCGCGCGATGGTTAACTCCTACCAACCCTTCCCCTAGGTGCATGCGTTGAATACTTTGTTTTGATAACTCGTAGATTTTTGCAATAAGTATATGAGTTCTTTATGACTAATGTTGAGTCCATGGATTATACGCACTCTCACCCTTCCACCTTTGCTAGCCTCTCTTGTACCGCAGAACTCTCGCCGGTACCATACACCCACCATGTACATTTCTCGAAACAGCCACCATACCTATCTATCATGGCATTTCCATAGCCATTCCGAGATATATTTCCATGAACCTTTCCACCGTTTTGTGCATGTGACATGCTTCATCATTATCATTCACATAGAGTCATATTTTGTTCTAGCTTCGAGTTGTAAGTAAATAAAAGTGTGATGATCATCATTATTAGAGCATTGTCCCAGTGAGGAAAGGATTATGGAGACTATGATTCCCCCACAAGTCGGGATGAGACTCCGGACGAAAAACAAAGAAAAAAAGAGGCCATAAAAAAAGGCCCAAAGAAAAGAAAAAAGAGAAAGGAAAAAGAAAAAAAATGAGAGAAAAAGAGAGAAGGGACAATGTTACTATCCTTTTTCCACACTTGTGCTTCAAAGTAGCACCATGATCTTCATGATAGAGAGTCTCTTGTTTTGTCACTTTCATATAACTAGTGGGAATTTTCATTATAGAACTTGCCTTGTATATTCCAATGACGGGCTTCCTCAAAATGCCTTAGGTCTTAGTGAGCAAGCAAGTTGGATGCACACCCACTTAGTTTCTTTTGTTGAGCTTTCATACACTTATAGCTCTAGTGCATCCGTTGCATGGCAATCCCTACTCACTCACATTGATATCCATTGATGGGCATCTCCATAGCCCATTGATACGCCTAGTTGATGTGAGACTATCATCTTCTTTTGTCTTCTCCACAACCACCACTCTATTCCAGCTAGTGCTATATCCATGGCTCACGCTCATGGATTGCGTGAAAGTTGAAAGGTTTGAAAGAATTAAAGTGTGAAACAATTGCTTGGCTGAAACCAGGGTTGTGCATGATTTAAATATTTTGTGTGATGAAGATAGAGCATAGCCAGACTATATAATTTTGTAGGGATAACTTTCTTTGGCCATGTTATTTTGAGAAGACATGATTGCTTTGTTAGTATGCTTGAAGTATTATTATTCTTATGTCAATATAGAATTTTGTCTTGAATCTTTCGGATCTGAACATTCATGCCACAATAAAGGAAATTACATTGAGAATTATGTTGGTTAGCATTCCACATAGAAAATTCTGTTTTTATCATTTACCCACTCGAGGACGAGCAGGAATTAAGCTTGGGGATGCTTGATACGTCTCCAACGTATCTATAATTTTTTATTGTTCCATGCTATTATATATTCTGTTTTGGATGTTTAATGGGCTTTATTATACACTTTTATATTATTTTTGGGACTAACCTACTAACCCAAGGCCCAGTGCAAATTGCTGTTTTTTTGCCTATTTCAGTGTTTCGCAGAAAAGGAATATCAAACGGAGTCCAAACAGAATGAAACATTCGGGAGAGTTATTTTTGGAATGATATCTTCACGAGAGACTTGGAGTACAAGTCAGAGACGAAACGAGGTGCCCAGGAGGGGGCAGGGCGCGCCCAGTGGGGGTAGGCGCGCCCCCACCCTCGTGGGCCCCATGTTGCTCCACCGACGTACTTTTTCCTCCTATATATATCCACATACCCTGGAAACATCGTGGAGCATGAAGAAACCCTAATTCCACCGCCGCAACCTTCTGTTCCCGTGAGATCCCATCTTGGGTCTGTTCCGGAGCTCCGCCGGAGGGGGCATCGATCACGGAGGGCTTCTACATCAACACCATATCCTCTCCGATGGTTTGTGAGTAGTTTACCACAGACCTTCGGGTCCATAGTTATTAGCTAGATGGCTTCTTCTCTCTTTTTGGATCTCAATACAAAGTTCTCCTCGATCTTCGAGGTGATCTATTCGATGTAATCTTTTTGTCGTGTGTTTGTCGAGATCTGATGAATTGTGGGTTTATGATCAAGTTTATCTATGAACAATATTGGATTCTATTCTGAAGTCTTTTATGTATGATTATAATATCCTTGCAAGTCTCTTCGAATTATTGGTTTGGTTTGGCCTACTAGATCTATAGTTCTTGCAATGGGAGAAGTGCTTGGCTTTGGGTTCAATCTTGTGGTGTCCTTTCCCAGTGACAGCAGGGGCAGCAAGGCACGTATAGTATTGTTGCCGTTGAGGATAAAAAGATGGGGTTTATATCATATTGCTTGAGTTTATCCCTCTACATCATGTCATCTTGCTTAAGGCGTTACTCTGTTCTTATGAACTTAATACTCTAGATGCATGCTGGATAGCGGTCGATGTGTGGAGTAATAGTAGTAGATGCAAAATCGTTTTGGTCTACTTGTCACGGACGTGATGCCTATATATAATGATCATGCCTAGATATTCTCATAACTATGCGCTTTTATATCAATTGCTCGACAGTAATTTGTTCACCCACCGTAGAATTCTGCTATCAAGAGAGAAGCCACTAGTGAAACCTATGCCCCCCGGGTTTATCTTTATCATATTACTTTCCCATCAACTAGCCAATTTCTTTCGCCGTTGTTTATTTGCTTTCTTTACTTTCTGTTTCTATACCAAAAATACCAAAAATATTATCTTATCATCTCTATCAGATCTCACTCTTGTAAGTGATCGTGAAGGGATTGACAACCCCTTATCGCGTTGGCTGCGAGGTTCTTATTTGTTTGTGCAGGTGCGAGGGACTCGCGCGTGGTCTCCTATTGGATTGATACCTTGGTTCTCAAAAACTGAGGGAAATACTTACGCTACTGTGTTGCATCACCCTTTCATCTTCGAGGGAATACAATGCAAGCTTGAGAAGTAGCAGACTGTGGCAAGGCAGTGGTGCTAGCGCCGGGGCGGCAGGGCCCTGCTCCGTCGAGGCACAAGGAGGCGAGGCGCGGTCGCCGTCGAGAGCAGCAGCTCGGACGGCGAGGCGAGGAGATGAAGGAGAGGATGGGGAGGCCAGAGGTGGCGGAGATGGCCGGAGGAAGGAGGTCGGGCGACGGGGCTGCCGGAGTTGGCCGCCTGGTGGTGGCACGGGAGGCCAGGCGAGACGCCAGCGCGGAGGAGGCTTGCGCGGAGGGGCGGCGGCCTACATTGAGGAGGTCAGGTGCAATGGCGAGGGAGGTGCGACCATGGGGATCGGGAGGCGCAGGGCTCCTCTCCTGTGCCTGAGTGGCAACGAGAGGGAGAGAACGAGGCGTCGAGGGAGAGATGGCGGTGCTGGGGGGTCGAATAGGAGAGGGGATCGGTCGGGCCGGGGCTCTCGATTGGGTAGGGTTAGGAGTGTAAGTGGGCCATAGAGGAGATTGGGCCGGCCTTAGTGGGTCTTCCTGGGTGCACGTGGAAAAAAAGGGAGAGAGGAGTTTGGTGGGCTGCGCCGGGCTTCTCCCCAATCCCTCTCTTCTCTTTTCATAAGCAGAAAAAAAAGCATGGGAAAACATAGAGGAAGAATAGAGTAGAGAAGTAAATGTGGAGAGATAACAACACCTATGGGGACCTGGAATTATGCCCAATTTTAGTAAATTGATTTGTCTATTTTTATAGATTGAAAAATAATTCAAGTTTGAATTAAATTCGAACTTGAACCATTTTGAACCCAACCAGTCAATTCCAAATGAGCGGAAATTTCAAGGGATGACCCTACACATTAGATGTGATTTATGGGCAAATATTAAATGAGCACTAAACATCATGACTCAAAATAATTCTCCTCCAATACATGAAAGGTGAAATCTGGAAATTGGGGATTTAGAATCTTGCCTGACTTGAAGCAAAGATGATCATTGGTTTTGAGAGAAGTTGAAGTTGAGAAAAAACTATTTGCAAGAATGTATGAAGTGGGGTTGACAAGGAGAAGAGAGCATGGAAATGTTTGCCAGTGTGTTTTGGTGATTCCAAACTAATGGAATATTTATAATAGCTCCATAATTTTTTAGGAGGATATGTTATAAAGAGAAATCACCACGTGAATTCCCTCGATTTAAATAGATCGAAAGATCTATGCAATTTATTTAAGTGAGTCATTAAAAAGGGCTTGCATGATGACATGATGCAATGATGAATGCAAAAATAAAACAGGGCAAGCAAATAAAACACATAGTGAAACTCGGAATAGCTGGAAGTCTTCTGGAGCGTCGGTCTTGGGGCGTCACACCCTAAACCCCTCAGAAAATTGATGTTCCATTACTTTGTCTATGAAACATATCGGGTGGGCTAGACCACGAAACCGAGTTGTATCACGTCGGGGGTCAGGTGAGAGCCTTGCGTAGGCTTCATCTCGGGCGCAGTCGTTCCTGTCTACCTAGGCATCGTAGCCATCAAGCCCGACGGGTGCGCGTCCTCTTGATCCATAAATGGACCAAGGAGATGCTCGGTTTGCCCCAATGTGACATCGAATGTCGTGAGGGTCTAGGTGATCCACTGGGTCCTTGGCATAACGGCGTGGAGCCAGTCGGGTATTGAGGTTTTCCCATACTGGTCTGTCTTGACCTCAAGGGGGTCGGTCACGCGCATCAGTGGTTAGCTCGTCTTCAAACTCCGACGGTAAACGCCTGCGAGGATATAATTAGGGTGCACTATGGACTTGGTCTTTGAAATCTTGTTCGGCCGAGAGTACTTCCACCCACTTCTTGTTCAACGCATCTGTATTGGCTTGCAGCAACTGTTGCTTGCGTTTCATGCTTTGAGCAGTGGCGATGAGATGCCGCCAGAAGCGCTCTTGCTCGAAGGGGTCTTTGAGGACGATGTAGTCCTCAGTGCCGAGGCTCTCGTCTTCTTCGGACTCTGACATGTAGTTGTCATCGGCCCCCTCCAAGAGGTCATCAGGGTCTAAGTCCTCGGGATTTCCTTCGGGACTATTGTTCCATACTGGGGACACTTGATGGTCCTCTCTAGTGTTATCAGCATCGACGGCTGTTGTGTCGCCATTATCGGCAGTGGTGTAGTTGCCGTTGGGTTCCCCATTGGTGCCCCTCTTACGTCTGCGTTGACGTCTTGTGGGGGATTTGGGAGTGTCCATCATGTATACATCGTAGGTCGATGTTGCAGTCCACTTGCGAGTATTAACTAATGGCAAAGTGTTTTGTGCGTGGCCATCGGCATCTTCATCCATCTTCGTGGCATCGTCGTAGTCTAACACGTTGGTTAAGTCATCGACCATGGCGACTAGGTGGGCGGTGGATGGGATGTAAATTTCCAGGTTGCCGGCTTTAAGTCTGATCTTGTCGTAAACTGAAGTCTTGTTGTCCGAGATCGACACACTCTGGATACAGCCCAGCATCTCGTTCACGTGAGATAGCTCTTCAGGGTTTATGGCCTACCTGTGGGCAGGGTTGACTCGAAGTATGCCCGGTGTATAGATCGACACGTTTTCGGCATGGGGAGTGATACGTCCATTTTGCATCTTGTTTTCTTACTGTTATTTTTGGTGTTGTTATTCATTATAACAGTTTAGGGAGTAATCGCATTTTCTTTCATAATTTGCAAGGTTTACACAAAGAGGGAGCATACCGGCAACTGCAATTCTGGACCTGAAAAAGCTACGTTAGAGGTACCTATTTTGCACATCTCCAAATGGGTTAAAAATTTACGAAGAAAATATTTTGGAATATATAATAAATGTTGGAGATAATAACCGCCGGAGGGGGCGCCCAGGCGCCCACGAGGCACCAGATGCGCCACCCCCTCCAGGCACGCCCTGGTGGGTAGTGGGGGCCCAGACCCACTTCCGGCGACCATCTTCTGGTATATAATCACATTTTCCCTATAAAAATAAGGTAAGAACTTTTGGGACGGAGCGCCGCCGTCTCGAGGCGAAACTTGGGCAGGAGCACTTTTGCTCTCCGGCGAAGAGATTCCGTCGGGGATACTTCCCCTCGGGAGGGGGAAATCAAAGCCGTCGTCATCACCAAGAACCCTATCGTCGTGGGTGGATCAATCTTTATCAACATCTTCACCAATGCCATCTCATCTCAAACCCTAGTTCATCTCATGTATTCAATATTTGTATCAAAACCTCGGATTGATACCTGTGGGTTGCTAGTAGTGTTGATTACATCTTGTAGTTGATGCTAGTTGGTTTATTTGGTGGAAGATAATATGTTCAGATCTATTATGATATTATTACCCCTCTGATCTTGAACATTCATATGCTTTGTGATTAGTTACTTCCGTTCTTGAGGCCACGACAGAAGTCATGTTGCAAATAATCATATGAATTTGATATTCGTTCGATATTTTGATGATGTGTATGTTGTGATTCCCTTAGTGCTGTTATGTGAACGTCGACTACATGACGCGACACTTCACCATCTTTGGGCCTAAGGGAATGCATTGTGGAGTAGTTATTAGGTGATGGGTTGATAGAGTGACAGAAACTTAAACCCTAGTTTATGCGTTATTCCATAAGGGGCTGATTTGGATCCATAAGTTTAATGCTATGGTTAGATATTATCTTAATTTTTCTTTCATAGTTGCGGATGCTTGCGAAGGGGGGCAATCATAAGCGGGAGGCTTGTTCAAGTAAGAACATCACCCAAGCACCGGTCCACCCACATATCAAATTATCAAAGTAACGATCGTGAATCAAACCAACATGACGAAAGTGACTAGATGAAATTCTCGTGTCTCCTCGAGAACACATTTCCTAATATAAGAAATTGTTCCGGCCTATCCTTTGCCACAAAAGGATTGGGCTACCTTGCTACACTTATTTTTACTACTGCTACTTGTCACTTGTTACAAATTATATTCCTATCAAACAACTTGCTACCACAATATCAGTGCTTGCATAATTTACCTTGCGGGAAACCGCTTGTCATTTCCTTTTGCTCCTCGTTGGGTTCGACGCTCTTATTTATCGAAAGGACTAGGATTGATCCCCTATACTTGTTGGTCATCAAGACTCTTTTCTGGCGCCATTGCCAGTGAGTGAAGTGCCTTTGGTAAGCGGAATTTGGTAAGAAAAAAGTTATATTACTTGCTAAAATTTATTGTCAATTATCACTATGGAAAACAATTCTTTAAGGGGTTTGTTCGGGCTATCTTCACCTCGAGCGAAGCACAAAGAGTTGTCCCTCAATCTACTGCACCTACTAAAAATATTGGTTATGAAATTCCTTTGGGTATGATTGAGAAATTGCTAACTAATCCTTATGTAGGAGACGGGACATTACATACTGATATGCATTTTATTTATGTGGATGTAGTTTGTGGATTATTTAAGCTTGGAGGCTTACCCGGAGATGAGGTTAATAAGAAGGTTTTCCCTTTATCTTTGGGGTTAAAAGCATTGACATGGTATAAGCTATGCGATAATGTTGGATCTTCAAGCTGGAACCGATTAAAATTGGAATTTCACCAAAAGTTTTTTTTCCTATGCATCTAGTTCATCATGGTCGAAATTATATTTATAATTTTTGGCCTCATGAAGGAGAAAGTATCGCTCAATCTTGGGGGAGGCTTAAGTCAATGTCATATTCATGCCCCAATCATGAGCTCTCGAGAGAAATTATTATACACAATTTTTATGCTCGGCTTTCTTGTAATGATCAATACATGCTCGATACTTCTTCTACTGGATACTTTATGAAGAATACTATTGAATTAAGGTGGGATATTCTTGAAAAAATTAAACGCAACTCTGAAGATTGGGAGCTCGACGGAGGTAAAGACTCGGGTATAAAACTTGAGTTTGATTGTGTTGAATCTTATATGGATACCGATGATTTCAATGATTTTAGCACTAAATATGGACTTGACTCTGAGATAGTAGCCTCATTTTGTGAATAATTTGCTACTCATGTTGATCTCCCCAAGGAAAATGGTTCAAATTCACCCACCTATTTAAGAAAAAGTTGAGGAACCAGTTAGAGTTAAAGAAGAAACTATCATTTACAATGTTGACCCCGTTGTGGCCACTACATATATTGAAAAAACACCTTTCCCTGTTAGGATAAAAGAACATGCTAAATTCTCAACCGTGGTCAACAAAAGTAATACTAGATCACCTTGACCCTCTGAGCAAATCAAAGTAGAACCTAGTATTGCTATAATTAAACATCTCTCGGTCCATAGTATTGACAAGCATGTTATTTACTTCTGTGATTAAGCTGCTAGAATTATCAGACCCGATACTGAAGATAAGAATATACCTGTTGTTGGCATGCATGTCGTCTCAATCAAAATAGGAGATCATTCCTATCATGGTTTATGTGACATGGGTGCCACCGTGAGTACTATCCATTTTGATAAACCACAAGTGTTGGGATCGTTTGTAGTCTTTTTTGATAAGTAAGAGTGTTGAATCCAACGAGGAGCTAAAGGTAAAACAAATACTCCCTCAAGTTCTATTGAGCATCGATAGAACTCTACACACACTTAACGTTTACTTTACCTAGAATAAGAATAAAACTAGATGTACTTTGCGAGAATAAAAGTAGAAATAAATTACAAGATAATGAACTTAGTAATGTAGTAGCAAGCTTTTTGTAGCACAAGAGAAGGATTTATCCCTAGGCAATCGATAACTAGACCGATAATTACTCTTCTAATTTTATACGAGAGAGCGGCATGAGCTAACATACTTTTCATACTTGGATTATATGCACTTCTTATTGGAACTCTAGCAAGCATCCGCAGCTACTAAAGACCATTAAGGTTGTGAGGAGAAAGAGGAGAGGACATGTGCAGAGAGAGAAAAGAGGAGGACCACGTGGTGACTTTTTGTTGGTCAAGTAAATGTCCGGACACCATTATACCCCCCCCCCCCAATGTTTGTATCTCTTTTGCTGGAAAATGGACATCTGAACCACTTCGTGGACAGATGGGGTTCTCATCGGATGAAAAAAATTGACACAAACGATCTGAACACTACAACCTGAACATACACTAGAGCTTTGAGGGTCTCCTTTGGAGATGCTGATGGCTTCTCGCCCCTCGTTGGTTACCCCAAGTGGAAGGTTGAGATGTAGCGTAGCGGCAAATTTCCCTTGGCAAAGATACCAAGGATCGAATCTCGTGAGACTCCGAGGGTCGACAAGTAGGTGTCAACGGCGCCAGAAACTTAGCGGTTGACGGTACCTGCACACAGATACAGATAACTTTGCTCCCAACGAGTACAGAGAGGTTATCAATCCCTCCAGCCTTGTTGTTTACAAAGGATTAAACACAAGAGATAATAATGATAGCTATGACTGCAACTAGGAAATAAAAACAGGAAGTAAATAGAAGGTGTGATCAGCGGTGGTAATATGGACCGGGGTCCCATGATGTTCACTAGTGATGTCTCTCTCCCAAAAGACGATAAAACAGCAAAGCGAGGTAAACAAATTACAGCTGGGCAATTGACAGTATTATGTGCGCAAACCAATGCTAACTATGCTGCAAAGAAAGGTAGAGGCTCAAAAGCATGGGCGGTACGCCAAGGCAAGTAGACCGAAATCCATCTGCATCTACTACTAATCATCCACCTTGAGATATCTATCCAGAACATCTCGCTGGTATTAAGTTGCGAATCCCACCCAAAGTGTAAACTCAAAGCAACAGACAACTGCATTAAAAGAACTTTGCGTAAAGTAAACAATCCTTGCACCCGCAAGTACAAGCACCGTTGTTTTCTCCCTTGTGGCAACAGCACATCCCCTAGACTCATGTTTCTGTTACTCAAGCTAGTCATCAGGGGGCATGAACCCACAATCAAGCATAACGCTCCCTCTTGGAGTTACTACCTACTACTTGGCCAAAGCAATAAACAGCAACGGAGAACATGCAAGAATTACTCAAGAACAAAGATATAAAAGAGGTGAATCAAATATATTACTCAAACACAATCTGAACATAGTCTCATAATCCATCAGATCCCAGCAAACTCAGCAAAGCAACAGCAGAAAGATTACATATGTGCCTCGATCATGTAGGGCAGCTCACGAGGTCTAAACCATGAAGAGCAAAGAGGGGAGGAGAACATCACATAGCTACTGATCATGGACCCATGGTCCAAGGTGGACTACTCACGACTCATCCGGGAAGCGTCCATGGTGGTGGAGAAGCTCCCGGTGGTTGTTCTCCCCTCCGGCAGGGTGCCGGGAAGAGTTCTCCTGATGCTCCCGATCTTGGAAGCGCTGCGGCGGCGGAACAGAGGCGAGATCGCGAAAAAGGGTTCTGTCCTCGAGGGTTTCGGGACGAGAGGGATATATATGCGATGGGGGGCAGCCAGAGGCGGAGCAGGGGCCCCAGGCGCCCCCCCTGGCGCGGCCAGGGGTGGGGCCGCGCCAGGTGGCCGCCTGGGCCTCCCCTGGCTCCCCTCTGGCCCATCCTTGGTTCTTCGCGAAGCTTCCTGTACGCTGATTTTTCCTATATTTTTCCTGGAATTTTTGGAGCACTTTTAATATGGGGGAAACCTGAAATAGAAAAACAGCAGAAAACAGGAACTGGCACTGTGGTGCACTGAGTTAATAAGTTAGTCCAAATATGATCAAAAGTGTATGGAAGTGCATCAATCTCATAGCAATATCACACAAAAGAAGCATGGAGCAAGCAGAAATTATAGATACGTTTTGGACGTATCAGATGCCCTAACCAGCGAGACGAGATGTCATGAGGAATCAATATCATAATCGAGGCAGCGGCAAAGTTTCAATGTTGGCAACGATGGAAGGTGTGTGTTAGATTTCGACATGGGACCGTCGTCGAGCGAGCTTAGGACAACTCCAACCGATTGACACGGACGCGATTTGTGCCCGCTTTATGTCTGTTTGGATCGGCCCAGGGATGCTTGTGTCCGCTTTTCGAATTGGGTGTGTCGATGCACCCAACCCGGTCGACACATTAGTCCCCGAGGTCATAAGAAAACTAAAAACCATATAAAACATTTACATTTACAACATGAATATTAATAAAACATAATTAAAAATGCCGGACAAAATCCACATCAAACATAATGAAACATAAAACATTAATAAAAAACTTTTAAAAAGATTCAACCACCCTCGCCTTCAGCCCTAGGCGTTGTCCTCGTCGTTGGAGCGAGTGAGGTTGAAGAACTCCGGCGACGCATCCCAAGGCAATGAGTGCTAGTAGGCCGCCAACGCGACCTTCTCCAGCGTCTGCTCATGCGGCGGCTCTGCTAGGCATCGCGTCTGCCTGCTTCTCCCGCTCCCGTTGATCCTCCTCCTCCTAGTGCGCCCAACACAGGCGGCGCTCCCCCTCCTCGCACTCCCGCTGCATTCGGTGCTCGCGCTGTCGTGGTTCTAAGTCTGACAGTAAGGGTAGGGGGTACGAATGGAGAGGCAAGGTTCTAGCTATGGTGATGTTGTACACAAGGTGTTAGCGAGTTCATGCCCTTCTCGGAGGAAGTAATAGCCCTACGTCTCGGTGCCCGGAGGCTTGGTCGACTGATATGTGTATATGTGTGCTACAGAGGTGCGAACCCCTGTTCTGGAGGAGGGGGTGGCTTATATAGTGTGCCAGGACCCCAGCCATGCTCCACGTTACCAAGGGTTAAATGTACATTAAGGCAGGCGTTACTGGTAACGCCTGCAGTAAAGGATAATTAAGGTGTTTACTACAGCGAGTAAATATGGGACTGTTGCCGTCTCAAGTGACGCTTGACCTTCGGAGGTCGAGTGCCTTGGATCGGTCGAGTGGGGTTGAGTCGCCTTGCGTAGGAGGTTCAGTCAAGTGGAGTGTCTTCTTTGGACTTTCTCAGTCGACTGCCTCCACTGTCATAGGTCTTGTCTTTTGATCTTTTAGGGTAGTGACCTTGGGTGGGGTACCTTGATCGGGCCCGTGACCCTACCGTAGGTCTGTAACCTCGTCAGTAGCCCCCGAATGGATTGAGGCTTGAGCAAGAGGATGCTGAGGAAAATTCTGATTCTGGTTCGACGTCCCTGGGGTGGGTTGTGCCGGAGCTTGTGCCTTGGGCAGGCTCCCTCAGTTGTGTCTTGGTTGCCTCGATCGATTCTGAAGCCATCGAGTGAGTTAGTTGCTTCTTGTGTCGACTGGACTTCTTGCGTCGATTGGACTCCTTGCGTCGACTGGACTTTGTGCCAAGCATCGGGCGCTGTAAGTGCGTGCCATTTTCGACGGGATTGGTTGCCCTTCGGCTGCCGGATTCGGCGGGGATTTCGAAATTTGGGGAAGTGCGCGGGGCGGGACGAGCCACAGCGATCGGAGAGACGCGCTCGGGATGCCTCGATCCTCGCGCCACCTTTTTCGCCACGTATCGCGCCAGCGTTTGTTACGGGATTTGATAGGATTGCTCAGGGCCACCGGTCAGCCACTCGACCGGGCCGTTATAAAGGCGCGCCGAGACCGTAGCGGGGGGCACTGTGCGCCCAATCTTCCTCCGTCTGCCTCAGCTTCTCTGCTGCACCCTTGCTTCTCTGCCGCGCCCCCGTTTCTTCTTGCCTCTCTCAGCAGCAACAGCCGGCGTGCGAGCCATGGGCAAAGACAAGACCGCGGCCATGGAGCGCTCCAAGAAGGTGGCGTCGGGGAAGGGGAGGCGAGCTGGCCGGAGTGGTTCGTCGTCAAGGTCCGGACTCCCCGCTGGATGGATCCAGGGAGATTGGATCCGGTCCACCGTCGTGGTGGAGGATCTAGAGGAGCTGGAGGAGGAGGGGTTGATCGCCCGTGGCTCCTGGCGGGCGCCGAGGGGAGAGCTCGAGCCCCGGCCGCGGGAGGGCGAATGTGTACTCCACGCCACCCACGTCGACCGAGGTTTTTCTACGCCCCCGCATCCTTTCTTCCGCGCATTCTTGATCTTCTTTGGTGCCCAGTTGCATTACTTTAAGCCCAACTCCATCGCCTTCCTCTCTGCCTTCGTTTCTATGTGCGAGAACTTCCTCGGTTGCCGACGGCACGGGGGTTTGTTCAAACACATCTTCACCTGTCGCTCGCAAACCGTTAAGAGGGTGAACCCGAGTGAGGGCAAGACGCACGTCCTCCAGGCGTGCGGCGGGCTCGGGATCCAGCTTAGGAATAGGAGAGCCTTTCCCCCCATGAACCTTCCGGAGTCGATTCGGGGCTGGCAGTCGACCTGGTTTTATTACAAGGACAGTCCGACTCCGGGTCAGTAGACTGGCCTTCCTCCATTTACTCTAGGTCGAGCCAGCCCACCTCCTTCGATGATAGTGGGTAAGGCCGAGAGGGCCGAAGTGGACATGTTGGTGGAGAGGGTCGTCCAGTTAGTCCGCGAGGGGGTCATGGGGATGGACCTGTTTGAGGCGTATCTCGCGCGGAGGATCCAGCCGCTCCAAGCCCGGGACCACCCGATGTGGCTGTATTCTGGCATCGACGACTCGTCGCGAGTCCACCCGGAGGCGGCCGACCCGAAGTACGTGGTGCAGTACTTGAAGAGCATCACTGGGAATAAGGACAACCCCAGGGGGTCTGGGAGGATCATCCCGTTCGATGCTGACCACCTGCCTGACAAGGTTAGTCTTCTGCTTCCGAGTGACGTGTCTGTCGACTGGCTTGTGATTTGAATTGATGGGTCCGACTGATATTTGGTCAAACTTCTTTTCTTTGCAGATCTATACAGAGATGCATTCGCTGCCCAACGGGGACTTGGTCCAAGAGGGCGAAGAGGGCACGGGCGACGCTGCCGAGTGGAAGTCGGAGGAGCAGACCGAGGAGAGCGAGGACTACATCAGCGGGGAGGAGGTCGAGTCGCCTCCCCGTGATGAGCGTCGATCCAAGGAGAGGTACGACCCAGGGGCCGCACGTCTTCAGGCGGGTCCCTCAGGCTCTCGGACGCCCAAGCGCACTCGGACAGCCACTCCTGACCCCGCCGAGAAGATGCCCAAGCAGCCCAAGGTCACCACCACCAAGCCCCGGAAGGCCTTGCCCAGGATCAAGGTGGATGTACCTATCGCCTCCACGTAAGTGCCGCTTGGTCTTGTTTCCTTATGCTTCTTGGAGGTCGACTGTAACTTCTGTCGACTCATCTCCTGAGTGAACCTTCCAGAGCCGCCGCTTCCACGACCTCGATGGACATCGACCGGGGTCGAGATGACGAGGAGACCGCAGACGCCGCGACATCCTGCGCAGGTGTGGGCTCTATGAAACCTGTCTTATTCTTATTTTCTTCCGCAGGCAACGGTCGACTGAACTTAGCTTGTTGCTTGACTTGAAGTGCCGCGCCTTGTCATCGAGCTTCCGGATGATGATGAAGACGAGGAGCGGTTGGGAGGGGACCGTCGGCGCACAGGGAAGAAGGGCCGGAAGACGCCTTCTGGCTCGGAGGCCCAGCGACAGGAGGATGCAGCCCGAGCCACTGTCTCCTTCGCCGTCCCTGTGTCAACTGTGCGTGCCGTCGACCCATCGCCTGCGCCGATCGTCGACCCTGCGCCCGCTCCAGTCGTCGACCCATCACCTACTCCAGCCGTCGACCCAGCGTCAGTCCATGCCGTAGACCCAGCGCCCGTACCTGCCGTCGACCCTGCACCTGTTGCTTCGTCAGTTCTCTTCTCTTCCTACCGCCTCCCGGAGGATCCTGTGGGGGCGGCTCAAGAAGCCGTTCGCCAGGCAGAGGTGATGATGGAGAGGACGAAGGCGGCGTATGAGGCCAGCATGGCGGCTTACGATGCCAGCTCTGCTCTCCGGGCCAACATCCAGGTACGTTGTCTTCTTTGAAGTAGTCTTTGGTTTCGGGAGAATCTGCCGTTTTGTTTCGTGAGACACCACACCCACTGGGTGCTTCTCCTTCTTATTTTTTGAGCTCGAGCTGGATTGATCTCGGCCGAGTGAGACCAGTGGGGGCACGTTCAGTGCACCCACTGGGTGTAGTCCCCGAGACCGTGGTCGACTGCTGGCGGTCGGTCATGGTCTTACTATAGAACTCCTTGATGTTTGTGTGTGTGTTTTTTTTTTGAGCTCGAGCCGGACTGATCTCGGCCGAGTGAAACCAGTGGGGGCACGCTCTGTGCACCCACTGGGTGTAGTCCCCGAGACTGCGGTTGAGTATTTTGACTCGACTGTAGTCTTATAATCTTGCTTTGTCGTGTTGATGCAGAAATCTGGCGAGTTTGGGGCCAAGTTTGCTGATCTTGAGAAGAAGCAAATCCAGCTTAACCTCGACTTGTAGTTGGCTCAGGACCACCTGAAGAAGACGCAGGACGATGCGGCTGGTAACTGACCCTGACCTTTTGTCGACTGACTTTTTGATAGATGTGCCTTGTGTTCCTTCATGTTCATCTGTCCAGTGGCGGCTTTGGTAGGTCAACTGAAGGCGGCCTTGGAGCAAAAGGACCTTGACCTGGCGGCGGCGCAGCAGGCGGCTCAAGAGAAGGCAGAACTGGCGGCGAAGAAGCTGGCTTCTGTGGGTGCGCTCAAGGCGGAGATCGTCAGGTTGAGAGGCTCGCTCGACGCGGCCAATCAAGAGGTGACTCAGCTGAAGAAGTCCAAGGCTGTCCTGAACGACAAGTACGAGGCTCTCTTTCAGAAGAGGGTTGATCTTGAGGCGTATCTGGGCGACATCACCAAGAAATGGTATCTCGTGCTTGAAGGTATGCCTCCTTCGGCTTGGTTAAAGTTGGATCGGTCGACCCATATCTTATCTGTTGACTCGACTTGCTGTTTTTGGTGCAGAGTTTTGTCGTAATTTTGAAGAGGAGACTGGACGGGTTGAGCCTGGCTTGGACCCAACCAACTCCATCGTGAAGGACGAGGTATCCATGAACATACTGAGGCTGGAGTCCCACCTCACTGCGGCCACGGATTATTTGGGACGACTGAAGGCAGTGATGGCCCGAATCGACGCCGCGCCCTGGAGGGGGATCGTGCAGGAGAACGACCTTGAGTCCCTGATGACTCGACTCAATGAGGTCCCCAACCGAGTGCAGGAGTGGAAGAAGTCGGCTGCCCGGGGAGGAGCCGACGTGGCGTTGTCCTTGGTCCGTGTGCATTGCAAGGAGGTGAAGGAGAGGAGGCTTGCGGCACTTAAGGTTGCACACACGAAGGAGCTCCAATTCCAGTCGTTTATGGAGACCTTCTTGGAAGCCGCCACTCGTATTGCCGATGGGATCGACCTGGACGAGTTCGTCGCGCCTGCGAGTCCGCCCCCTCCCGAGGAATGACATTGAAACTTTAATCTCATTTGTCGCGGAATGCCGCGTGGACTTGTAATCGTTAAACTCTGGTGGGCCTGTGGCCCGAGTACTCTTGCCCGAATCTTGCGGGGCTTTTATCTAATTTTGATCCTTCGGTTTGCCGCTCTTCTTTGATCGCCTGAATCTTTGAGTCGACGTCTGCAGCCAAGTCTCCGAGTGAGAGGGTCGCTCTTCACTCGGAGTGGATGTTTATAACTTAGGCGATTCCAAGCTACGTTGTATTTGTGGCGGAGCTCGGAGGACTGAGCCGCTTTATACCTGTAGCGTAGCTCGGAGGACCGCAGCTAAGCCTCCGAGTGAGAGGGTTGCTCTTCACTCAGAGTAAATGATTGTAACTTAGGCGAGTCACGGGGTCGCAGCTAAGCCCCCGAGTGAGAGGGTCGCTCTTCACTCGGAGTGGATGTTTATAACTTAGGCAATTCCAAGCTACGTTGTATTTGTGGCGGAGCTCGGAGGACCGAGCCGCTTTATACTTGTAGCGTAGCTCGGAGGACCGCAGCTAAGCCCCCGAGTGAGCGGGTTGATCTTCACTCGGAGTAAATGATTGTAACTTAGGCGAGTCACGGGGTCGCAGCTAAGCCCCCGAG
>LR738712.1:27983750-28001467 GCA_902687465.1 Secale cereale
TATATAACTTAGGCGATTCCAAGCTATGTTGTATTTGTGGCGGAGCTCGGAGGATCGAGTCGCTTTATACTCGTAGCGTAGCTCGGAGGACCGCGGCTAAGCCCCCGAGTGAGAGGGTCGCTCTTCACTCGGAGTGGATGTTTATAACTTAAACGATTCCAAGCTACGTTGTATTTGTGGCGGAGCTCGGAGGACCGAGACGCTTTATACTTGTAGCATAGCTCGGAGGACCGCAGCTAAGCCCTCGAGTGAGAGGGTTGCTCTTCACTCAGAGTAAATGATTGTAACTTAGGCGAGTCACGGGGTCGCAGCTAAGCCCCCGAGTGAGAGGGTTGCTCTTCACTCGGAGTAGATGTTTGTAACTTAGGCGGCTCTGAGGTACGTTGTATTTGTGGCGAAGCTCGGGAGACAAAGCCACTTCATACTTGTAACGTAGCTCAGAGGACCGCAGCTAAGCACCCATTGGGGGATTTTGAAGACCAATGTTTTTAGAGGACATCAATCGTTAAAGGATCATTGCTAACTTGTCTTTGAAACAAATTGGGAAATCTTTATTACAACTCGACCGTCGAGTGTCTCAAGTGTAAAAGCGGCGGAGCAGGTCCGCATTCCACGAATGAGGTTGGTCTTTCTTCTGGGCTATGTTGTAGAGGTGGTATGCTCCGTTGCGCAATACCTTGGTGATGATGAACGGGCCTTCCCAGGCCGGGGCGAGCTTGTGTGGACGTTTCTTATGCACCCGAAGGACCAGGTCTCCTTCCTGGAATGCTCGGCTTCTTATGTTGCGAGCATGGAATCAACGCAGGTCCTGCTGATAGATGGTCGACCGGATCAGGGCCATCTCTCTTTCCTCTTCCAAAAGGTCGACTGCATCCTGACGAGCCTGCTCTGCCTCGGCTTCGGAGAAGAGTTCCACTCTGGGGGCGTTGTGTAATAAGTCGCTCGGCAACACGGCTTCGGCTCCATAGACCAAGAAGAAAGGGGTACGGCCAGTCGACCGGTTTGGAGTTGTCCTCAGACCCCATAGAACATATGGCAGTTCAGTTACCCAAGCTCCGGCGGCATGCTTAAGATCGCGCATGAGCAGCGGCTTTAGGCCTTGGAGAATCAGACCATTTGCTCTTTCTGTTTGTCCATTCGACTGTGGATGTGCCACGGAGGCATAGTCGACTCGCGTTCCTTGGGAAGCGCAGAAATCTCTGAATTCATCCGAGTCAAAGTTGGAGCCGTTGTCTGTGATGATGCTGTGGGGGACTCCATATCTGAATATCAATTCCCTGATGAAGCTGATGGCGGTGCTCGACTCGAGGTTCTTGATGGTCTTGGCCTCAATCCACTTGGTGAACTTCTCGACTGACACTAAGAGGTAGGTGAATCCGCTTCTGCCTGTCCTGAAGGGGCCGACCATGTCCAAGCCCAAACAGCAAAGGGCCAGACTAGCGGAATGGTCTTCAGGGCGGACGCCGGTTTGTGGGACATGTTGGAGTAGAACTGGCAGCCTGCGCATTTGTCCACAATATCCTTTGCCATCTCGTTGGTGCGGGGCCAGTAAAACCCAGCTCGGTATGCCTTAGGCACTATAGTCCGTGAGGAGGCGTGGTGGCCGCAAGTCCCCGAGTGGATTTCATCCAAGATCAGTCGACCTTCGTCTGGATCGACGCAGCGTTGGGCGACTCTAGTGACGCTTTCTCTGTAGAGCTGACCTTGAATGACTGTGGACGCCTTGGATCGGCGAACGATCTGGCGCGCTTCTTCTTCATCTTCTGGGAGTTCTTGCCTGAGTAGATATGATATATATGGCACAGTCCAGTCTGGTGTAATCACTAGGACCTCCATGATCAGATCAACCACGGCAGGTACTTCGACTTCAGTCGGATCTGACGCGCTGACTGGCTGCGGGGGCTCTTCCGTGAAGGGGTCTTCTTTGACAGAAGGGGTGTGCAGATGCTCTAGGAACACATTCTTGGGTATAGGCCTCCGAGTTGACCCGATTTTTGCGAGGTCGTCGGCTAGCTGATTCTTGGCTCTGGGCACATGATGGAGCTCTAAGCCTTCGAACTTCTTTTCAAGTTTCCGCACTGCACTGCAATAACTGGTCATTGCCGGGCTCCTGACGTCCCATTCTTTCATCACTTGGTTCACTACCAGGTCGGAGTCGTCGAAAACCATCAGGCGACGGACGCCGAGTGAGACGGCCATACGCAACCCGTACAAAAGTGCTTCGTACTCGGCCTCGTTGTTTGATGAATCGAAATGGATCTGAAGGACGTAGCTGAGCTTGTCGCCCCTGGGAGAAACCAGGACCACGCCTGCGCCGGATCCGTTCAGCATCTTGGATCCATCGAAGAACATAGTCCAGTGGTCCGACTGAACTTGAGTCGGCAGCTCCTGTTCTATCCACTCGGCCACAAAATCTGCTATAGCCTGAGACTTGATAGCTTTCTTCGCTTCAAACTTGATATCTAATGGAAGAAGTTCAATCGCCCATTTTGCCACTCGACCGGTTGCATCTCGGTTGTTTAGTATCTCTGATAACGGGGCGTCACTGACGACTGAGATCAAATGGTCCGAGAAGTAACGGGCAACCTTTTTTGCAGTCAAGTAAATCCCGTACACAAGCTTTTGGTAATGTGGATACCTTTGCATGGAGGGAGTCAAAACTTCGGATATGTAATAGACCGAGCGTTGGACCTTCTATGCATTGCCCTCTTCTTCCCGCTCGACCGTGAGTACAGTACTGACGACTTGTCCGGTGGCAGCAATGTACAGCAGAAGAGGCTCACCACTGACTGGGGTAGCGAGCACCGGCTAGGTGGACAGCAGGGCTTTGAACTCTTCAAACACTGCTTCGGCTTCGGGATTCCACTCGAACTTGTCGGATTTCTTCATGAGTCGGTAGAGAGGCAGTGCCTTCTCACCAAGACGAGAAATGAATCGACTCAATGCGGCCAAGCAACCAGTAAGCTTCTGGACATCGTGTATACGCTCGGGGCGTTTCATTTGGAGGATGGCACTGACCTTCTCTGGGTTGGCGTCGATTCCCCGTTCGGAAACGAGAAAACCGAGCAACTTGCCGCCAGGAACTCCAAATGTACACTTTGACGGGTTGAGCTTGATATCGTAGCTTCTGAGGTTTGCGAATGTCTCAGCGAGGTCAGTCAGTAGGTCGGAACCTTTCCGTGACTTGACCACAATGTCATACATGTATGCCTCGACGTTCCGACTGATTTGCAAAGATGTCCCAGTTCTCACGGAGGAACTGGATGAGCGCTTCTTCCTATTTGCTGTCGAGCGTGGTGGAGATGTGGGTCGGTGCTGCGTTGGGGTCGATGGGGTGGATGTGCACAGGTTTTGTGTCCCCGGCCGACTGAAAAGCTGACTCGGAAGCCGACTTCTTCGCCCTTAGCAGGTCACTCGGATCCACTCTCTTTTGGTACTCCTCCATCTCTACTGCTGCCATTTGCTCGTCGGCGATCTTCGAGCCTTTCTGGAAGCATTCTTCCACTTTCTGACGGTTCCCAGTAACGGTTATAACGCCATTGGGTCCCGGCATCTTCAGCTTGAGGTAGACGTAACATGGTCGAGCCATGAACCTGGCGTAGGCGGGCCTACCCAGGATGGCGTGATAGGCGCTGTGGAAGTCCACCACTTCGAACGTCAGCTTCTCCTTTCGGTGAGATCTGACCAAGTGAGTCGGCTTTCTTCCCGGGGATTACCCCGTGGAACCTCATGTTACTTTCCCTCAGCTTGCACATCGGAATGCCCATATCCCGGAGGGTTGCTGCATACAAGATATTCAAGCCACTGCCCCATCCATGAGAACTCTGGTCAGGCGTGTGCCTTCGATAACTGGGTCGACCACCAGCGCCTGCCGCCCAGGGGTGGCAATGTGCGCTAGGTGATCGGACTGGTCGAATGTGATGGGAGTCTTTGACCATTTCAGAAACGTGGGGGTCGCCGGGGCAACCATGTTTACTTCTCTGTTGATGATTTTCAGTCGACTTTTGCTCTCGATGTCCGTGAAAATCACCAAAGTGGAGTTTATACGGGGGTATCCTCCGTCCCCTTCCCTGTCTTCGGACTCTTCTGATTCCTTCTCTTTCTCAGTCGACTGATCTTTCAGGAAACTCAGGATCAAGAGCCGACACTGCCGAGTGGTGTGCTTGGTGTTGGGTAACGTAGCATAATTCAAAAAAAATCTACGCTTTCACCAAGATCCAACTATGGAGACATCTAGCAACGAGCAACTAAGAGTGCATCTACATACCGTTATGAAGATTGCGTGCGGAAGCTTTCAACGAAGCAAGGATGAAGTAGTCGTACTCTTCACGTTCTTCGTCACCGATGATCCAGCGCCGAACGGACGGCACCTCCGCGTTCAACACACGTACGGTGCAGCAACGTCACCTCCTTCTTGATCCAGCAAGGGGGGAGGAGAAGTCGTCAGAGATCCGGCAGCACGACGGCGTGATGACGGATGCAGTGGAGATCGCAGCAGGGCTTCGCCGGGCGCCCTGCGTGGGAGTTGGGAGGTGTGACGGGAGGGGGAGAGGCGCCAGGGCTTGGGTGCGGCTGCCCTCTCCCCCCCACATATATATAGGGGCCAGGGGGGCGCCTGGACCCCCTGCAGATCCAATCTGCAAGGGGGCGGCGGCCAAGGGGGGTTCCTTGCCCCCCAAGGCAAGTGGAGCCCCCCTCCCCTTTAGGGTTTGAACCCTAGGCGCAGGGGAGGTGGGCCTCCCTTAGTGGTGCGCCAGCCCAGAGGGCTGGACACATCCCCTCGCGGCCTAGGGGCCCCACCGGGATGGGTGGCCCCACCCGGTGGTCCCGGGACGCTCCCGGTGACCCCCGGAGATCACCCGTTGGCCGAAACTGGACTTCCCATATATCAATCTTTACCTCCGGACCATTCCGGAACTCCTCGTGACGTCCGGGATCTCATCCGGGACTCCGAACAACTTTCGGGTTTCCACGTGCATTTATCTCTACGACTCTAGCGTTACCGAACCTTAAGTGTGTAGACCCTACGGGTTCGGGAGACACGTAGACATGACCGAGACCACTCTCCGGTCAATAACCAACAGCGGGATCTGGATACCCATGTTGGTTCCTACGTGTTCCTCGATGATCTTCATCGGATGAACCACTGTGTCAAGGATTCACTCAATCCCGTATGTTATTCCCTTTGTCCATCGGTACGGTACTTGCCCGAGATTCGATCGTCGGTATTCCCAATACCTTGTTCAATCTCGTTATGGCAAGTCTCTTTACTCGATCCGTAATCCATCATCCCGTGACTAACTACTTAGTCACATTGAGCTCATTATGATGATGTATTACCGAGTGGGCCCAGAGGTACCTCTCCGTCACACGGAGTGACAATATCCCAGTCTCGGTTCGTACCAACTCAACAGATACTTTCGGAGATACCCGATGCGTACCTTTATAGCCACCCAGTTACGTTGTGACGGTTGGCACACCCAAAGCACTCCTACGGTATCCGAGAGTTGTACAACCTCATGGTCTAAGGAATAAATACTTGACACCGAAAAGCTTATGCATTACGAACTATACGATCTCGTGTTATGCTCAAGTTTGGGTCTTGTCCATCACATCATTCTCCTAATGATGTGATCCCGTTATCACCGACATCTCATGTCCATGGTCAGGAAACCGTGACCATCTGTTGATCAACGAGCTGGCTACTAGAGGCCTACCAGGGACTCATTGTGGTCTATGTATTCACACATGTATCGCTGTTTCCGTACAATACAATTCAAGCATGAATAACAGACAATTATCATGAACAAGGAGATATAATAATAATGCTTTTATTATTGCCTCTAGGGCATATCTCCAACAATCTCCCACTTGCACTAGAGTCAATAATCTAGTTACATTGTGATGAATCGAACACCCATAGAGTTCTGGTGTTGATCATGTTTTGCTCGTGAAAGAGGTTTAGTCAACGGGTCTGCTACATTCAGATCCGTATGCACTTTACAAATATCTATGTCTCCATCCTGAACATAATTCCGGATGGAGTTGAAACGGCGCTTGATGTGCTTGGTCTTCTTGTGAAACCTGGGCTCCTTGGTAATAGCAATAGCACCAGTGTTGTCATAGAAGAGAGTCATCGGGCTTGACGCACTTGGAATGACTCCTAGGTCGGTGATGAACTCCTTCATCCAGACTCCTTCCTGCGCTGCTTCAGAAGCAGCTATGTACTCCGCTTCACATGTAGATGCTGCCACCACGCTTTGCTTGCAACTGCACCAGCTGACTGCCCCTCCATTCAAAATATACACGTATCCGGTTTGTGACTTAGAGTCATCCAGATCTGTGTCGAAGCTAGCATCGACGTAACCCTTTACGACGAGCTCTTCGTCACCTCCATAAACGAGAAACATATCCTTAGTCCTTTTCAGGTACTTCAGGATGTTCTTGACCGATGTCCAGTGTTCCGTACCGGGATCACTTTGGTACCTCCCTACCAAACTTATGGCAAGGTTCACATCAGGTCTGGTACACAGCATGGCATACATGATAGAACCTATGGCTGAGGCATAGGGAATGACACTCATCTTTTCTCTATCTTCTGCCGTGGTCGGCGACTGAGCTTTGCTCAATCTCATACCTTGCAAAACAGGCAAGAATCCTTTCTTTGACTGATCCATATTGAACTTCTTCAATATTTTGTCAAGGTATGTACTTTGTGAAAGACCAATGAGGCGTCTCGATCTATCTCTATAGATTTTGATGCCTAATATGTAAGCAGCTTCTCCAAGGTCCTTCATTGAAAAACTTTTATTCAAGTAGGCCTTTACATTTTCCAAGAATTCTATATCATTTCCCATCAGCAATATGTCATCCACATATAATATGAGAAATGCTACAGAGCTCCCACTCACTTTCTTGTAAATACAGGCTTCTCCATAAGTCTGTATAAATCCAAACGCTTTGATCACCTCATCAAAGCGAATATTCCAACTCCGAGATGCTTGCACCAGCCCGTAAATCGAGCGCTGGAGCTTGCATACCTTGTTAGCGTTCTCTGGATCGACAAAACCTTCCGGTTGCATCATATACAACTCTTCCTTGAGGAAGCCATTAAGGAATGTTGTTTTGACATCCATTTGCCATATCTCATAATCATAGAATGCGGCAATAGCTAACATGATTCTGACTGACTTCAGCATCGCTACGGGAGAGAAAGTCTCATCGTAGTCAATCCCTTGAACTTGTCGATAACCCTTAGCGACAAGCCGAGCTTTATAGATGGTCACATTACCATCCGCGTCTGTCTTCTTCTTAAATATCCATTTATTTTCTATGGCGTGCCTATCATCAGGCAAGTCCACCAAAGTCCATACTTTTTTTTCATACATGGATTCTATCTCGGATTTCATGGCTCCAAGCCATTTATTGGAATCTGGGCCCACCATCGCTTCTTCATAGTTCGAAGGTTCACCGTTGTCTAACAACATGATTTCCAGGACAGGGTTGCCGTACCACTCTGGTGCGGAACGTGCCCTTGTGGACCTTCGAAGTTCAGTAGTAACTTGATCTGTTTCTTCATGATCATCATCATTGACTTCCTCCCTTGTCGGTGCAGGCACCTCAGGAATAGTTTCCTGCGTTGCGCTACTTTCCGGTACAGGAGGGGTGACTGTCACCTCATCAAGTTCTACTTTCCTCCCACTCACTTCTTTCGAGAGAAACTCTTTTTCCAGAAAGCATCCATTCTTGGCAACAAAGACTTTGCCTTCGGATCTGTGGTAGAAGGTGTACCCAATTGTTTCCTTTGGGTATCCTATGAAGACGCATTTTTCCGATTTGGGTTCGAGCTTTTCAGGTTGAAGTTTCTTGACATAAGCATCGCAACCCCAAACTTTCAGAAACGACAGCTTCGGTTTCTTGCCAAACCAAAGTTCATATGGAGTCGTCTCAACGGATTTTGACGGAGCCCTATTTAAAGTGAATGCGGCAGTCTCTAAAGCATAACCCCAAAAAGATAGCGGTAAATCGGTGAGGGACATCATAGATCGCACCATGTCCAACAGAGTACGATTTCGACGTTCGGACACACCGTTACGTTGAGGTGTTCCGGGCGGTGTCAATTGTGAAACAATTCCACAGCTTCTAAGGTGTGTGCCAAATTCATGACTTAAATATTCACCCCCATGATCCGATCGCAAGAACTTTATTTTTCTGTCACGTTGATTCTCAACCTCATTCTGAAATTCCTTGAACTTTTCAAAGGTCTTAGACTTGTGTTTCATCAAATAGATATACCCATATCTACTCAAGTCATCTGTGAGGGTGAGAACATAACGGTAGCCTCCGCGAGCCTCAACACTCATTGGACCGCACACATCGGTATGTATGATTTCCAACAAGTTGGTTGCTCGCTCCATTGTTCCGGAGAACGGAGTCTTGGTCATCTTGCCCAAAAGGCATGGTTCGCATGTGTCAAATGATTCATAATCAAGAGACTCTAGAAGTCCATCCGAATGGAGCTTCTTCATACGTTTGACACCAATATGACCAAGGCGGCAATGCCACAAGTATGTGGGACTATCATTATCAACTTTACATCTTTTGGCATCTACACTATGAATATGTGTATCACTATGTTCGAGATTCATCAAAAATAAACCATTGACCAGCGGGGCATGACCATAAAACATATCTCTCAAATAAATAGAACAACCATTATTCTCCGATTTGAAAGAATATCCATCTCGCATAAGACGAGATCCAGAAACAATGTTCATGCTCAAAGCTGGTACTAAATAACAATTATTCAGGTTTAAAACTAATCCCGAGGGTAGATGTAGAGGCAGCGTGCCGACGGCGATCACATCGACCTTGGAACCATTCCCGACGCGCATCGTCACCTCATCCTTTGCCAGTCTCCGTTTATTCCGCAGCTCCTGTTTTGAGTTACAAATGTGAGCAACTGCACCGGTATCGAATACCCAGGAGCTACTACGAGTGCTGGTAAGGTACACATCAATAACATGTATATCATATATACCTTTGACGTTGCCGGCCTTCTTGTCTGCTAAGTATTTGGGGCAGTTCCGCTTCCAGTGACCCGTTCCCTTGCAATAAAAGCACTCTGTCTCAGGCTTGGGTCCATATTTTGGCTTCTTCCCGGCAACAGGCTTGCCAGGCGCGGCAACTCCCTTGCCGTCCTTATTGAAGTTCTTCTTACCCTTGCCTTTCTTGAACTTAGTGGTTTTATTGACCATCAACACTTGATGTTCTTTCTTGATGTCTACCTCCGCTGATTTCAGCATCGAATACACCTCGGGAATGGACTTCTCCATCCCCTGCATATTGAAGTTCAACACGAAGCTCTTGAAGCTTGGTGGGAGCGACTGGAGGATTCTGTCAACGACCGCTTCATCTGGGAGATTCATTCCCAGCTGAGACAAGCGGTTGTGCAATCCTGAAATCTTGAGGATGTGCTCACTGACAGAACTGTTCTCCTCCATCTTACAGCTGTAGAATGCGTCGGAGACATCATATCTCTCGACTCGGGCATGAGCTTGGAAAACCATTTTCAGCTCTTCGAACATCTCATATGCTCCATGGTGCTCAAAACGCTTTTGGAGCCCCGATTCTAAACTGTAAAGCATGCCGCACTGAACCAGGGAGTAATCATCACTACGCGACTGCCAGACGTTCAAAACGTCTTGGGCCGCATCGGGAGCAGGTGCATCACCTAGCGGTGCTTCTAGGACATATGATCTCTTGGCAGTTATGAGGATAATCCTCAGGTTACGGACCCAATCCGTATAGTTGCTACCATCGTCTTTCAGCTTGGTTTTCTCTAGGAACGCGTTGAAGTTGAGGGAAACCTGTGCGTGGGCCATTTGATCTACAAGAGATATTGTAAAGAATTTTAGACTAAGTTCATGATAATTAAGTTCATCTTAATCAAATTATAATGAACTCCCACTCAGAATGACATCTCTCAAGTCATCCAAGTGATACACGATCCGAATCGAGTAGTCCGTGTCCGATCATCACGTGAGACGGACTAGTCAAAAACGGTGAACATCTTCATGTTGATCGTATCTTCTATACGACTCGTGTTCGACCTTTCGGTCTTCCGTGTTCCGAGGCCATGTCTGTACATGCTAGGCTCGTCAAGTGAACCCTAAGTGTATCGCGTGTGTAAATCTGTCTTACACCCGTTGTATGCGAACGTTAGAACCTATCACACCCGATCATCACGTGGTGCTTCGGAGCAACGAGCTTTAGCAACGGTGCACAGTTAGGGGAAACACAATACTTGAAATTTTAGTGAGAGATCATCTTATTTACTACCGTCGTTCTAAGTAAACAAGATGCAAAAACATGATAAACATCACATGCAATCAATTAAAGTGACATGATATGGCCAATATCATCTTGCTCCTTGGATCTCCATCTTCGGGGCACCATGATCATCTTGTCACCGGCTCGACACCATGATCTTCATCATCATGAACTCCATCATCGTGTCTTGAAGAAGTCGTCACGCCAACTATTACTTCTACTACTATAGCTAACGTTTAGCAATGAAGTAAAGTAATTACATGGCGTTATTCAGTGACACGCAGGTCATACAATAATTAAGACAACTCCTATAGCTCCTGCCGGTTGTCAAGTTCATCGACATGCAAGTCGTGATTCCCTATTACAAAAACATGATCAATCTCATACATCACATATATCATTCATCACATCTTCGTTCTTGGCCATACCACGTCACAAAACACATGCTGCAAAAACAAGTTAGACGTCCTCTAATTGTTGTTGCAAGTTTTACGTGGCTTCTATAGGATTTCTAGCAAGAACGTTTCTTACCTACGCCAAAACCACAACGTGATTTGTCAACTTCTATTTACCCTTCATAAGGACCCTTTCCATCGAATCCGATCCGACTAAAGTAGGAGAGACAGACACCCGCCAGCCACCTTATGCATCTAGTGCATGTCTGTCGGTGGAACCAGTCTCACGTAAGCGTACGTGTAAGGTCGGTCCGGGCCGCTTCATCCCACAATACCGCCGAATCAAGATTGACTAGTAACGGTAAGAAAGTTGAACAAGATCATACGCCCACAACTGCTTTGTGTTCTACTCGTGCAAGATGCTACGCATAAAACCTAGGCTCTGATACCACTGTTGGGTAACGTAGCATAATTCAAAAAAAATCTACGCTTTCACCAAGATCCAACTATGGAGACATCTAGCAACGAGCAACTAAGAGTGCATCTACATACCGTTATGAAGATTGCGTGCGGAAGCTTTCAACGAAGCAAGGATGAAGTAGTCGTACTCTTCACGTTCTTCGTCACCGATGATCCAGCGCCGAACGGACGGCACCTCCGCGTTCAACACACGTACGGTGCAGCAACGTCACCTCCTTCTTGATCCAGCAAGGGGGGAGGAGAAGTCGTCAGAGATCCGGCAGCACGACGGCGTGATGACGGATGCAGTAGAGATCGCAGCAGGGCTTCGCCGGGCGCCCTGCGTGGGAGTTGGGAGGTGTGACGGGAGGGGGAGAGGCGCCAGGGCTTGGGTGCGGCTGCCCTCTCCCCCCCCCACATATATATAGGGGCCAGGGGGGGCGCCTGGACCCCCTGCAGATCCAATCTGCAAGGGGGCGGCGGCCAAGGGGGGTTCCTTGCCCCCCAAGGCAAGTGGAGCCCCCCTCCCCTTTAGGGTTTGAACCCTAGGCGCAGGGGAGGTGGGCCTCCCTTAGTGGTGCGCCAGCCCATAGGGCTGGTCACAACCCCTCGCGGCCTAGGGGCCCCACCGGGATGGGTGGCCCCACCCGGTGGACCCCCGGGGCCCCTCCGGTGGTCCCGGGACGCTCCCGGTGACCCCCGGAGATCACCCGTTGGCCGAAACTGGACTTCCCATATATCAATCTTTACCTCCGGACCATTCCGGAACTCCTCGTGACGTCCAGGATCTCATCCGGGACTCCGAACAACTTTCGGGTTTCCACGTGCATTTATCTCTACGACCCTAGCGTTACCGAACCTTAAGTGTGTAGACCCTACGGGTTCGGGAGACACGTAGACATGACCGAGACCACTCTCCGGTCAATAACCAACAGCGGGATCTGGATACCCATGTTGGTTCCCACGTGTTCCTCGATGATCTTCATCGGATGAACCACTGTGTCAAGGATTCACTCAATCCCGTATGTTATTCCCTTTGTCCATCGGTACGGTACTTGCCCGAGATTCGATCGTCGGTATTCCCAATACCTTGTTCAATCTCGTTATGGCAAATCTCTTTACTCGATCCGTAATCCATCATCCCGTGACTAACTACTTAGTCACATTGAGCTCATTATGATGATGTATTACCGAGTGGGCCCAGAGGTACCTCTCCGTCATACGGAGTGACAACATCCCAGTCTCGGTTCGTACCAACTCAACAGACACTTTCGGAGATACCCGATGCGTACCTTTATAGCCACCCAGTTACGTTGTGACGGTTGGCACACCCAAAGTACTCCTACGGTGTCCGGGAGTTGTACAACCTCATGGTCTAAGGAATAAATACTTGACACCGAAAAGCTTATGCATTACGAACTATACGATCTCGTGTTATGCTCAAGTTTGGGTCTTGTCCATCACATCATTCTCCTAATGATGTGATCCCGTTATCACCGACATCTCATGTCCATGGTCAGGAAACCGTGACCATCTGTTGATCAACGAGCTGGTAACTAGAGGCCTACCAGGGACTCATTGTGGTATGTGTATTCACACATGTATCGCTGTTTCCGTACAATACAATTCAAGCATGAATAACAGACAATTATCATGAACAAGGAGATATAATAATAATGCTTTTATTATTGCCTCTAGGGCATATCTCCAACACTTGGGATATACCAAGTTTCCCTCTTCATCTTTCTTCGTGTGTATGGGGCACGGCTGGTCGAGCATATCATCTCCAGCCTGACCCTTTTCTTTCTTGGGGGCCTAGGAGCCCTTTGGCTTCCCTTTGCCCTTTCCTTGATTAACTACCGCAGCCTCTCCCTGAGCAGTTGGCTCGGCCTTGTGCTTATTCTTCCGATTGTGATTCTGGTCGTCCTGCCCGACTTGTTTCTTGCCACTGCGGAGCCGATCGGCCTCCTCACCGTTGGCGTACCGACTGGCAATCTCCATCATCCGCGACAGGGACATGTCGCCTGTTCGGCCAAACTTCAGATTTAACTCTTGGTTACGCACGCCTTCCTTGAAAGCGCACACTGCCTGGTGCTCAGACACGTTTTCCACCGTGTGATGCAAAGTGGTCCATCGCTGAATGTAGTCCCTCAAAGTTTCACTCGGCTTCTGCGCGCAGTGTTGAAGTTCTGCTAGTCCAGCAGGTCGCTTGCAGGTGCCTTCGAAGGTCCGAACGAAAACCCGAGCGAGCTCTTCCCAACTGTATATACTCCTGGGGGCCAACTGGTTGAGCCACGCCCGAGCGGAGCCTCCCAGCATCAAGGGGAGGTGCTTCATGGCCATGTCGTCGTTGCCGCCCCCGATCTGCACGGCCACTCGTTAGTCTTCCAGCCAAGTGTCCGGCTTTGACTCACCGGTAAACTTGCTTACTCCTGCCGCTAGTCTGAAGTTCGGGGGGATCTCCGCGGCTCTGATAGCACTACAGAAACATTCAGGCCCAGAGGCCGGCGCTCGGCTGCCACTTGGTTGGTCTCCGCCTCGCTCGTCTCTGGATGCCCGGTTACGGTCGACTCGACCTTGCACAAGGATGGACCTCGCATCGAAACCTGGCCGCCGGGAATCAGGGGGAATCCTCCGCTCGTCATCTCGCATGCGCCTGCCTACGTGCCGCTGGGGCGAGTGAGACCCACTTCCCGGAGGAGGGGTAGGCGCTCGACGGCGGTCGTAGCGTCCGTGTCGACGGTCGAGTGGATCGTCGTTCCGACCCAGGTGCCGGTCTTGCCGCGGACCACGTTCCTCACGCCTCGGGGGCGATCTTGGACTGTGGGCCGACCACACGGTGTCTGCAGCCACCGATCTGCTGTGAATCCTGTTGCGCGACTGAGAAACAGCCGCGTTTTGGTCTTCAGCCGTTCGGAGCAAAGCTCGGATCTGCTGAAGACCTCTCCCAGCTTCCAACTAGGAGGGTTGAATCGACTCCGTGATACGAGCCGCGGCTTCGAGGTTTTGGACTGGTGTACGGAACACCTGAGTCTCGCGCTGACGCGATTGCCGCGGCCGTCGACTGGACTCGGGGACCAGTCGGCGGGCCTGTTCGTCGAGTGAGCGTTGGATGTTTTCCAAGCGCGCGCGCTCGGCCAAGGTGGCCACGTGCGTGGCTTCGAGGGCCAGAGCTTCTGGGGAATCTCCCACGACGGGAGTGAAGAGTGCATCTCCGTTGCGGCGACAAAGCTCAGCCCTTTGCTCGGAGGTGAGGGGCTGAGGGATGTAACCGTCGTTGTCGTGCGATCGGCCGTCGCCGCTGCCGCCGTTCCCATCGCGAGGAAAACCTGGCGGGCTGCGGCGCGAATCGACCATAAGGATTTCCGCCGCGGGGTCGCAGCTCACGCACTCGGAAATGGAATCTTCGAACACGGTCGACTGGTCGGCCGGCCCGTAGAGGTAACCGTCGGGCTCAATAGCCGCGACTTGTGGGTTGGCCGTTTGATGGGCCACCGCGTGTTTCACCCACCGCTGGAGCCGCGAATGACCGGATCGTTTGCGGTGGCGTCCGGGGAGGTGAGGGATGATGAGTACTGAGTCGATGGCTGCAGCAGGAGGACGCCGCCGGCGCCGACGCGAAAGTGCGCAGTTCCCCGGGCGGGCAGAGCCTTGACGTCGAGAGGGGCTTCCTGGAGCCATGCGGAGTCGTCGGCGATGAAGACCAGCGCGCCGAGCCGGATCTCGTGGCCCAACGCCAAACCACCGCCTGACACCATGATGAAAGTGGTCGGAGGAGGAATTGCAACTTCACCAGATGTCGCTAAGACGCCTTGCCCCACGGTGGGCGCCAACTGTCGTGGTTCTAAGTCTGACAGTAAGGGTAGGGGGTACGAATGAAGAGGCAAGGTTCTAGCTATGGTGATGTTGTACACAAGGTGTTAGCGAGTTCAGGCCCTTCTCGGAGGAAGTAATAGCCCTACGTCTCGGTGCCCGGAGGCTTGGTCGACTGATATGTGTATATATGTGCTACAGAGGTGCGAACCCCTGTTCTGGAGGAGGGGGTGGCTTATATAGTGTGCCAGGACCCCAGCCATGCTCCACGTTACCAAGGGTTAAATGTACATTAAGGCAGGTGTTACGGGTAAGGCCTGCAGTAAAGGATAATTAAGGTGTTTACTACAGCGAGTAAATATGGGACCGTTGCCGTCTCAAGTGACGGTTGACCTTCGGAGGTCGAGTGCCTTGGATCGGTCGAGTGGGGTTGAGTCGCCTTGCGTAGGAGGTTCAGTCGAGTGGAGTGTCTTCTTTGGACTTTCTCAGTCGACTGCCTCCACTGTCATAGGTCTTGTCTTTTGATCTTTTAGGGTAGTGACCTTGGGTGGGGTACCTTGATCGGGCCCGTGACCCTACCCTAGGTCTGTAACCTCGTCAGTAGCCTAGTAGGCTGCCTCAACCTCAGCCTCAGCGTACCATTGGCGGCGGCGGTGGAGGGCGGGTGTCGATTTGGAAGGCGACGCGGTGGCGAACCAGACATCCCAGAGCGGGGAGTGTGGCGAGCCCTCCCCCTTACCTCGTGGCACCAATGTGAACCTCACCGGACCGCATGACGAGCTGGCCTAAGGGTCGTTCTTTACCTTGCCGTTGCCGAAGAAGCCGGCCATGGCATCTAGAGTTTTTCTCGGCCGGCGAGGGAGCAAGAGTGGACGAGAGTGGGGAAGAGAAGTACATGAGCCCCCCTCCCCTCCCCACCCCGGTCCCCGCACGCCTGCAATTTTAAATGGACATGAACTCTGGACGCTTCCACTCGTTGCTATGCAGGCTCGAACACGCGGTGCCATTTAGTACGACTGACGACAGTGGTTGGGTGGCCGACACACGGTCTGAGACGGGAATGCGTCCAGATGGACAGTGACCCTGCGTTTTCATCCGTTACGATCCAAATGGACACACGCGGACCAAATATGTTGGCGTGCTGGAGTTGCCCTTGCTGCTTACATGTTGTTCGGCGATTCAATGGTGAGTTTATGCCGTTTCACGAGGAGGTGTTTGGTTCGGCAGGAGCAACGTAAATGTAAACGTAATGAAGTACCCCCGTTACTGTAAACGTAATCAAAGAAAATCTGAACATGTTTGTTTTGCCACTGTAACGTCAACCAATTACAGAGACTTCGTGTCGCTCATGGCCATCGTGGGCTCTGATCCGCGTGAGAAGGCCAGGCTGGTCTCGCCCGACGTCCTCGATGCCGATGCCGTCTCCCTCGTCCTCAGGTCACTCCTGGGAGGGCCGCGGTTGCTCCGCTGCGCTCGTCGCGCGCCTCCCCGTGAGCTATTCGTCAGCGTTCATGCAAGAACCGGTCGACGGGGCACCATGGCGGCATGGTCGTGCACCTCTCATCGCCGCTGTTGGTGGCAGCCCACAGCGCTGGCTGCGGGCTCGAATTGGCGTTCGTCATCGCCGTGTTCTGGCCTCCGGGGCCGGCGCCGTGCCGTGCCAGAATCAGGCCTCCGCGGCTGCCGCCGTCGCACCGAAAGCAGGCACAACGGGCAGCGCCTATGGCGGCCCTCCATGAGCGGATCGTGTAGGTGTAGGAGTCTTTAGGCAGGCGGCCCTCCATGAGCGGATCGTGTAGGTGTATGAGTCTTTAGGCCAAGGATGGGTCGTCCTCCCAGCCGTCCTTATCGGCATCGATGGGACGGGACATGGACAGAGGATGGAGGCGGAGGGGCGTCAGATCATGGGAGAGGAGGTGGAGGCGGAGGGCCAGCTCGGTAACGTAATCCAATAACGATGGGGGTTGGGCGGAATTGTGACGCCCGGGTAATCAAGCTACAGTAAACCTCTGCTAATGATGCCACGTCACCACGATTACTGTTGCTAATCTCGCGTTAGTTCGGAACCAATTCAAATCCAAGTTAAAAAGAAAATCAAGCAAACAATAAAAGTTTTCAAATATTAAAACTAAAATGTTCTGAGTGAACTAGGTAATGCATAAACAATTATAGTGGAGAAACCACACTTTTTATAAAATATTTTAATACTCTAAAATGAATAAAACAGTAGCTAAGACAAATAATTAAATGCCATTTATATTGGTAAAATAATAAACTATATTAATTTAGGGTGGAACTTTTTGTGGGAGTGAAATAATTACTAATACTAAATTAGGTACAACTTTTGTTATATACAAAACAAAATTTAACTTGTAAATAAAAGAGAACAGAAATAGAAAAATAAGTAAAAGAAAAAGAAAATACAAAAAATAAGAGAAAAACAAAACCCCCCTCCCCCTGGGCCTCTCGGCCCAACCGGCAACCAGCGGCCCACCCCATTGACCCTGGCCTATATGGCCAACACCCCAACCCACCGACACCCCACGTTCCCCACTCCCCCCCACCCGATCCAAACTGGATCGGGATCGACCCCGTCCGCCCCTGACGCCGCTCGCCGCTCGCCGCTCGACGCGCCGCCCGGAGTTCCCCGCCGCTGGAGCCGCGCCGTCGACTGCCTCCTCGCCGGACTTCATCATCCCCCGCCCCGTTCCCCCGCTG
>LR738712.1:28009187-28128205 GCA_902687465.1 Secale cereale
GCCCCGCCGCGCCCCGGCTGGCCTCGCCATCCCTGCGGGCAGGCGCCCAGTCGGGCGCCCAACACCGCACGCCCGTCGCCCGCTAGCCCAAAACCGCTAAGGGCCCCAGGCCCAATGACATGTAGGGCCTCGTGGCCCCAGAACGTTAAAAGAAAAAAAAAGAATTAAAAAAGGATAAGTAAAATAAATAAATAAATAATAATAAATATATATATAATATTAATAATTAAAATAAATATTAATTAATTAATTAGTTAATTAGTGAATTAATTAAGGTACTTAATCCTGTTTAATTAATCCAATTAACTAGTTAGTTTAATTAAACAGTAATTGGATTAGTTAAATCCTAATTAAACTAAATAGTGTATGACATGCGGGACCCACACGTCAATTTGACCTAGTCAACCCTCTGTTGACTGCTGATGTCATGCTGACGTCATGATGATGTCAGCATGCACTATTCTGGATAATGTTATATTAAATTAATTAATTAAATTCCAGAAATTAATATAAACTTTAGAAAATCGTATCTTTTAAACCGTAACTCGGATGAAAATAGTTTATATATGAAAGTTGCTCAGAACGACGAGACGAATCCGAATACGCGGTCCGTTTGTCCGCCACACATCTCTATCATACCGAACATGCGACATTCCCCTCCGTTTCATCTGCCCGAAAATGCCTAACACCGGGAATACTTTCCCGGATGTTTTTCATCCTCGGCAGTATCACCCCCTACTGCGTTAGGTCACACGTAGCACCGCGTATTTCCATGTCATGCTTTGTGTGCTATTGTTTGCTCTGTTATTTATTTGTTTCCCCTTCGTTGCTTATTTTCGGTAGACTCCGATACTGTGATAGACCTCGAGACCATTGATGCTTCGGTGTTCGACTACGGCTACGCTTCCGAAGATTCCTTTCGTCTGCAGGGCTTCCAGGCAAGCCCCCCCTTTGATCACCAGATATCGCCTATTCTTCTCTCTACTGCTTGCATTAGAGTAGTGTAGCATGTTACTGTTCGGTTACTCCTATTCTGCTGCATAGCCTGTCATTGTTGCTACAACTGTTGATACTTTACCTGCCATCCTAATGCTTAGTGTAGGATGCTAGTATTCCATCAGTGGCCCTACACCCTTGTCCGTCTGCCCTGCTATTCTATCGGGCCGTGATCACTTGGGGGTGATCACGGGTATATACTATATACATACTTTACATACACATGATGATGGTTCGGAGATGGGGGCTGAAGGGGCAGGTGGTTCCACACAGGTAGTGGTGGGCCTGGGTTCCCGACAGTCCCCTGATGGTTACTTTGTGGCGGAGCGACAGGGCAGGTTGCGACCACCTGGGAGACAGGTGGGCCTGGCCCTGGTCGTTGTCCGCGGTTATTTCATAATAACATGTTTAACGGGATCTTGGTATTTGATCTGAGTCTGGCCATTTGGTCTATACGCACTAACCAGCTACGTGGGAATAGTTATGGGTACTCGACGTCGTGGTATCAGCCGAAGCCTTCTTGACGTCAGCGGCTTAGCGGCGCGCGCCGGATTGGACTGGAAGCCTACTCTGGTATTAGGAGAGGCTAGGTCTGCTTACCGGCCGCCCTCGCAACGTGCAGGTGTGCATTGGGCGATGGGCCCAGACCCCTGTGTGCTTAGGACTTAGACCGACGTGCTGACCTCTCTGCTGTGCTTAGGTAGGGCTGCGACGTGTTGATCTTCCGAGGCCGGACATGACCCTGGAAAGTGTGTCCGGCCAAATGGGATCAAGCGTGCTGGGTTATGTGGTGCACCCCTGCAGGGAAGTTAATCTATTCGAATAGCCGTGTCCCTCGGTAAAAGGACGACCCGGAGTTGTACTCGGACCTCATGACAACTAGAACTGGATACTTAATAAAACACACCCAGACAAGTTCCAGATATAACTCGGTGGTTGCTCTCTCACAGGGTGATGTGCGGGAGGATCGCCGGGTAGGATTATGCTTTACGATGTTACTTGGTGAACTCTTCTGCTACTCAAGACGGAGGCTGCCAGAAGCTTTGATAGTTGTTACTATTCCATCTACTCCTTTCCACTGCTGCAAGATGGAGGCTGCGAGAAGCGAGGAAGCTTGGTGTACTTACCATCTACTCTCTTCTACTGCTGCAAGATGGAGGTTACCAGAAGCGTAGTCTTCGTTTGGAATAGCTATCCCCCTCTTATTCTGCTTTCTGCAGTTCAGCCCACAGATATTACCCCCTTACACAGATATCATTGCATATGTAGTGTAGATCCTTGCTTGCGAGTACTTTGGATGAGTACTCACGGTTGCTTTCTCCCCCTTTTCCCCTTTTTGTCCCTTCTTCTCGGATGACGCAACCAGATGGTGGAGCCCAGGAGCCAGAGGATCCCGATGATGTTTCTACTTGGAGTTCGGCTTCGAGGAGTAGTTAGGAGGTCCCAGGCAGGAGGCCTTGCCTTTTCGATCGTTGTTACTTTTGTGCTAGCCTTCTTAAGGCAAACTTGTTTAACTTATGTCTGTACTCAGATATTGTTGCTTCCGCTAACTCTTGTGTTTTCGAGCATTTGTATTCGAGCCCTCGAGGCCCCTGGCTTGTAATATAAAGCTTGTATTATTTTTAATTTGTGTCTAGAGTTGTGTTGTGATATCTTCCAGTGAGTCCTTGATCTTGGCCGTACACATTTGCGTGCATGATTAGTGTACGGACAAACTTGGGGCGTCACAAGTATCGTCCGAGAATAGCGCTGGGATTTGTTTACGGAGCAACTGATTACGACGTAGATTAACCAAACAGATGTAACGGTTTCGGATGACGTTGTAAACAGGTTACGGGGAAAAAGCGCGGAAACAAACACCTCCTCAGTGTCTCCACTAACAAGCCACTTGTAGGTGGTCCGTCCGATTCACCGGAGGCAGCTGTGCAAACAGAGAGAGTACTCTACGTACGACAAGGCCGAGAGCTCTAGGAATCGATTGCACACTGCTCGCTCTCGGACACTGTAATTGCTACCACTGCTCGCTCTGCAGCAATCTGAGACCAGCCCGGCACAGTAGTTATTCAAATGTGCTGATTGATTCCCTGATCGATCGGTCGGTCTGGGATGCTTAAACTAACCGGGCCTACCCTTTGGAAAGCGGATCGCTTGTCCGGCGTCCGTGTCATTGCATGGGGTCGCCGCTCTGCTCCGCTCCGCTGGGGACTACTACTAGTATTACTGTGTCCAGCGGCGGTGGTCAGTGGTCACACTTGCGGATGTCTTGGTCCAAGCACTTTTCCTGCATCTGTTTCCGGTAAACACTGCAGTAGGATTGTTTGCGATCCCCGATCCGATTCCGCGATCTGATCTGATCGCTCCGTGCGTGGATCGAAACCCGCACCGACCGGATATGCGTAAATCACCAGTAGGTAACCGCGGCTTCACGGGTTACGGCGCTCTCACCGCATTCCCCAATCCGATATATGCCTGCCGCTCCACACCTCCTCGGTCCTCACGTGAACCAACCAACGAATGAAACCCCCGCCTTCACCCGCACAACCCCAACGAGAAAAGGGTTGCGCTGCCTGCGCTGTTGGGCTGGACCATGCATGCCGTCGGATTTTATTTTGAAAGGTTCGAAATGCTGCACATGGGGTTACTCTGACGACATCCTCAGAACCAGGCAGTATAGTAAAGTTTTCAAACGGCTTTGGTTCTGGTTCTGGTTCTGGTTCTGATGAGCGCTGCGAGATTCTCCCCGAGCTCCCAAATTTGGCGGCCATCTCGGACGGCATCTCTCTCCGGAAATTGTGCGCTACTCCCCTTTGGAAAATACGCTGATTTTTCTATTAACTAACAAAGGATTATAAGAATGTGGTTGACATGCACCATCGCCGCCGGCATACATACTTGAACTGTCCCCAATCGAACGATGCCAATCATGCAACTATGCGCGTAGACCCATACTCTCCGGTCCAAGATCGGTCATTTTCGAGGGAGCAAATGGGCTTGGACCGGTGGCGTTAGGGGGCGCGAATATTACTTTTTTCGACCGCGACAGGGTTTGGTCCGGTCGGTTCGCCGATCCATGTCTCTCCACGGCCTGGTTCCTATCCGAATCCGAGCACAAATCATGCATGCATGCGTCTTAAGATACTGCACCGCTTAAATCTCAATGACATCGAGATGCCCTAGTCAGTCGTTCCGCCCCATACATTTGCCCCCATTAAACGTTGGTTCCTCTGAGGTTGACACCCTCTGCTCTGTCTAATTTTCTTATCAATATCACCAATGCATCAACAACAGTCCCGGTCATGGCATGCATGTGTGATGCGTCCCGGTTGATTAGCAGTAACGCAAGTTGAATCGTTTGCCTTCTCAACGGTCCAGGGGCCGCCTATACCATCTTTGAAGAAAGATGAGAGACGGCTTGTGAGAATGTGAGGAAGGAAGTATAGATCGCCATGGTACAGTGTTACGTACCATAAAGCTCCGCGAATCCTGTTCCGTACTGTATGTGCCATGCCATGTACTCTTCTTCTTTTTTTTTTTTTTTTGCGGGAAGCCATGCATGCCATGTACTCGATCGTGTACGATGTACAGGCGTAAATACATGCATGACTTCAGCCTGGATGTCACCTTTTTCTCATGGTCAACTTTTTCTCGAGGACTCTCCTGGTAGGCTGGCTTGTACACGTCAGAACGTGAGATAACAGGTTTTGGACCGGAGGAGTAATGCGCCGGACGAAGTCACCTGTGTCCGTCGTAAGAGAAAACAAAAACATTTTATCGTTAAGAGTTACTCCCTCCGTCCGAAAATACTTGTCATCAAAATGGACAAAAATAAATGTATCTAGAACTAAAATACATCTAGATACATCTCCTTCTGTTCATTTTGATGACAAGTATTTCCGGACGGAGGGAGTACGTACTCCCTTTGTAAAGAAATATAAGAGCTTTAGTGATCCAAACTCCTATACGTACGTACTTCTTTTTACGGAGTGAGTACGCTTGTTAGTGTTCCTGTGCTACGCGCGTAGCACATCATCATCCCGTGAGAGAATCCGAGGATGGATTGGCATTGGCCAGTGACGTCTTGTCCGGTCGGAGTCAGTGTTGGTTGCACATTGTCATAGCCAGCACTGCACCTCCTCCGGTCCCGTCGGCTTTATTTTGCTTTTCCGGGCGTGCCCCCGCGAACCGAAATTCCGAAAGAAAGACAGAATTCGCCGGTGAAAAAAAGCAAACAGCGTGCACGCACCATCAGCTCTGTACTGTACTGGTATACCTACATCGGCCAAGCACTATGCATGCATGATGCGTACGTGTTGGAGAGGCCAGAGCGCGCGCGTGCATGCATGCAGGTGCCGCCTCTCGCGCGCGCGCTGTGGACGACGCACGCGCCTCACCTCACCTGTGGGGTGGGCAATGGCGCTGGCAGAGCGAGCTCTCACGGGCGAGCCCCGGATAGACGGGTCACGCTCGGGGGCGGAGCGGACGGGCCCGGCCGGCGGGCGCAGGAAACCACAGCGAGTGCGGCGGTGGGTCAGGTGCCACAGGGGTAAGGGAGGGGCGTGGCCGGACAGTTGCATGTGCCCGGCACCGGCAGGCACCGGCCGCGGCGGCAGCGGGGAGGCTCGCGGCCGCGCCCGTGGACACGGACCGGCTCCGTGCACGTCGATGTGCTGAACATGCCAGAAAATAGATCAAACCACTCGATTGACCATGTAATTAAACTGTAGGGCATTTATGTCCTCCGTGCTTTAGCCAAAGAGCTAGTGGTACTCCTAGTACAGGCCGTGCATGCAGGGCCCATCCCGATCGAGCTTTGAATTTGATGAGAGTAAATGACTGGTTTGTTTGTTAATCGCCGTGTGAACGTCTGCATGCCAAACAGAGCATATATATACTGCTAGTAGTACTACCTCCCTTGCATGCACAGTGTTACGGCCCATCACCCACAAAGTTGCAGTGCATGCATGCACTGGTCCGGCCGGGATCCTGCACATGCACGGAAAAGGAAAACAGACACCACATGCAGGCGCTGGCGCTGGCAAGATGAATGCTGGAGTACTACACAAGGCCCGTCAGACAGGTAGATCTCGCAGCGGAAAGCCATGCGGCAAGGAGTGCAACGTTGTGGTTAGCTGCATGGGGGTCCCTCTCGTGCGTACGAGCGATCCAGGCCGATCGACTAGCCCGCGAGCCAGCACTAGTAAGTAAACGGGACGACGTGTCGACGTGCTAGTATGCAACGGCAACGGCAACGCACGCAGCGGATTACGTATCACTGCACGAGCGTAGTAGCCCAGATGCACGAAGGGGACAAGGATTGGAGGGCAAGTTGGTAGGGTACGTGCAGGCCCAAGAGCTGGTCGATTATACTCCGTGCCATGGGTCCATGCTAGCTAGTACGGTGTATGATTGTTCCGATCCGGCCGTGGTAGACCCCCAACCCAACCCCAAGCTCGGCATTATGAATGATAATACGAGCACTGCACGCATCACATGGGCATGTTTATTAGAGGAGAGTCCGTTGGTTGCTTTATTTAACAATCTACTATGCTATGCTAGCACACCTCGCATTATTATATAGAAAGGAAAGAAAAGATCTTTTCCACTCCCGGTAGGGTATAGGGTCTCGAGGAAGGTTGGTTGCTCTGCTCGTACTGGGATTTCATGTACTCCTACTCCAATACCTTGGCTTGGAAAACCGGCGGAGGGTGATTCGTTGGCTCGCCCATCAGCCTCGCATGCTCGCCACGAGTCGTTGGCGGTCCGCCCTGCCGGCGCGGGCAGCTAGCTGTGTGGTCACGCACGCTCTATTCATTCTCCGGTAGGCGTACGTACGTGTAGCTCCCCATCTCGTAACCTCTCCGATGGCTCGGATAAGGCCTGACGAACTGTGGTCACGACTCACGACGTACTTCTGTTCACGCATGGTCCCGATCATATCGGTCGGCCGAACAGATAAAAAAAGGTAGCGCGTTGGGGAAAGGGCCGAGCCTAACCACCAGACAGAGCCCACATTCCGCCCCATGGGCCCAGTGCGGCTTACATGCCTTTCGTTCGTTCATCCGAGAGGGAGAGCGTGCGCGCCGTAACTTTGCGGCTCCGGCGTCTCTCTCTCCCTCTTTTTCTATCCCTGACCCGCTCGTGCAACTGCAAGGGGCGACGATGGACGTGTGATTCCTTCCCCACGGCTCTGCGACGGCGAAAGGGGTCACTTTCCGTTGGGCAAACGCTAGTGGAAGCCAAGTCAAAGGGGAGCTCCTCCCCTCCGTGGATAGATGCAGTTGGGGACATGCTTTTTCTTTTCTTTTCTGTAACGTCCTCCAATGATTTATTCATTTCTCACCCCGGAAATGGGGCAAGTTGGCGATACATTTTCCACTTTTCTAATAATGGAAAACACAACGTCCTCGTCACCACCGCCTTGTGGGTCCGTACCCGCTCATAGCGTTTATTATTATTGCCTGGCTGGCCTGATTCGTAGCGAGCTGGAAAAAAACGGAACCGGGACACCTAGATTCATGAATCGACGATGGCACCTGAATGAACAGAATGTAAATCATGATGCACCAAGAAATCTGGGGCAGACACCTATGATACCAGCCTTTTCTTTTCCTACCAGGTAGCTTGATTGCTATTCTATAACAAACTAGTCAATGACCCAAGGCACAGCTGGTGCTCCTGTACTTGATCTAAAAGTGACCCAACAGACTAAGCCTAACTTCGTCAGTGAACAGGACGCCCAAGACCCCACTTTCATGTCCATGCACAGGACGGTCCCGTGCTGGGCAATCCACACCATCATAGTATTAGGCACACATCACTGACGCAGACGCCTTCCGAAAATTCAGTGAGAGCGACATGCAAACAACCAAACCTAAAGGGAAGGTTGAAACGTCTTCTAAACTCAGTGAGAGCAATAGGGCCTAGAGAGCAACATGTAAGCAAAAAGGCCTGCCCAACAGCCTCAGTGAGACTGCGGACCTGAGGCTGCAGTTTAACCTGAAAGCCGCATCGGAATAGCAAAAGGATGCATGCGGCAGCACTGCGGACCATTTTACTGGCGAAATCAAGCTGTTTCAACAAATAATTGTCAAAATCGATATTATACATGACAGGAGGGCAATGGTAGATCACATCTGAGGGCACTGCTGCTATGATCGACTCTCCAACCCTATGCTTTTTTTACTTTGCTTTCTCAAAACTTGGGGGGAAACATGTAAAATAACTCCACAGATGACAACTACGTTGCCAATGACGATTCAGTACCTTGCAAAGCGCACAGAGTGTATGTGGCATCACAGATCCGTGGCGCTCAGGTACTTCCGTTCCATCCCCAAGTTGTTTGTGCACAAAATCAGCAGCCATATTTTCAGAGAAATAATTCCATGGGCTTGGCACTTACGGGAATAGCTTCTTTAATCTATTAATAGCTACACCAGCCGTCTTGTTCATTGGTTCTAGAACAAGGGCATGGCTAAAATCTGCAAAAGACGCAGTGGACAAGTAAACAGTTAGTTTTTCATCCAGATTACTTGAGTGTCAAGCAAAGGCAAATGAAAGACAGACCGTCGACAGCCTCCTTATAGTATCCAAGCATCTCTCTTGCCGTGCCTCTTCGCAAGTAAGCTTTGACAATCTGAAATGTTACATAAATAGCAACTCAACCAATCACGCAAAAACTCACAAACCATCACAATCTCAACAGATTTAGAACATACATTTTTATCTCGTGCCTACACTTACATTCATAAAGTAGAATAATATGTAAATGTGAAGATATGTCATATCTCATATGATGCTTCAAAGTTGAAAGTTGAAACTAAGAAAGCAGATACTAACCTTTGGATCAATATCGATGGCGCTAGTGCAATCTGTCTCAGCTTGGCGATAACTGAAAGGTCCAAAACGGATAATCATGAGTAACCAAAGTGCCAAATAAACACTCATGCATCCAAGCTCTTCAAAGATAAATGGCAAACAATCATACATGCCAGCTCTCTATGATAGATTGGAGACAAAATTACAAGGGGAGAAAAGATCATACTTAGCTAGTTCTAGAAAAGCCGCAGCCCTGTTACTGTAGTATGTGGCTACTTTGCCATTTAATTTGATTGCTTCAGTATATAAATTTATTGCCTTTTGCCATTGCTTCTCCTTAAATGCACTGTTACCCTGTCGAGTAGCAAGTGATAGAAAAGAACCCCAAGTAAGAACAAAGAAGAAAATATAATTAACACTCACAATCCTGTATGGGAAGCTTTGCTTCTGAGTCAAAAGTGGTAATAATTCTGGGACATGAAAAACAGGTTCAGTGCACAACCAAGGATTTGTGTGTGTGCATGCATATACAGAGCAAGTCCCTAGATGCAGAGACTAGCACTTCCAATCTATCAAGTACTCCCTCCGTCCCAAAATTCTTGTCTTAAATTTTTTTAGATACGGATGTATCTAACACTAAAGTGTAACTAGATACATCCGTATTTGGACAAATGTAAGACAAGAATTTTGGGACGGAGGGAGTACTAGAACGGAACACCCATAAAGTGCAATTCAAGTTGTCAAACGATAAGATGTAACACCTATCAGTTCTTTCTTCAAGTAGTGAACTACTGTCGCATTGGCATAGTATGGTGGTACCGTACTACTGTAAGATAATACTAGGAAAAAGCAGTGGTTGTAGTTCTTTAAGCAAAAGTTTGAAAAACAAAAGCTACTCGTAGATGACCATAATAAGATGGGAACTGACTTTCTCTTTAGCAGCTTCAGCAGCTTCTTCACTCATCGCCTCTTTACTTGAAGGATTAGATTTTGCTAGGATCTCAACTTGCTCTTGGATGGTGGCATATATGGCTTGAGTGGTGTCCAGCAAAAAGCGATCACCACCATGCCTCGCAATGAAGGAAACCGAAATAGGACACTTGTCATGTGTACCGATGGGAACAGTAACCTGAAAAGGGCATCGATATTGTTGAATCGGTAAAAGGGCAGTAAAAGGCAGTAAAGGCAGTAAAAGGGCAGTAAAGGCTTATTAGGAATGAAAATCCATGCCTTGTAGCTAAACCCATGGGTGAATTCATAGCCTCACGAACATTTACAAATATGATCAATATATCTACAACCTTCACACATGATGGATAGATTGTGGGAATAACCACTAAAATTCATAGCCATGGACAGGATAATTTGCTTCTCCACAAAAATCAGAAGTAAAATCTCAGAGATAATTTGCTTCTGTACCCACAAATCAATTAACTGAAGCAATTAAACAAAAGTAAGCATTTGTCAGTTTTTCACGGTTGGCATATGAAAGGTCAACAGGTCAATGCATTCATACCACTAGCTATCATCCACATGCAATAATAACAAGGTTCAAAGGCAAAAAGAACAAAGGAAGCTCATCAGAGGTAATAACAAGGTTCGCATGCTAGTAATCTAAAATTACACTGAAAAATACTATACCTGACAACACCCAGACATGCTAGATAAAGATTGAAGGCATAATGTCTCAGCATTGTAGCTTGTAGACGAGAGCTCCCTGGCATTAAGTTTTGGAGGGCATCCCAGAGCAGTTGGGATGACCAGAATTCCATCATCCTAAGGATAATATAGCATCAGCGTTAGAAAAGGCATTTCTACAATATCACTTAATAAGAAGATGATCATTCATCACAGCACATCCAGTTGCATGCAAGATTGCAAAACAAGTACATGAAACAGCAAACAAGGGCAGCACGGTGCATGTAGCTCCCGCTTGCGCAGGGTCCGGGGAAGGGTCCGACCACCTTTGGGTCTATTGTACGCAGCCTTTCCCTACATTTCTGTAAGAGGCTGTTTCCAGGACTTGAACCGATGACCTCATGGTCAATTGGTCACAAGGCAGCAGCTTTACCACTGCGCAAACAAGCAGAATGGGAAAATTATCTCCTCCCATCAAGGATACAGTAGGCAAACTGTTGGCAGGGCTTCCTTTTCCAAGAAGAATCTTCTCTCAGATACTGTGCACTACTAGGTGAAAGTACACTGCAGTCTGCAAATGAACGTTTACTTCCCTCCAGCAGACGCAGGTTTAGAAAAGAGAGCTCGAATTTGCTCCAAAGTCTAAACTCTGATGTTAAAGATAGAAACCAAAAACAACCACAGCAGACCAGAAGAATTGGCTCCAAATTCCAAACTCTGACTTGCCACTTTTCAGGTTCAGCCAGTTTTGGCCCATCAGCCGGGTCAAAGGCCAACAAAATAACAAAACGATAAATCTAATACAACCTCAGTCCCAAATTACTTGCCTTTGATTTGTCTACTAGATTTGGATGTATCTAACACGGAGTACATTTTTATGGAAAATAATTCATAAACAATATTTTCTTTGGGGAAAAATAAGAACTATTTTCACACGCCAGGCCTGGTCTTGCAGGCCAGGATAGGTCCACATGGGTATTTCAGGGCCAGGATTTCCCAGGCCCAGCCAGGCTGATGAAGATTTCTGTGACTTTCTCAACATACAGAAGAAACATGCCAGTTTGAGTTCCCTTAAAGAAAGGCAGGTCAATTGCAAAGAATAATGGCAGAGTTGTTGGGGTTAAAAAAAGGTGATTGTATTTTGTATGGCCAGTAAAGATGGACAGTATCCATGATTTGCACTACTTGATGCTATATAAACTCCAAGGAATTATCTGAATATCATATTCCAATAGCACCTAATATTCCTGATAATTGTGAACAGGCTTGGGGCAAACAAAGCAGTTTACCAAGTAAATTCATCAAACTTGTGGGTAAAACCCTTGCAGTTAACCGTGTACTTGCCTCCCAGCAGTTTTGATCCACTTGGCACATAATACATAAAATTTCATATAAAAAAAACATTTCTAAACACTACAGAACACTAGCTTTGTTTTACCAATTGGAAGTCCACAAGCTTTGAGAAGCTCACATTTTCAGAATGGAAGAGATACAGTATAGGGTTTTCTTCAGTGAAATATATCCAGCAAAAACTATAGGTAATGGCAAATGAATGCGCCAAGAAACTATTCACAGGATCAGCAATGGTTTTTCCTGATAATGTAGGCAGTTACATATACAGTAATTTCACGGAATTATAGTATGAACTAAATATTTACCTTAAGAAGTGTGTTGAGAGCTAAGCGCACTTCCTTTCTTGCATCTTGGACGATATTAATAGTTGAATCACCATCATCAGACAAATTACCAACTATGGAAGCATCAACAGCAGACTTTGCTGAGTTTATCCACTCATTATGCTGATCTCTAAATTCATGCCTGGATTGAATAACAAAATAGCACTATTACATTGCATCACCACGACATGTCGAAGTATGGCAAAGTGAAAGAGAAATTTGCATAGATGGAAGGTGAAAATTCTTACTTATATCATCAGATATATCATAAACACTACAATGGCATTCATCTCAATTCTAGAACAAGTCCGAAATTTCTACACCAAAGCAAGTCAAACCAAAGTAATACAAGCATGCCAGCTAGATTCTTTTATGTACTAAACAGCATTTGATATACTCTGTTGGTGACCACCAAAACATGAAATAGTTATAAGAAATGAAGAGAACCATGCAACCCTACGAAGTTCAACTAACAGTAACGTAAAATGAACCTACAACACGACCGCACCTGCTTTTACATGGCTAGCAGCTAGAAAGCAGATAGAATCATAGAAACCACAGGAGGAAATCTAAAAATCATAATTTGCAATAAACCATTATTTCCTTCTTTTTGGAAGGATAGGATCTGTAATAATGCAGGAACCGTACTTGTGCAGCAACTGCATGGCACTAGAAAGTGCTTGCAATGAAGAAAACTTTGAGTCCCCATTCTTTTGCCCGTTTGAATAGTTCCGCAGGCTGGGTATTTTTGAAGCCAAATAATTTCCAAGATTCACATGACTCAAGACTTGTCCTGAGGAAAGGCATGAGTTAACTGCCAGCAAACAAGAAAAGACAAGAGATGGTGTAAAGAGGATGTACTTACTTCCGTACAGCTTTTCCACAGATTTTGTGACCACCTGAGTTAACCTTCTTGCAGGTATCTTTGAAATTTCAAAACAATCATCTGCTATGTAGAAGTGTCTGGGTAGACGAATATCAGTATAAGATAATTTCAGAAGAAGATGACCAACACGACGCAATACAATCGGATCCCTTGCGAACCAGCCTACAACAGAAAGAAGAAAATAACAAGACCTGAATGATTTCTGTTTAGAAGTTAAGACCTATAAATTTCATATAGTTTAGATGAATAAAGATTCTTTAGAGGTACCTATAGTGTCTAGGCTAGGAGCTACAGGAATAACACCACTGTTGGATATAACAGCATGCGAAGGCCGGAACGCCAGTACGCCACAATAGCCACCTGGTATCCTTACTCCTCCAATGGAATCAATACCTACCACACCACATTATCAGTATAGCACTTATCGATGTAAGTTAGAGACATGATAATAACATTATAAGAAGCATAGACAGTTCGACAGAAAAAATAACAGTCAAGATCCAGTACGGATAGTGGCGGATTTCAAGATCCAGAAGCTTTTAAAAGTCCAAGCCTCAGTAAGAAACTGTACTGGAATAACCCCACATAAATTTAGTAACAAAAAGGGGGAAAAACACATAAGTTTGTCTCTTTTATGTTCAACATCTACACAGTAAAAATAGCAGATCCACACTGAGCAGGAATATGAATTAAATGGTTATAATTCTATATCCTTGCAGACAGGTTATCTTCCTCTCCATCATATTATTATTTCTAGTGATGTCCAGAGTAAACTCGATAGATAGTAACTATTGTCTTGTTATCTTTGGTAGAACATGCTGAATCATCGCAAAAAAAAAAAAAATGTCTGCAAAAAGGTCACGGAATGAGCTGTGAGATGTAACTTAAAGTTAATCCATCAAGTGCACAAGCACAACTTAGTAAAGTATCTGTTAATCAAGAGAGAGCCAAGTTTAACTATGGGTATGGGCAACTTAGTAAAGTATCTGTTAATCAAGAGAGAGCCAAGTTTAACTATGGGTATGGGTTCACATTTCACCACGTGAAAACAATCTTGAACACTGGCGAGTGGCGAGCGATACCACTAGTAAAAAACAAAATGTGCAAACACTAGTAAATGAGACAGGAAGTATCATAAGTTGCATGCAGATGCTACAGTTTTGTGGGGGAAATTCCCCTGGTTCTCGCTACTTTCAATATTAAAGATCTGGCATCAGAAGGATAATGAAGCACCAGCAGCAAATAATAATGTTAATAAACTTCATTTTTGCTTAAATAAGAATGCTCCAAAGAGCAACTCACCCAAGGCGAAATCTACCATGCCACCAGCAACAGCAACAGCTGATCCACTTGAGCATCCTCCAGGTACTCGATCGGAAGCTGCAGGATTTGTTGGTGTCCCAAAATGTTTATTCTCGCCATGGATACTGGACAAGCAATGTACATTAAGTCAGCACGGACACAAGATTATTGGAAAGCTGGAAAACTACTCCGCAAATCTAAGGAACATGTATCATCTTTATGACATCAGCACTAAAAAAAGAAAAAGAAATAAAGCCTTAATACAGTTCCGCGAAGCTACATACAGAAAGCAAAATGAAAAATACCTATATGCCATCTCATCAATAACAGTTTTCCCAACACAAATAGCACCACCGTCTACAAGAGTTGAAACCACTAGAGATGTTTGTGTTGCTTCATCATGTGTCTTCGCCCATTCTAGGCTGCCAAAACTTGTTATATAACCACTGACATGGAATCTGCAATCATCAAAGCAAGTGTATCATACAAGTGCTCAAGGACAAGTAATACCTGCAGAAAGGACTGTAACCATGTAGATGAACTGGTCTGCCACGTTCCAGTAAGGACAACAACATTTTTGGGGCAGTGGAGTGTACATTGAAGAATAGAAGCAACGCAAAAGGAACAACGGAAATATACATGGTAACACGGATGCTATTGAGCACCATATATTATGCCACAGACATTTATTGGATGCTTATTCATACGATACAATTCAAGACATAGCTGTAAAGTAGCAACCATCTATTTGGAATTGTGGATAAATAGCTTACACCCAAAATGGTGCCGGTAGGGTTGCATGGGATAGCATTTCCTCAATGAGCACCAAATAATACTATCTCCAATCCAGAATGTAGGTGTTTTTAGCATTTTCTTTTTAGTGTCGAACAATTATAAGTTTGACTATCTATTAGAGAATATTTATGATAGCTAACCGGGCATGCCGCCCGGTAAGATTTACTTAGTATATTAAATTAAATATCAAATTGATATTACAAGATCTATCATGAAATATACTTTTATAATGTATAATTCCTTTAATGTGAGGGAACATATTCGCACAGAAACTGATGGTCGAAGTACAAGCTTGAAGACTTTCAATGTCCTAAAGGACATAATTTTGGATCGGGGGAAGTATGCCACAAGCATATATTGATGCTTATTTGTATAATATATTGAAGGATGACTGTGAAGTACCAACCATCTATCCGGAATTTTGGATGAACAGCTTACACCCGTGGCGGCAGGGTTGCAGGGAAACAGAATTTCCTCTAGGAAACAGGTATAGCCCAAGACAAAGTTTCCAGAGAATACCTCAAAGTACTAAAGCTCATTTTGGGAAATATTTAAAAGATCGGTATAGATTTTTAGAATTGCTATAGCACTATAGATAACAAATACATTTACGTTTTAAAAGTTTAGCTGTACATATTGCAGTTACTGAAAGCAGATCCTATTTGCAGTGCAATTATGCGGATTTTACTTTGGAGATGCATAATTGTGGTTGTTTTTTGCCCAAAAATAGGCCCAATGAACTACTTCAGGCAAAGGAATGAGCAGCCTGACCAATACAGTAGAATATGAAATGCTAGGACCGTTTTAAATATGACAAAGAAGGTCAGCATTTCAGGCTTTGAGTTGGTCCAGGTGAGAAAATATTCTGAAAACTACTCCCTCCGTCCCATAATGTAAGAAGTTTTTGCAAACTATGTTAGCTTGCAAAAAAAAATACATTGTGGGACGGAGGGAGTATGAAACTATGGTGTTATCAACATAATCAACCCATGTGTTTGTTGAAGAACTTAATAATTAAGTTTCCGTTCATTTTATCAAACAGGACACAAGCATCTGTGCCGCAATGATTTCACAACAGCATCACCAAACTGAATTTATTAAGTTTTAAAACACAAGCCATGGGTGATGAGTCACCACAAGCCTTAGGTTGGAAAAACTAATGTGCCTTTAGTTTGGTATAAGATGATGACTAAGGAAGCTCAAGAAAATTGTTTTGCTTCCATAAATTCCTATGATAAAATAAGTTATGACCTGGCAATCTACTGATGTTCAAATACCACCTCTGTCAGAAATGTCACTTCAGGGTAGAGTAAGTGACATACCAGTAAACAAAACTTAAAGCAAAATGTGATTAGAAAATTACCCAAAACATCTCCACTAGTTCTTTTTTCCTGAGCAGCACCCTCAATTTTTTTGAGGAGATTTAAATCAACCTACCGGGCAAGAAATTACGAGTATCTAACAGGGGGTTAAGTATGTTTCCACAAGAGTCTGCTTATGAAAAAGAGAGAGTGCAAGGTCAGCGTGCAACACAACATGTTATCATCAACAGCTGACAGTCGCAACTCCCTAGCATCTCATCGACATCGACAAATGACGGGGAAGATTGTTTGAACAGTCACCAACAAGCACATAAACCAATATGTTCGTTGCAGGAAACTGAAGGTGCCAAAAATGTGCTTCAGAAACCAGCAGTAGATGCCTAAATTAGTTTGTCCTATAAATAGTTTGTAATCTTCCCTTAACCTCAATCATAACTCCCAAGATTAGCTCTAGCAACTCATAATTGGCATGGCAAAAGTAACGAGATAAATTTACCATTAACTCATTATCATTATGTCACCTACTGCCTATGGAATCTAGCATCTTATAGCATAAACCACACCACGAGCCATGATGTGCGCTGAAACTACTGAGCTGCCTATTTCTAGTGTAGATTGTTAAGAAACTGTGATATGATAAATAACACCATAATAGTTGTATCTAATTCCAACATCCATGTGCTTTTGCAGGGCACTGTTTTCCTTTCTGGGATCAGCCATCAAAAGTTGGCAAGTCATCCATGGAGCTGTCCCACTCCCATGCGAGGCAGAGGCAATACAATCATTCAAACGACATAGAAACAATTCGGCAGATACAATGACTCCATGCTGAGAAAATTCCATCAGCACCACTCACTGGTACCAGCGTCGCAAATTCAATCCCCCTAAACAACGATGCCGAATCAGTGCTAGCGCGATCGAATCATCACCCACGTTATGCTAACGAGTCGCCCCAATCCGGGTAAGAACGTATTACCAGCCAAAGACGAAGGGGCGGGGGGCGAGAGCTTACGCGTCGGCGATGGCGAAGCAGAGGTCGGTGAGGGGGTGGCGCGCCTGGGGCGGCGGGGGCTGGGGAGGCGGCAGGAGCTCGAGGCGCGACACGAAGGCGCCGTGGTCCGGGCGGGCGGGGCGCTTGAGCCGCTTCGCCGCCAGAAGGACGCCGGCGATGCCGAGGCCGAGCAGCACCCAGAGGTTGGCGGCCGTCGAGGACGCCATGCGCAGGGGAGGAAGGGCCCGTACGCTCCGAGCGGGCGGGCGGGCGGGGGCGAATTCGAGGGCTAGGGTTTTTAGGGGGCGGGGTTTTTGAGGCGAGGGCGGTGGGGAAGGGGGCGGGCGGAAGAGGAAGACGGCGAGGCCCGGAAGGAGAAGGCCGCGTGGTGGATGGATAACAGGCGCCGTGGGGATCCGTGGGTGCCGCTGTTGGCTTCGCGGAGCTATATACCAGGGGCGATACCAAAGGCGAACTCTCTTCAAACAGAGACCAGTTTGAATACTCTACATCTGACGAAGAGAAAACCTAGGTGATTGGGAGCAGTGTTTTTTGGGTGAAATTTGAAAACCTAGTTTGCTTTTTTTCTTGAAATTCATAGAAAACCTTTTAATTTCTCCATAAACTTTTTTTGGGGGAGGGGCGTGGGGGGCTTTCGTTCTATTAATGAATTGTCATGTCAATGCAAAGAAACACCAGAAGTAACATAAATTACATCTCGGTCCGTAGACCACCTAGTGATGGCTATCACACCTTCTAAACTGGTTTTAGGCTGATGAAAAAAAATGCTATCTTTATTTTTTGAGAGAACTTGCATTGCTCATGTGTGTTGAAGTCCTGAAAAAGAAGAGTATATGTCAACTCGTGGTACCTTTTGCAATGCAAGCAGCGGCGGAGCTAGGAATCAAGAATTGGGGAGGGTGCAAATGAGCCAGACTTTTGATAACATAGGCCAAATACATGTTTTTTTCTCTAAAATCCGAGAGATTAAATCGAAGCCCCCTGTTATATGCTTGAAAAGTCAAAATGGAGCATAGTCATTTGTTGGAAATTTTGAAGGTGGTATTTTCATACCTCATTCTGAAAATTTAGCACATACTTTACATGTGTGGTACGAGCGTACCAGTTTGCACCATGTATCTTTTTTTACACTTTATGTGCACAAAAAATACAAAATATGTGAATCAAAAGAGGGTACCCTTTTCTTCTTCTTTCCAGCCACAAAATTGTCTTTATTTTGTATGATATACAAATCAATGTATTTTTTAATGGAAGTTTACATGTGAGTAGATAAGATATATCTGCAAAAAATAGAATTTCCTAGAAAATAGGAGAACAACATTTTTCTTTTAAAATATGGAACACCATAGTGCCAAAGAGCCCAAATTACAGAACTTGTGTTGCTATGCTGTGCAAATATCACGTGTGTTTTGGCGTATTAGATTACACAACCTAAAGATATCTCAAAAATTTAAGACGAAGTAGTAATTACTCTAATAACTTATAAATTACATTAGCCAGAGGTGATATCATTGGGAAAGTATGTTTTATACAAATCCAGTGATACCTCTATGTTACGTGTAACTCACGCTTTTACTGTTCGAACGTTGACCAAATTTAAACATTGAGATGTGTGATATGTTATATTTTTAGAACGGGTGAATTACTGAACTGAGTTCGGTAGAGCAAGAACCACAACAAGTGATATCATGAGCTTCGCAATGAGATGGACATGTTGATTTTCAAGGTCATTTCGAGAAGGCATGTCGTAAAGTGAAATGGTCTTTCCCCAACAACTCTCTGCAAGAAAAGGTTTGTACTGCAACGATGTAACTGATTGCAAAATTTGTCTGAGGAAGAAGTGTCAGCATCAAAGTTATTGATAACAATGGCCATTATTTCCCGGCTATAAAGGTTTTGACTCGAGGGTATCTCACGCCTTTGATAATCTTCGGTATCATCGTTGATATGCCTTCCATTCTTTGCAAGGGGCAAGGAGGATGGACCAGTTGGTGCTATCATTCTGCACATGGTTGATGATGGGGTTTTCCATACTCTAATAAGTGGATGTGACATTATACTTCATGGAACCTAATATGGATAAGGTAGTGAGTATGAAACTCATCATGTGTACATTTGAGCAACTCTCTGGACTCGAAAATGTCTTCATAAAAGTGAAATTTTCGCCTTTGGTCGGGCATAAGAAGTTGAAGACCAATAGAACAATTTCAGTATCCCTATTCATTATCGCAAGCTTTGTAATAAGGAGTGGAGGGGATGGATGGTTAGTTCGAGAAAAAGCCAATCAGAATGCAACTTGTTATTCCATGGTGGAAAACTTGTTTTTAGTCAACCATGTCTTAACTAGTTTACCAATGTTTATGTTGTTCTTTTGGTAGAGTGATCAACATAAGCGGAAGTACCAAATTGACTATATGGAGCATCATTTGTGGGTTTGAGGTTGAGGACCTTAAATAAATAGATGTTAGTAACTAGTGGTCTCTGGCTAACCAATATTGTGCACCATCATTTAGCTATTGCTATTATTTTCCTAATCACATGCCATATGTATAGGACCAACTGGAATACATATTGGTCATGAACTTGGAGAAAAACTTATGTTAAAGGTTTGGCTATAGCTGATTGGTTGTTCTTGGTGTATGCGAAAATAAAACGTTAAAGCTTTATTTATACATAGTTATTACATAAAAAGTTTCTTGTGCAAGTTTTATCAATGGGGTAATACGAGATATGATTCACTTTTGCATCTATGGCATTCCACTTCACTCCATGAGGGAAATGATAGATGAAGCAAATCAAGACAAACTCGCGTACTCCTTCCTAACATTTTGAACACATAGCTTCTCTTATGATTTTTTGCTATTTTCCTTAATTTAGTGATGGATATCTTAGAGTGCCTAAGCATGTAGTACCCTCTAAGGTTGGTCAAGGGAAGTTAAACGAAAGAGATATTTCCAAGAAACAATACAAAATATACAATTTTCTTCCTCCTATCTACATTCTCCGAAATGTTCACAAGTGGGGAAGGGGGTTGTTCCAGCCAATCCTAAATGCTTCAGTAGCGTGCCAGCCGAGCGCTTAATGATGGAGTGTGGCAACAATTGCTATAGAATAACTACACATGCTCCAACACTATCAGAAATGAACATAAGACCCACTGATTTCTGTTTGGAAAGAGCCAATGAGGGTTGAAGAGTAGTTTTGTAGCAGGGCCTCGTTCGTTGTCGGGGTTGCCACTGATACACATTTCCGAGAAGATTCATGTCTAGGAGACACACCTTTGAGTCAACAATACCCATATGTATATAACATTGTGTAGCGGGAACATGCCTCAGTGACATATGTTATGATCGAGCCACTATTGAATGTTAGTTTTTGATGGACCCTTGATAACCCTCAACCGTAAGGGATCGAGATAGTCTTCGCGGGTAAGAATAACCCAATTTATTGATTCGACACACGGGGAGCCAAAGAGTATTTATAAGCTTTAACAGTTGAGTTGTCAATTCAACCGCACCTGAAATATACTAACTTGCAACAAAAGATAAGTGGTAACAGTGATATGATAGTGATGATAGTAATAGTAAAAGTGAACAGCAAAAGTAAATAGCAGTAGTAAATGGCAAAAGTAGCAACTAGTGACAAGCAAGGTTTAAAATACTGTAGGCTAGGGAGATGGATGGTTGGGCGCTGCATGGATGAGATAGATTCTAACTTGGGGCACGACACACGGAAAAGTAATGATCATCTAGGCAAATATCAAACATTAGGCATGTATCCCGTATGTAGTTGTACGTGCTTGCAATAAGAACTTGCACAACATCTTGCAATAAGAACTTGCACAACATTTTTTGTCCTACCATCCCGCTACGAACGGGGCCAAAGGGAACTAATGGATATTAAGGTGCTCCTGTCAAAGAGCACCGGAACAAAGCAATGAACTCAATGGATACATGTAATCCTCAAATTACGGGCCATCCCCTTTGGTGTCCCAAGCTGTCACTTTTGGGATCGCCGGTTCCGAACCGTAACAGGTGCATACAACTCATAGATAGGATCAAGAACACAAATATATTCATGCAAACACATATGGTTCAGATCTGAAATCATGGCACTCGGGCCTAAGTGTCAAGCATTAAGAATAACAAGTTGTAGCAAAGATGATAAACACCATACTAGATGATAGGCAACATGCCCCCAACAATCTGACGAACTATTACATGATCTAACTCATCCAATCCCTACCATCCCCTTCGCCTACAGCAAGGGAATTACTCACACGTGAAGGGGGAAGTCATAGAGGGATGATGGAGTGGTGATGATGATGACGATGGCGACGATCTCCCCTCTCCGGAGGCCAAATCAGCCTCCAGATTAGCCCTCCCGAAGAAGAACAGAGGGTGGCGGCGGCTCCGCGACGGAAAACAGCGAAAAGACTTCCGATCTGGGGTTTCTGCCTCGGGAGGAAAAATACGGGCTAAAGTAGGGCACCAGGGGGTGTGGGGCCCACCCAGGCACCCCCCCCGGCGCGGCCCAGGGGGGCGCGCCCACAGGGCGCCTGGGCACCCCCTGGCCCCCCTCTGGCCTCACTTATGGCATTTTGTTTCTTCGGGTGCGTGGTTTTTTCGTGGATTTTTCTGAGATGCTTAAAAATCCGTTTTCCTGCACACAAATAAACCATACAGGCAGCTCTGCTGAAAACAGCGTCAGTCCGGGTTAGTTTAGTCCAAATCATGCAAGAATGAGGTCAAAACAATATCAAAAGTGTTTGGAAAAGTAGATACGTTTGAGACGTATCAACTCCCCAAGCTTAGCATATTGCTTGTCCTCAAGCAATTCAGTTCAACGAACTGGACGCGACAAAGAAAACTTTGACAAACTCTTTTGCTTCATTAGATGTATATAAGCATGTACTACGAAAAGAGTTCAACAAGTATTAAAACAGTACTTATAAGAACAATGCAAGGAGCAATCCTTCTTTCAAGTGACCAGTCACAAATAATTAAGAGTAAACAATATATTGCCGAAAATCAAGACAAGATCACATTGCACATAGCTTGAGCATATTAAGGTGGTATCTCGCTAGCCTCCATGAGTGAAGCAAAACATAAATGCAGAGACTCCTCCAGAGTTTTAAAGGAGACTAGAACTAAGAATTTTTAGAATAAATCATATCACAAGTATGCAGAAGACAATGTAATACTTTGGGACAATGCACATTACACTCAGAATGACAATTATGCTCTCCTAGTCAGTGCTTTGAAGAAAGAAGATGAGACTCTCGAACCGTGGCTTTTATTGGCAAGGTTGAAAACCCGTGATCGGAAACAAAAACTAAACATGTACCAGAGCTCTTGGTTTTAAAAACAAAAGTGGATATGTTTTTGAGATGTGCATGTTTCGTCAACGAATGCTAGCAGATAACTCAATCACTTTTTAAGCTAGACAAGTCTCGAGGAACGGCTCCCGCATGAGGACGATCACATCCTCTTAATCTTCTTTGTTTATCACTGCCAAAGTTTTCTGATTTCTCATGAACAAAGCGTGAAGGAGGGTTTGTTTGTTATATTATCTTTTTTAGCCGGGCGCACTCAATGCCAGTTCCTTTTCATATTTAGGGGTTTGCACATTATACATGCAATCCAGGGGTGAAACTTGTCCAACTTAAAGAGATCATGAATTAACTACTACTTCCTCATGAGCTAAAACATAGGCACAAAAAGGGAGATGCTTTTGATTAATTTCGAGATGGTACATGAAAGTCTTCGTTAGGAATGGCAAGTAAATACCATGTATAGGAAGGTATAGTGGACTCATATGACATAACAGGTTTAAAGGTTTTGGATGCACAAGCAGTCATTCCGCTTAGTACGGGTGGAGGTTTATCAAAAGACTGGGAAGCGACCAACTAGAGAGTAATAACGGTCATAATCATGCAGAGCGACAAAGCAACATTGAATCGGGCATGAAAGTGATATAACTATTCTAAAACTCAAAGATCATCAAGGCAAAGTAGACTTTTAGTATTAAACATGTGTAAGCATGTGCCAAGTCAATCCAAAAATTCTCTAAAGGGAAATGCCACCTTAGTATGCCAGACTATGAACAGTGCGATGCATGTAGATCATTTCGATAACACATTATATGCTCTAGTTATTGGAGACTAGCCACAAGGAAAGCATGAACCACTGGAAGAGCATTGTAAACATAGCACTATGTCGCTACAAGCTGGTCTATAGATCATAAGTACATGCATATGTACAAAAGTAGAAACAATAAGAGTTCATACCGGTCTTCCTTGTTGCTTCCTTTCAGTCGATCTTCGTCATTACTGCTTGTCACTTGCACGATCGAACGTAGGAAATATAATCAAATGCCATCACGGACTCGAGCTGATCTCTGAAAACAAAACAAACTAAAGAGAGAAAGGAAATCTTTTTTTTTTGGTTTTTCAAAAGTTGAATAAAAAGCAAAAGAAAGAGAAAATCTTTTTGTTGTTTTTGCAAAGAGAGAAATAAAGAAGAACGGGCAAAAACTTCGAAAAGATCAAAGTGAATCAAACGGATAATACAATGAAAAAGTGAGAAGGGCACGTACTCCCCCAAGCTTATGTTGGGGAACGTAGCATAATTCAAAAAATTCTACGCTTTCACCAAGATCCAACTATGGAGACATCTAGCAACGAGTGAGTAAGAGTGCATCTACATACCGTTATGGAGATTGCGAGCGGAAGCTTTCGAAGAAGCGTGGATGAAGTAGTCGTACTCTTTGCGTTCTTCGTCACCGATGATCTAGCGCCGAACGGATGGCACCTCCGCGTTCAACACACGTCCGGTGCAGCAACGTCACCTCCTTCTTGATCCAGCAAGGGGGGAGGAGAAGTCGTCAGAGATCCGGCAGCACGACGGCGTGATGATGGATGCAGTGGAGATCGCAGCAGGGCTTCGCCGGGCGCCCTGCGTGGGAGTATGGAGGTGTGACGGGAGGGGGAGAGGCGCCAGGGCAATGGTGCGGCTGCCCTCTCCCTCCCCACATATATATAGGGGGCCAGGGGGTGCGCCAGGGCCCCTGCAGATCCAATCTGCAGGGGGGGCGGCGGCCAGGGGGGAGTCCTTGCCCCCCAAGGCAAGTGGTGGCCCCCCTCCCCTTTAGGGTTTTAACCCTAGGAGCATGGGGAGGTGGGCCCCTAGTGGTGCGCCAGCCCAGAGGGGCTGGACACTTCCCCTTGCGGCCTAGGGGCCCCACCGGGATGGGTGGCCCCACCCGGTGGACCCCCGGGGCCCCTCCGGTGGTCCCGGGACGCTCCCGGTGATCCCCGGAGATCACCCGATGGCCGAAACTGGACTTCCTATATATCAATCTTTACCTCCGGACCATTCCGGAACTCCTCGTGACGTCCGGGATCTCATCCGGGACTCCGAACAACTTTCGGGTTTCCACGTGCATTTATCTCTACGACCCTAGCGTTACCGAACCTTAAGTGTGTAGACCCTACGGGTTCGGGAGACACGTAGACATGACCGAGACCACTCTCCGGTCAATAACCAACAGCGGGATCTGGATACCCATGTTGGTTCCCACGTGTTCCTCGATGATCTTCATCAGATGAACCATCGTGTCAAGGATTCACTTAATCCCGTATGTTATTCCCTTTGTCCATCGGTACGGTATTTGCCCGAGATTCGATCGTCGGTATTCCCAATACCTTGTTCAATCTCGTCATGGCAAGTCTCTTTACTCGATCCGTAATCCATCATCCCGTGACTAACTACTTAGTCACATTGAGCTCATTATGATGATGTCTTACCGAGTGGGCCCAGAGGTACCTCTCCGTCATATGGAGTGACAACATCCCAGTCTCGGTTCGTACCAACTCAACAGACACTTTCGGAGATACCCGATGCGTACCTTTGTAGCCACCCAGTTACGTTGTGACGTTTGGCACACCCAAAGTATTCCTACGGCATCCGGGAGTTGTACAACCTCATGGTCTAAGGAATAAATACTTAACACCGAAAAGCTTATGCATTACGAACTATACGATCTCGTGTTATGCTCAAGTTTGGGTCTTGTCCATCACATCATTCTCCTAATGATGTGATCCCGTTATCACTGACATCCCATGTCCATGGTCAGGAAACCGTGACCATCTGTTGATCAACGAGCTGGTAACTAGAGGCCTACCAGGGACTCATTTTGGTCTATGTATTCACACATGTATCGCTGTTTCCGTACAATACAATTCAAGCATGAATAACACACGATTATCATGAACAAGGAGATATAATAATAATGCTTTTATTATTGCCTCTAGGGCATATCTCCAACAGTCTCCCACTTGCACTAGAGTCAATAATCTAGTTACATTGTGATGAATCGAACACCCATAGAGTTCTGGTGTTGATCATGTTTTGCTCGTGAAAGAGGTTTAGTCAACGGGTCTGTGACATTCAGATCCGTATGCACTTTACAAATATCTATGTCTCCATCCTGAACATAATTCCGGATGGAGTTGAAACGGCGCTTGATGTGCTTGGTCTTCTTGTGAAACCTGGGCTCCTTGGTAATAGCAATAGCACAAGTGTTGTCACAGAAGAGAGTCATCGGGCTTGACGCACTTGGAATGACTCCAAGGTCGGTGATGAACTCCTTCATCCAGACTCCTTCCTGCGCTGCTTCGGAAGCAGCTATGTACTCCGCTTCACATGTAGACGCTGCCACCACGCTCTGTTTGCAACTGCACCAGCTGACTGCCCCTCCGTTCAAAATATACATGTATCCGGTTTGAGACTTAGAGTCATCCAGATCTGTGTCGAAGCTAGCATCGACGTAACCCTTTACGACGAGCTCTTCGTCACCTCCATAAACGAGAAACATATCCTTAGTCCTTTTCAGGTACTTTAGGATGTTCTTGACCGCTGTCCAGTGTTCCATACCGGGATCACTTTGGTACCTCCCTACCAAACTTATGGCAAGGTTCACATCAGGTCTGGTACACAGCATGGCATACATGATAGAACCTATGGCCGAGGCATAGGGAATGACACTCATCTTTTCTCTATCTTCTGCCGTGGTCGGCGACTGAGCCTTGCTCAATCTCATACCTTGCAAAATAGGCAAGAATCCTTTCTTTGACTGATCCATATTGAACTTCTTCAATATTTTGTCAAGGTATGTACTTTGTGAAAGACCAATGAGGCGTCTCGATCTATCTCTATAGATTTTGATGCCTAATATGTAAGCAGCTTCTCCAAGGTCCTTCATTGAAAAACTTTTATTCAAGTAGGCCTTTACATTTTCCAAGAATTCTATATCATTTCCCATCAGTAATATGTCATCCACATATAATATGAGAAATGCCACAGAGCTCCCACTCACTTTCTTGTAAATACAGGCTTCTCCATAAGTCTGTATAAATCCAAACGCTTTGATCACCTCATCAAAGCGAATATTCCAACTCCGAGATGCTTGCACCAGCCCGTAAATCGAGCGCTGGAGCTTGCATACCTTGTTAGCGTTCTCTGGATCGGCAAAACCTTCCGGTTGTATCATATACAACTCTTCCTTGAGGAAGCCGTTAAGGAATGCTGTTTTGACGTCCATTTGCCATATCTCATAATCATAGAATGCGGCAATAGCTAACATGATTCTGACTGACTTCAGCATCGCTACGGGAGAGAAAGTCTCATCGTAGTCAATCCCTTGAACTTGTCGATAACCTTTAGCGACAAGCCGAGCCTTATAGATGGTCACATTACCATCCGCGTCTGTCTTCTTCTTAAATATCCATTTGTTTTCTATGGCGTGCCTATCATCAGGCAAGTCCACCAAAGTCCATACTTTGTTTTCATACATGGATTCTATCTCGTATTTCATGGCTCCAAGCTATTTATTGGAATCCGGGCCCGCCATCGCTTCTTCATAGTTCGAAGGTTCACCGTTGTCTAACAACATGATTTCCAGTACAGAGTTTCCGTACCACTCTGGTGCAGAACGTGCCCTTGTGGACCTTCGAAGTTCAGTAGTAACTTGATCTGTTTCTTCATGATCATTATCATCAACTTCCTCCCTTGTCGGTGCAGGCACCTCAGGAACAGTTTCCTGCGCTGCGCTACTTTCCAGTCCAGGAGGGGTGACTGTCACCTCATCAAGTTCTACTTTCCTCCCACTCACTTCTTTCGAGAGAAACTCTTTCTCCAGAAAGCATCCACTCTTGGCAACAAAGACTTTGCCTTCGGATCTGTGGTAGAAGGTGTACCCAATTGTTTCCTTTGGGTATCCTATGAAGACGCATTTCTCCGATTTGGGTTCGAGCTTTTCAGGTTGAAGTTTCTTGACATAAGCATCGCAACCCCAAACTTTTAGAAACGACAGCTTCGGTTTCTTGCCAAACCAAAGTTCATACGGAGTCGTCTCAACGGATTTCGACGGAGCCCTATTTAAAGTGAATGCGGCAGTCTCTAAAGCATAACCCCAAAAAGATAGCGGTAAATCGGTGAGGGACATCATAGATCGCACCATGTCCAACAGAGTACGATTTCGACATTCGGACACACCGTTACGTTGAGGTGTTCCGGGCGGTGTCAATTGTGAAACAATTCCACAGCTCCTAAGGTGTGTGCCAAATTCATGACTTAAATATTCACCCCCACGATCCGATCGCAAGAACTTTATTTTTCTGTCACGTTGATTCTCAACCTCATTCTGAAATTCCTTGAACTTTTCAAAGGTCTCAGACTTGTGTTTCATCAAATAGATATATCCGTATCTACTCAAGTCATCCGTGAGGGTGAGAACATAACGGTAGCCTCTGCGAGCCTCAACACTCATTGGACCGCACACATCGGTATGTATGATTTCCAACAAGTTGGTTGCTCGCTCCATTGTTCCGGAGAACGGAGTCTTGGTCATCTTGCCCAAGAGGCATGGTTCGCACGTGTCAAATGATTCATAATCAAGAGACTCTAGAAGTCCATCTGAATGGAGCTTCTTCATACGTTTGACACCAATATGACCAAGGCGGCAATGCCACAAGTATGTGGGACTATCATTATCAACTTTACATCTTTTGGCATCTACACTATGAATATGTGTATCACTACGTTCGAGATTCATCAAAAATAAACCATTGACCAGCGGGGCATGACCATAAAACATATCTCTCAAATAAATAGAACAACCATTATTCTCTGATTTGAAAGAGTAGCCATCTCGCATAAGACGAGATCCAGAAACAATGTTCATGCTCAAAGCTGGTACTAAATAACAATTATTGAGGTTTAAAACTAATCCCGAGGGTAGATGTAGAGGTAGCGTGCCGACGGCGATCACATCGACCCTGGAACCATTCCCGACGCGCATCGTCACCTCATCCTTCGCCAGTCTCCGTTTATTCCGCAGCTCCTGTTTTGAGTTACAAATATGAGCAACTGCACCGGTATCGAATACCCAGGAGCTACTACGAGTGCTGGTAAGGTACACATCAATAACATGTATATCATATATACCTTTGACGTTGCCGGCCTTCTTGTCTGCTAAGTATTTGGGGCAGTTCCGCTTCCAGTGACCCGTTCCCTTGCAATAAAAGCACTCTGTCTCAGGCTTGTGTCCATACTTTGGCTTCTTCCCGGCAACAGGCTTGCCAGGCACGGCAACTCCCTTGCCGTCCTTCTTGAAGTTCTTCTTACCCTTGCCTTTCTTGAACTTAGTGGTTTTATTGACCATCAACACTTGATGTTCTTTCTTGATGTCTACCTCCGCTGATTTCAGCATCGAATACACCTCGGGAATGGACATCTCCATCCCCTGCATATTGAAGTTCAACACGAAGCTCTTGAAGCTTGGTGGGAGCGACTGGAGGATTCTGTCAACGACCGCTTCATCTGGGAGATTCATTCCCAGCCGAGACAAGCGGTTGTGCAATCCTGAAATCTTGAGGATGTGCTCACTGACAGAACTGTTTTCCTCCATCTTACAGCTGTAGAATGCGTCGGAGACATCATATCTCTCGACTCGGGCATGAGCTTGGAAAACCATTTTCAGCTCTTCGAACATCTCATATGCTCCGTGGTGCTCAAAACGTTTTTGGAGCCCCGATTCTAAACTGTAAAGCATGCCGCACTGAACCAGGGAGTAATCATCACTACGCGACTGCCAGACGTTCAAAACGTCTTGGGCCGCATCGGGAGCAGGTGCATCACCTAGCGGTGCTTCTAGGACATATGATCTCTTGGCAGCTATGAGGATAATCCTCAGGTTACGGACCCAATCCGTATAGTTGCTACCATCGTCTTTCAGCTTGGTTTTCTCTAGGAACGCGTTGAAGTTGAGGGAAACCTGTGCGTGGGCCATTTGATCTACAAGAGATATTGTAAAGAATTTTAGACTAAGTTCATGATAATTAAGTTCATCTTAATCAAATTATAATGAACTCCCACTCAGAATGACATCTCTCTAGTCATCTAAGTGATACACGATCCGAATCGAGTAGTCCGTGTCCGATCATCACGTGAGACGGACTAGTCATCAACGGTGAACATCTTCATGTTGATCGTATCTTCTATACGACTCGTGTTCGACCTTTCAGTCTTCCGTGTTCCGAGGCCATGTCTGTACATGCTAGGCTCGTCAAGTGAACCCTAAGTGTATCGCGTGTGTAAATCTGTCTTACACCCGTTGTATGCGAACGTTAGAACCTATCACACCCGATCATCACGTGGTGCTTCGGAGCAACGAACTTTAGCAACGGTGCACAGTTAGGGGAAACACAATACTTGAAATTTTAGTGAGAGATCATCTTATTTACTACCGTCATTCTAAGTAAACAAGATGCATAAACATGATAAACATCACATGCAATCAATTAAAGTGACATGATATGGCCAATATCATCTTGCTCCTTGGATCTCCATCTTCGGGGCACCATGATCATCTTGTCACCGGCTCGACACCATGATCTTCATCATCATGATCTCCATCATCGTGTCTTGAAGAAGTCGTCACGCCAACTATTACTTCTACTACTATGGCTAACATTTAGCAATGAAGTAAAGTAATTACATGGCGTTATTCAGTGACACGCAGGTCATACAATAATTAAGACAACTCCTATGGCTCCTGCCGGTTGTCAAGTTCATCGACATGCAAGTCGTGATTCCCTATTACAAAAACATGATCAATCTCATACATCACATATATCATTCATCACATCTTCGTTTTGGCCATACCACGTCACATAGCACATGCTGCAAAAACAAGTTAGACGTCCTCTAATTGTTGTTGCAAGTTTTACGTGGCTTCTATAGGATTTCTAGCAAGAACGTTTCTTACCTACGCCAAAACCACAACGTGATTTGTCAACTTCTATTTACCCTTCATAAGGACCCTTTTCATCGAATCCGATCCGACTAAAGTAGGAGAGACAGACACCCGCCAGCCACCTTATGCATCTAGTGCATGTCTGTCGGTGGAACCAGTCTCACGTAATCGTACGTGTAAAGTCGGTCCGGGCCGCTTCATCCCACAATACCGCCGAATCAAGATTGACTAGTAACGGTAAGAAAGTTGAACAAAACCAAACGCCCACAACTGTTTGTGTTCTACTCGTGCAAGATGCTACGCATAAAACCTAGCTCAGATGCCACTGTTGGGGAACGTAGCATAATTCAAAAAATTCTACGCTTTCACCAAGATCCAACTATGGAGACATCTAGCAACGAGCGAGTAAGAGTGCATCTACATACCGTTATGGAGATTGCGAGCGGAAGCTTTCGAAGAAGCGTGGATGAAGTAGTCGTACTCTTCGCGTTCTTCGTCACCGATGATCTAGCGCCGAACGGACGGCACCTCCGCGTTCAACACACGTCCGGTGCAGCAACGTAACCTCCTTCTTGATCCAGCAAGGGGGGAGGAGAAGTCATCAGAGATCCGGCAGCACGACGGCGTGATGACGGATGTAGTGGAGATCGCAGCAGGGCTTCGCCGGGCGCCCTGCGTGGGAGTATGGAGGTGTGACGGGAGGGGGAGAGGCGCCAGGGCAATGGTGCGGCTGCCCTCTCCCTCCCCACATATATATAGGGGGCCAGGGGGTGCGCCAGGGCCCCTGCAGATCCAATCTGCAGGGGGGGCGGCGGCCAGGGGGGAGTCCTTGCCCCCCAAGGCAAGTGGTGGCCCCCCTCCCCTTTAGGGTTTTAACCCTAGGCGCATGGGGAGGTGGGCCCCTAGTGGTGTGCCAGCCCAGAGGGGCTGGACACTTCCCCTTGCGGCCTAGGGGCCCCACCGGGATGGGTGGCCCCACCCGGTGGACCCCCGGGGCCCCTCCTATGGTCCCGGGACGCTCCCGGTGATCCCCGGAGATCACCCGATGGCTGAAACTGGACTTCCTATATATCAATCTTTACCTCCGGACCATTCTGGAACTCCTCGTGACGTCCGGGATCTCATCTGGGACTCCGAACAACTTTCGGGTTTCCACATGCATTTATCTCTACGACCCTAGCGTTACCGAACCTTAAGTGTGTAGACCCTACGGGTTCGGGAGACACATAGACATGACCGAGACCACTCTCCGGTCAATAACCAACAGCGGGATCTGGATACCCATGTTGGTTCCCACGTGTTCCTCGATGATCTTCATCAGATGGACCACCGTGTCAAGGATTCACTTAATCCCGTATGTTATTCCCTTTGTCCATCGGTACGGTACTTGCCCGAGATTCGATCGTCGGTATTCCCAATACCTTGTTCAATCTCGTCATGGCAAGTCTCTTTACTCGATCCGTAATCCATCATCCCATGACTAACTACTTAGTCACATTGAGCTCATTATGATGATGTCTTACCGAGTGGGCCCAGAGGTACCTCTCCGTCATATGGAGTGACAACATCCCAGTCTCGGTTCGTACCAACTCAACAGACACTTTCGGAGATACCCGATGCGTACCTTTATAGCCATCCAGTTACGTTGTGACGTTTGGCACACCCAAAGTATTCCTACGGCATCCGGGAGTTGTACAACCTCATGGTCTAAGGAATAAATACTTGACACCGAAAAGCTTATGCATTACGAACTATACGATCTCGTGTTATGCTCAAGTTTGGGTCTTGTCCATCACATCATTCTCCTAATGATGTGATCCCGTTATCACTGACATCCCATGTCCATGGTCAGGAAACCGTGACCATCTGTTGATCAACGAGCTGGTAACTAGAGGCCTACCAGGGACTCATTTTGGTCTATGTATTCACACATGTATCACTGTTTCCGTACAATACAATTCAAGCATGAATAACAGACGATTATCATGAACTAGGAGATATAATAATAATGCTTTTATTATTGCCTCTAGGGCATATCTCCAACAGCTAAGGCTTTTGGCCTAAGTTGGTAGCAGCTACTGCCCCCAGGGGCCTCCTGCTCCAGGGGTATGGTGGTGAGACCAGGGGTCGTAGAAGGATGATGGCGCGTACACTGAACTCCTCGGAGTCTCCCACGAGGAAGGTTCTGAGCGCCAAACAGAGGAAGACCCTTCACCAAACTCGGTGGCGGTCTCATCCTGAAAATGTGGTATCTCACCGTGCCTCTCCTCGTCGGGCACAACCCCCTCCATGGGGTTATGGAACTGATGCTGGACCATGAACTCATCGAACTGGACAACATCAAAGGACCATCCGTTCCTGCGAGAAAAATCAAACAAAAAAGGTGCAGGTAGACGGATCTCGCGTTCCGCGGTAGTTCCGAAACGCAAGATATAAACAAGGTTATCAAGTTCAGAACCCATGGTAACAAACTTATGCCTCTTCATAGCAGCAAGATCAAAGCTTAAATAAGTAAAAGGAGTATCATCAGGGTGTGGGGTGCCTCCAAGATGCTCTAAGATAAGCGTGGCATAAATGCCACCATATAAGTCCCACTTGTTACCGTTCATAGCAAGGCGTCGAGCAATTAAGGTACCCAGATTATAATCAGACCTCCCTGAGAGGGCTGCTGCCAGGATAGCAATATCCGGAGCAGAAATGTTGCTCGTGTTGTCGCGAGCTAACACCCCTCTAGCAATATAATATGCAAAATACCTGAGGTGAGGAAACAAGATGCTGGAGATCTTTGACCGATGAATATCCCTCGTACCCATGCTGCAGAGAGAGTTGATGACGGTTTTCAGCTCGGAGGGCTGCGTGGCCATCCTTGCCGTCCTCCCAACGTTCGGCACACCTATTACTTCACAAAAATTTCCCAGAGTCATGGTGATAAGATCATTATAAATTTTAAACTCAATAGCACCTGAATCAGGATTATATCTAAAACTGTTAATGAAACCGGAGATGAGTTTCTGATACTGAGTAACACGGCTCGTGACGAGTCATGTCAAACCTGCATTACACAAAGATTATAAAACTCATCCTTGATTCCCGCAGCTTCCATGAATTCATCACATGGAAATGTCATCGCACGTGCTGGACTTGTGTCTTCCAACAACTCCAGGGGCACACGATCTTCATTATAGCTTACCCTAACAGTCGATGGTGAAGCTGCGGCTCTAGTGACTCGATCGGAGTGTGCGGGCCTCCTCTTCTCAAGCCATCCTTTTGCCCTTCCTAACAAACTCATTTCTGAATATTTTTTATAATTTACAAAAACGAGGATTAAAACAAAGTGAGCTAAGGCAAACTACTCAACTCACTTGCCCAAGGCATAAACTTGCATCAAAACTTGGAAAACAACTTTCTACACATGCATGCAAGCCATCTCTACAGCACCAAGAACTACTAAATACTCACAAATGAGGCCACCAATCAAAAATCTAATTGGAGGGGTGGAGGAGTCACATACCAGGGAGTATTTGCTCAAAATTTCAGCTCAGATGATGGGCTGTAGAGAGAGATCGAAGAATCGCCCCCAAGAACAGCAAGAACAAGACTAGAACTCGGGTTTCTGGAAAAAGAGAGAGAGAGGGGAAGAAGAAGTACCTGGAGGGGGGTCCCGTGGGCCCCAGGCGCCCTATGGGCGCGGCCAGGGGCTGGGCCGCGCCAGCTGGCCGCCTGGGCCACTGGTGGCCCCCCTGGCTGGCCCCAGGACTTTCCGGGTCTCTCCCGTTGTGGAAATTTTTAATATAATTTTTCTGAAAACTTCACTGTTGAATTTTTTTCGAAGTTCAAAAAGCTGCGAAACTCTCTGAAAACTTGAAGCAGTTAGTAGAATTGTGAAGCTTCAAAAACATAGATACTTGGTACAGCAAGTATGATAACACTAAAAACAAATAAAAACATAGAAAGCTCAACTTTTTATCCATATAAAACACGTTCACTAGTAAGGTTGATCAAGTCTTACCAACAAACAAGCGGTATATAGAACAAAAAGTCTCACCTCCTACGAAGTAATCACTGGAATTTTACCTTGATGGACATTGTCCCTACCATGATAGTTTTGTATTTGTGAGGCACATGTAGTGGACAGTCCCATTCTCCAATTTTCATGGTCTCGATATTCTCTATAGAGTTGAGGGCATGCCTCCTGTCGGTCTTTTTCGGAAAATATACCGTGTGTTCTTTATCATTCACATGAAAGGTCACCTTCCCTTTGTTGCAATCAATAACAGCACCTGCGGTGTTAAGAAAAGGTCTACCAAGAATAATGGACATGCTCCCATCCTCGGGCATGTCAAGCACAACAAAATCAGTAAGAATTAAACAATTAGCAACTTTAACTGGAACATCCTCACAAATACCTATCGGAACAGCGGTTGACTTGTCAGCCATCTGAAGGGAGATATCTGTAGGAATTAGTTTCTCTAAACAGAGCCTCTCGTAAAGAGAGAGAGGCATAACACTCACTCCCGCTCCAAGATCACATAAAGCAGTTTTGACATAATTATTCTTTATGGAGCAAGGAATGGTGGGTATACCTGGATCACCGAGCTTCTCAGGAATCTTTCCACTGAAAGAATAGTTAGCAAGCATAGTAGATATTGCATCATTAGGAATTTTTCTTTTGTTAGTGACAATATCTTTCATATATTTTGAATAAGGAAGTAACTTAATAGCATCAGTCAAAGGAATTTGAAGAAAAAGAGGTTTAATCCATTCACAAAACTTATTGTAATGCTCTTCTTCTTTAGATTTGATGGACTTACCTGGAAAGGGCATGGGCTTCTGTACCCATGGTTCTTTCTCCTTCCCATGTTTTCTTGCGATGAAGTCTTCTTTAGTGTACCTCTTACGCTTGTCAGGTGCTTCTTCTTCTCGAACTTCAGGTGGATCGTTTTTCTCATTATCATTACCTTCAGGTTCAGCACCGTCTTCAGTCTCAGCATCGGAAATAGATACACTGTTGGGATCAATAGCTGGCTCTTCATCTGCAATAAGATCATTAGAATTGTCAGTCTCTTTATGTTTCTTCTTCTTATTTGGAGAGACAACAATTTCTTCTTCCTGCATTTGAGAATCTTGCTCGATTCTCTTCGGATGTCCCTCTGGATAAAGAGGATCTTGAGTACTAGTTCCTCCTCGGGTCTTAATCCCAAAAGCCTGCAGTTTATCTTGTTTGGCATTGTTAGCAAGCAAATCTCTTTGCACATTAGAAATTTGATCAGGCTGAGTTTGAACCATATGAAAATGCTTCACAAGACATTGGACATCATTAACTGTTCTATCTAAAACACCAAGCAACTTTTTGATAGCAAGGGAATTATTATGCAACTGACTTTCTATCCTCTCATTAAAATGATTCTGTTTCATAATAAAATTATCAAACTCATCTAAACATTGATCAGGAGGCTTACCATGAGGGATGTCACTTGCGTTGAAATCTAAAAGAGAGTGTACCTCTACCATAGGAGGGTGAGTGGTAGGCTCACACAGCTTCTCAATAGGGGGTAGATTCTTCACGTCTTCAGCTTTAATACCTTTCTCTTTAATAGACTTCTTTGCTTCTCGCATATCCTCGGGGCTTAGAACAAACATGCCCCTCTTCTTTGTTGGTGGAGGTGGTTCAGGGACGGACCAATCTTCATGGTTTTTGGCAATCCTGCCCATTAAATCTTCCGCGTCGTCCGGTGTTCTTTTCCTGAAAACACAACCAGCACAACTGTCCAAATAGGACCTAGATTCATCAGTTAGACCATCATAGAATATATCAATTAATTCATTCTTAGGAACTCCATGTCCTGGTCTAGCCTGAATCAAACTGCAGTACCTCCCCCAAGCTTTAGGGAGAGACTCATCCTGCAACTGTTTAAAATTATAAATTCTTTGTAAAGCAGCATGTTGCATATGAGCAGGAAAGTACTTATCAACAAAAGAGTGAGCTAAGTCCCGAGGACTCTTAATAGAACCGCATGGGAGTGAATCATACCATGCTTTAGCACCTTCCTTCAAGGAGAAAGGAAGAAGCTTGGTCACATAAAAGTAGCGTATCTTCTCATCTGTGGTAAACAGGCTACCTAGCTCACCAAGTTTAGTTAGGTGTGCAATAGCATCATCATTTTCTCTGCCATAAAAGGGGTCAGCTTCAACCAAAGGTATAAGTGAAAGATCAACAGAGAAATCAAAATCAGGATCATCAATGCATATAGGAGATGTAGCAAACTCAGGATTAGGAACGGTTTTGTTTTTCAAGGAGTGTTTTTCAAATATTTTCTTAATAGTTTCAGGGTCAGAGCCGGCAAACTCTGTCAGTTCCCTGCATAAATCTTCATCAAGTATATAATAATAATCATCAAGGAGCCTCTCCTGGAGTTTACTCAATTCAGGAAAATCATAAGTTTCACCAATAGGGTAGCGATTAACAGGAAGTTCAATTCCATATTTTTCAGCAGCAGCAGTAATTTGTTTCTCAAGAGCATAACCAAGTGAACTAATATCATCATCAAAAGTAGTAGAAGCATCATCAAGAGTATCAGATATAGTAACAGATTCAATAGGAGCATCATGTGGTGGTGGTGAGGCAAACTTACTCATAACAGAAGGTGAATCAAGCGTAGCACTAGTGCTCAGAGCAGTACCTCTTCTTGTAGTGGATCGTAAGATCGGAACCTTGGGGTCTCCTTTCTTACCCATAGTGAATAAAGTGCAGCAGGTAGGATACCTCAAGTAGACTTGTAAATATTGCTATGCTCCCCGGCAACGGCGCCAGAAAACGGTACTTGATAACCCTCAACCGTAAGGGATCGAGATAGTCTTCGCGGGTAAGAATAACCCAATTTATTGATTCAACACACGGGGAGCCAAAGAGTATTTATAAGCTTTAACAGTTGAGTTGTCAATTCAACCGCACCTGAAATATACTAACTTGCAACAAAAGATAAGTGGTAACAGTGATATGATAGTGATGATAGTAATAGTAAAAGTGAACAGCAAAAGTAAATAGCAGTAGTAAATGGCAAAAGTAGCAACTAGTGACAAGCAAGGTTTAAAATACTGTAGGCTAGGGAGATGGATGGTTGGGCGCTGCATGGATGAGATAGATTCTAACTTGGGGCACGGCACACGGAAAAGTAATGATAATCTAGGCAAATATCAAACATTAGGCATGTATCCCGTATGTAGTTGTACGTGCTTGCAATAAGAACTTGCACAACATCTTTTGTCCTACCATCCTGCTACGAACGGGGCCAAAAGGAACTAATGGATATTAAGGTGCTCCTGTCAAAGAGCACCGGAACAAAGCAATGAACTCAATGGATACATGTAATCCTCAAATTACGGGCCATCCCCTTTGGTGTCCCAAGCTGTCACTTTTGGGATCGCCGGTTCCGAACCGTAACAGGTGCATACAACTCATAGATAGGATCAAGAACACAAATATATTCATGCAAACACATATGGTTCAGATCTGAAATCATGGCACTCGGGCCCTAAGTGTCAAGCATTAAGAATAACAAGTTGTAGCAAAGATGATAAACACCATACTAGATGATAGGCAACATGCCCCCAACAATCTGACGAACTATTACATGATCTAACTCATCCAATCCCTACCATCCCCTTCGCCTACAGCAAGGGAATTATTCACACATGAAGGGGGAAGTGATAGAGGGATGATGGAGTGGTGATGATGATGACGATGGCGACAATCTCCCCTCTCCGGAGGCCAAATCAGCCTCCAGATTAGCCCTCCCGAAGAAGAACAAAGGGTGGCGGCGGCTCCGCGACGGAAAACAGCGAAAAGACTTCCGATCTGGGGTTTCTGCCTCGGGAGGAAAAATACAGGCTAAAGTAGGGCACCAGGGGGTGTGGGGGCCACCCAGGCGCCTCCCCGGCGCGGCCCAGGGGGGCGCGCCCACAGGGCGCCTGGGCACCCCCTGGCCCCCTCTGGCCTCACTTATGGCATTTTGTTTCTTCGGGTGCGTGGTTTTTTCGTGGATTTTTCTGAGATGCTTAAAATCCGTTTTCCTGCACACAAATAAACCATACAGGCAGCTCTGCTGAAAACAGCGTCAGTCCGGGTTAGTTTAGTCCAAATCATGCAAGAATGAGGTCAAAACAATATCAAAAGTGTTTGGAAAAGTAGATACGTTTGAGACGTATCAACCCTTGTATGTGATAAACGGACAAGTTATTACATCATGAAGGATTTGATGTATACCAACTTAACATAGGAGCAGGGTGTTGTCTGCTCGAATCTTCATGTTTTTGGTCCGTCCTCAGTCAATGTGCTTCGACTTGGTGAATGTTAATCATCACTTATTTGGAAACTAGAGTTCCTCTAGAGATTAAAATTTATAAATGGAATTTATGTAGAGGGGTGATCTTAAGGAAAGAGAGAATGCCCATGTGTGAATTGAATGGAAATAATAAGTGTTGATTGTGACGAGGAGGAAGTAACACATCACTTATTCCTTTCATGTCCCTTTCCACGTCAATTTTGTGGTAGGATATGAATGTAGCTTTTAATTTACCTCTGCTGAGTAGTACACCAAATATGCGTGCGAATTGGTTGGATGGAGTCAGGATCTGTCTGATCTATTTGAAATCTCCAATATTAAAAGGAAAATGCTATCGCTCAACCGACGGATATTTGTGCGCGCGTTGGCCTCCTCCGTAGCTGTTGGATTTGATTTGGATTGAATGACTCAGAAGCAATCTCTAACCTAGTGCGGTTTTTGCAACTCATCCCTGATGACCCCACAAGTATAGGGGATCTATCTTAGTCCTTTCGATAAGTAAGAGTGTCGAACTCAACGAGGAGCAGAAGAAAATGACAAGTGATTTTCAGCAAGGTATTGTTTGCAAGCACTGAAATTATCGGTAACAAATAATTGCATGATAAGATAATTCATAACGGGTAACAAGTAACAATAGTAAGTTAGTAACTAAGGTGCAGCAAGGTGGACCAATCCTTTTTGTAGCAAAGGACAAGCCTGGACAAACTCTTATATAAAGCAAAGTGCTCCCGAGAACACATGGGAATTGTTGTCAAGTTAGTTTTCATCATGCTCACATGATTCGTGTTCGTTACTTTGATAATTTGATATGTGGGTGGACCAGTGCTTGGGTGCTGACCTTAATTGGTCAAGCCTCCCACTTATGATTAACCCCTCTTGCAAGCATCCACAAGTACGAAAGAAGAAATAAGATAACTCTAACCATAGCATGAAACATATGGATCCAAAACAGTCCCTTACGAAGCAACGCATAAACAAGGGTTTAAGCTTCTGTCACTCTAGCAACCCATCATCTACTTATTACTTCCCAATGCCTAGGCCCAAATCATGGTGAAGTGTCATGTAGTCGACGTTCACATAACACCACTAGAGGAAAGACATCATACATCTCATCAAAATATCGAATGAATACCAAATTCACATGGTTACTTATAATAAGACTTCTCCCATGTCCTCGGGAACAAAAGTAACTACTCACAAATCATATTCATGTTCATGATCAGATGGGTATTGAATAACATTAAGGATCTGAACATATGATCTTCCACCGAATAAACCAACTAGCATCAACTACAAGGAGTAATCAACACTACTAGCAACCCACGGGTACCAATCTAAGGTTTTGAGACAAAGATCAAATACAAGAGATGAACTAGGGTTTGAGAGGAGATGGTGCTGGTGAAGATGTTGATGGAGATTGACCCCCTCTCGACGAGAGGATCGTTGGCGATGATGATGGCTCTGATTTCCCCCTCCCGAGGGAAAGTTTCCCCGGCAGAACAGCTCCGCCGGAGCCCTAGATTGGTTTCGCCCAAGTTCCGCCTCGAGACGGCGGTGCTTCGTCCTGAAAACCTCCTTATGATTTTTTTCCAGGTCAAAACACGTGATATAGCAGAAGATGGGCATCGGGGGCCTGCTAGGCTGTCCACAAGGCAGGGGCGCCCCCGGGGGGGTAGGGCGCGCCCCCACCCTTGTGGATGGCAGGTGGCCCCCCTCTGGTTCTTTCTTCGCCTGATATTTTTTGTATTTTCCAAAACTGACTCCCGTGAAGTTTCAGGACTTTTGGAGTTGTGCAGAATAGGTTTCTCAAATTTGCTCCTTTTCCAGTCCAGAGTTCCAGCTACCGGCATTCTCCCTCTTCATGTAAACCTTGTAAAATAAGAAAGAAAAGGCATAAGTATTGTGCCATAATGTGTAATAATAGCCCATAATGCAATAAATATTGATATAAAAGCATGATGCAAAATGGACGTATCAACTCCCCCAAGCTTAGACCTCGCTTGTCCTTAAGCGAAAGCCGAAATCGAAAAATATGACCACATGTTTAGAGATAGAGGTGTCGATAAAAATAAAATACGGACATGAGGGCATCATGATCATCTTCAGAGCAGCAACTTGTATTATCATATAAATTCTTATGCCAAAGTAACAATTCGTTCACAAGGTAAAGTATGAATCAGAAACTTCACTGAAAACCAACAAACTATGATCTCGGTCATTGAAGGAATTGCAATTTATCATAACATCAGAAAGAGTCAATATAAGAGCTTTTCAGCAAGTGCACATACTCAACTATCATTTAGTCTTTCACAATTGCTAACACTCACACAATACTTATGAGTTCAAAGTTTCCATCGGACACAGAGAAAGATAGGGGCTTATAGTTTTGCCTCCCAATGGTTTACCTCGAGGGTAATGTCAACAATAATACTTTATTATAACCTACATCTGAGTGGATATATATACCCGGATCTCTCCAACACATAGAGCTTGCCAAAGGAAAAGGTGTAAAAAGGAAGGGTGATGATCACCATGACTAAGGGTAGGAGATAAAAGTAAAAGATAGGGCCTTCGCAGAGGGAAGCAGAGATTTTCATGCGCTTTTATGGTTGGATGCACAAAATATTAATGCAAAAGAACGTCACTTTATATTGCTGCTTGTGATAAAGAACTTTATTATGCAGTACGTTGTTTTTATTTCTTCCACATCACAAGTTCGTATAAAGCTTATTTTCTTTCACACTAATAAAGCATATATTTTTAGAGGGCAATTTTTATTGCTTGCACCGATGACAACTTACTTGAAGGATCTTACTCAATCCATGGGTAGGTATGGTGGACTCATACGTCTCCAACGTATCTATAATTTTTTATTGTTCCACGCTATTGTATATTCTGTTTTGGATGTTTAATGGGCTTTATTATACGCTTTTATATTATTTTTGGGACTAACCTACTAACCCAAGACCCAGTGCAAATTGCTGTTTTTTTGCCTATTTCAGTGTTTCACAGAAAAGGAATATCAAACGGAGTCCAAACGGAATGAAACCTTCGGGAGAGTTATTTTTGGAACAATGTCAACACGAAAGACTTGGAGTACACGCCAGGGAGCAAAAGAGGTGGCCATGAGGGCAGGGGCGCGCCCAGGGGGGTAGGCGCGCCCCCCACCCTCGTGGGCCACCTGTTGCTCCCCCGATGCCCCTCTTCAGCCTATATATATGAAGGAAATATGCCCTAGAGGCAATAATATAGATGTTATTTGTATTTCCTTATATCATGATAAATGTCTTTTATTCATGCTAGAATTGTATTAACCGGAAACTTAGTACATGTGTGGATACATAGACAAAACAGTATGTTCCTAGTATGCCTCTACTAGACTAGCTCATTGATCAAAGATGGTTATGCTTCCTAGCCATAGACATGAGTTGTCATTTGATCAACGGGATCACATCATTAGGAGAATGATGTGATGGACAAGACCCATCCGTTAGCATAGCACTATGATCGTTTAGTTTTACTGCTATTGCTTTCTTCATGACTTATACATGTTCCTATGACTATGAGATTATGCAACTCCCGAATACCGTAAGAACACCTTGTGTGCTATCAAACGTCACAACGTAACTGGGTGATCATAAAGATGCTCTACAGGTGTCTCCGAAAGTATTCGTGGTGTTGGCATAGATCAAGATTAGGATTTGTCACTCCGAGTGTCGGAGAGGTATCTCTGGGCCCTCTCGGTAACACACATCACAATAAGCCTTGCAAGCAAAAGACTAATGAGTTAGTCACGAGATGATGTGTTACGGAGCGAGTAAAGAGACTTGCCGGTAACGAGATTGAACTAGGTATAGAGATACCGACGATCGAATCTCGGGCAAGTAACATACCGTTGACAAAAGGAACAATGTATGTTGTTATGCGGTTCGACCGATAAAGATCTTCGTAGAATATGTAGGAGCCAATATGGGCATCCAGGTTCTGCTATTGGTTATTGACCGGAGAGATGTCTCGGTCATGTCTACATAGTTCTCGAACCCGTAGGGTCCGCATGCTTAACGTTTCGTTGACGATATAGTATTTAATGAGTTATGTATGTTGGTGACCGAATGTTATTCGGAGTCCCGGATGTGATCACGGACATGACGAGGAACTCTGGAATGGTCCGGAGATAAATATTAATATATGGGATAATAGTGTTTGACCTCCGGAAGGGTTCCGGAATTCACCGGAAGGGGTTCCGGATGTTTCCCGAAGTGTTTGGGTACGAGAACACTTTATTTGGGCCAAAGGGGAAAGCCCACGAGGCTTTAGGAAAGTGCAAGAACCCTGGCGTCTAGCCCTGGAGTCCGAGTGGGACTCTTTCCTTTCGGGCAAAACCGACTTTGAGGAGGCTTTTGCTCCAAGTTTCGACCCCAGGGCTCAACATATAAATAGAGGGGTAGGGCTAGAACCCAAGACACATCAAGATACACCAACCCGTGTGCCGGCTACCCCGACCCTCTAGTTTATCCTCCGTCTAGTTTCTGTAGTGCTTGGCGAAGCCCTGCAGAGATTATTCTTCATCAACAACCGTCACCACACCGTCGTGCTGCCAGAACTCATCTACTACTTCGCCCGTCTTGCTGGATCAAGAAGGCGAGGACGTCATCGAGCTGAACGTGTGCTGAACGCGGAGGTGCCGTACGTTCGGTACTAGATCGGGACGGATCGTGAAGGTGCACGACTACATCAACCGCGTTGATAAACGCTTCCGCTTTCGGTCTACGAGGGTACGTAGACACACTCTCCCCTCTCGTTGCTATGCATCTAGTAGATAGATCTTGCGTGATCGTAGGAAAATTTTGAAAATACTACGTTCCCCATCAGTGGCATCAAGAGCCAGGTCTATGCGTAGATGATATGCACGAGTAGAACACAATGAGTTGTGGGCGATACTAGTCATACTGCTTACCAGCATGTCATACTTTGCTTCGGCGGTATTATGAGATGAAGCGGCCCGGACCGACATTACGCGTACGCTTACGCGAGACTGGTTTCACCGTTACGAGCACTCGTTGCTTAAAGGTGACTGGCGGGTGTCTGTCTCTCTCACTTTAGCTGAATCAAGAGTGGCTATGCCCGGTCCTTGTGAAGGTTAAAACAGCACATACTTGACGAAACATCGTTGTGGTTTTTGTATGCGTAGGTAAGAACGGTTCTTGCTAAGCCCGTAGCAGCCACGTAAAACTTGCAACAACAAAGTAGAGGACGTCTAACTTGTTTTTTGCAGGGCATGTTGTGATGTGATATGGTCAAGACATGATGAGTTATACGGTTTTGTATGAGATGATCATGTTTTGTAAAGTTGTCGGCAACTGGCAGGAGCCATATGGTTGTCGCTTTATTGTATGAAATGCAATCACCATGTAATTGCTTTACTTTATCACTAAGTGGTAGCGATAGTCATAGAAGCAATAGTTGGCGAGACGACAACGATGCTACGATGGAGATCAAGGTGTCGCGCCGATGACGAAGGTGATCATGACGGTGCTTTGGAGATGGAGATCAAAAGCACAAGATGATGATGGCCATATCATGTCACATATTTTGATTGCATGTGATGTTTATCTTATTATGCTTCTTATGTTGCTTAGAACAACGGTAGCATTATAAGATGATCCCTTACTAAATTTCAAGGTATAAGTGTTCTCCCTGAGTATGCACCGTTGCGAAAGTTCGTCGTGCCGAGACACCACGTGATGATCGGGTGTGATAAGCTCTACGTTCAAATACAACGGGTGTAAGCCAGTTTTGCACACGCAGAATACTCGGGTTAAACTTGACGAGCCTAGCATATGCAGATATGGCCTCGGAACACTGGAGACCGAAAGGTCGAGCGTGAATCATATAGTAGATATGATCAACATAAGATGTTCACCATTGAAACTACTCCATCTCACGTGATGATCGGACATGGTTTAGTTGATTTGGATCACGTGATCATTTAGATGACCGGAGGGATGTCTATCTAAGTGGGAGTTCTTAAGTAATATGATTAATTGAACTTTAATTTATCATGAACTTAGTCCTGGTAGTATTAGCATATCTATGTTGTAGATCAATAGCTCGCGATGTTGCTCCACGTTTATTTTTTATATGTTCCTAGAGAAAACCAAGTTGAAAGATGTTAGTAGCAATGATGTGGAATTGTTCCGTAATCTGAGGATTATCCTCATTGCTGCACAGAAGAATTATGTCCTTGATGCACCGCTAGGTGACAGACCTATTGCAGGAGCAGATGTAGACGTTATGAACATTTTGACAAATGCTCGATATGATGACTACTTGATAGTTTAGTGCACCATGCTTTACGGCTTATAACCGGGACTTCAAAAACGTTTTGAAACGCCACGGAGCATATGAGATGTTCCAAGAGTTGAAATTAGTATTTCATACTCATGCCCGTGTCGAGAGGTATAAGACCTCTGACAGTACTTTGCCTACAAGATGGAGGAGAATAGCTCAACCAGTGAGCATGTGCTCAGATTGTCTGGGTAGTACAATTGCTTGAATCAAGTGGGAGTTAATCTTCCAGATAAGATAGTAATTGACAAAGTTCTCTAGACACTATCGCCAAGTTAGTAGAACTTCGTGATGAACTATAATATGCAAGGGATGACGAAAGTAATTCCCGAGCTCTTCACGATGCTGAAATCGGCGAAGGTAGAAATCAAGAAAGAGCATCAAGTGTTGATGGTTAACCAGACCACTTGTTTCAAGTAAAGGGCAAAGGGATAGAAGGGGAACTTCAAGAAGAATGACAAGCAAGTTGTCACTCCCGTGAATAAACCCACAACTAAACTCAAGCCTGAAATAAGTGCTTCTACTGCAAAGGAAATGGTCACTAGAAGTGGAAGTGCCCTAGATATTTGGCGGATAAGAAGGATGGCAACGTGAACAAAGGTATATTTGATATACAGATTATTGATGTGTATTTTACTAGTGTTCATAGCAACCCCTCGGTATTTGATATTGGTTCAGTTGCTAAAAAGTAGTAACTCGAAATGGGAGTTGCATGAATAAACAGAAACTAGTTAAAGGATGAAGTGACGATGTGTATTGGAAGTAGTTCCAAGATTGATATGATCATCATCGCACACTCCCTATACTTTCGGGATTAGTGTTGAACCTAAATAAGTGTTATTTGGTGTTTGTGTTGAGCATGAATATGATTTTATCATGATTATTGCAATACGGTTATTCATGTAAGTTAGAGAATAATTGTTGTTCTGTTTACATGAATAAAACCTTCTATGGTCATACACCCAATGAAAATAGTTTGTTGGATCTCGATCGTGTGATACACATATTCATAATATTGAAGCCAAAAGATGCAAGGTTAATAATGATAGTGCAACTTATTTGTGGCACTGCCGTTTAGGTCATATTGGTGTAAAACGCATGAAGAAACTCCATAATGATGGACTTTTGGAATCACTTGATTATGAATCACTTGGTGCTTGCGAACCATGCCTCATGGGCAAGATGACTAAAAACTCCGTTCTCCGGAACTATGGAGCGAGCAACAGATTTGTTGGAAATCATACATACTGATGTATGTGGGCCAATGAGTGTTGAAGCTCACGGCGGGTATCGTTATTTTCTGACGTTCACTGATGATTTGAGCAGATAAGGGTATATCTACTTAATGAAGCACAAGTCTGAAACATTTGAAAAGTTCAAAGAATTTCAGAGTGAAGTAGAGAATCATCGTAACAAGAAAATAAAGTTTCTACGATCTGATCGTGGAGGAGAATATTTGAGTTACGAGTTTGGTCTTCAATAAAAACAATGTGAAATAGTTTCACTACTCACGCCACGTGGAACACCACAGTGTAATGGTGTGTCCGAACGTCATAACCGTACTTTATTAGATATAGTGCGATCGATGATGTCTCTTACCGATCTACCACTATCACTTTTGGGGTTATGCATTAGAGACAGCTACATTCACGTTAAATAGGGCACCATCTAAATCCGTTGATACGACACCTTATGAACTATGGTTTGGCAAGAAACCAAAGTTGTCGTTTCTTTAAGTTTGGGATTGCGATGCTTATGTGAAAAAGTTTCAACATGATAAGCTCGAACCCAAGTCGGAGAAATGTGTCTTCATAGGATACCCAAGAGAGACTGTTGGGTACACCTTCTATCACAGATCCGAAGGCAAGATATTCGTTGCTAAGAATGGATCCTTTCTAGAGAAAGAGTTTCTCTCGAAAGAAGTGAGTGGGGGGAAAGTAGAACTTGATGAGGTAATTGTACCTTCTCCCAGATTGGAAAGTAGTACATCACAGAAAATTGTTCCAGTGATTCCTACACCAATCAGTGAGGAAGTTAATGATGATGATCATGAAACTTCGGATCAAATTTCTGCTGAACGTCGTAGATCAACCAGAGTACGTTCCGCACCAGAGTGGTACGGCAACCCAGTTCTGGAAATCATGTTACTAGACCATGATGAACCTACGAACTATGAGGAAGCGATGATGAGCCCAGATTCTGCAAAATGGCTTGAAGCCATGACATCTGAGATGGGATCCATGTATGAGAACAAAGTGTGGACTTTAGTTGACTTGCCCGATGATCGGCAGGCCATCGAAAATAAATGGATCTTCAAGAGGAAGACCGACGCAGACGGTAATATTACTGTTTACAAAGCTCGACTTGTTGCAAAAGGTTTTCGACAAGTTCAAGGAGTTGACTACGATGAGACTTTCTCACCTGTAGCGATGCTTAAGTCTGTCCGAATCATGTTAGCAATTGCCGCATTTTATGATTATGAAATCTGGCAAATGGATGTCAAAACTACATTCCTGAATGGATATCTCAAAGAAGAGTTGTATATGATGCAACCAGAAGGTTTTGTCGATCCAAAAGGTGCTAACAAAGTATGCAAGCTCCAGCGATCCATCTATGGACTGGTGCAAGCATCTCGGAGTTGGAATATACGCTTTGATGAGGTGATCAAAGCATATGGTTTTATACAGACTTTTGGAGAAGCCTGTATTTACAAGAAGTGAGTGGGAGCACTACAACCTTTCTGATAAGTATATGTGAATGACATATTGTCGATCGGAAATGATGTAGAATTTTCTGGAAAGCATAAAGGAGTGTTTGAAAGGAATTTTTCAAAGAAAGACCTTGGTGAAGCTGCTTACATATTGGCCATCAAGATCTATAGAGATAGATCAAGACGCTTGATAAGACTTTCGATAAGTACATACCTTGATAAGATTTTGAAGTAGTTCAAAATGGATCAGTCAAAGAAGGAGTTCTTGCCTGACTTATAAGGTGTGAAGTTGAGTAAGACTCAAAGCCAGACCACGGCAGAAAAATATAGAGAGAATGAAAGTCATTCCCTATGCCTCAACCATATGTTCTATAAAGTATGCCATGCTGTGTACCAAACATGTTGTGTACCTTGCCATGAGTTTGTCAAGGGGGTACAATAGTGATCCAGGAGTAGATCACTGTACAGCGGTCAAATTTTTCCTTAGTAACTGGATGACTAAGGAAATGTTTCTCGATTATGGAGGTGATAAAGAGTTCGTCGTAAAGGGTTACGCCGATGCAAGCTTTGACACTAAATCCAGATGACTCTAAGTATCAATCTGGATGCGTACTGAAAGTGGGAGCAATTAGCTAGAGTAGCTCTATACAGAGCATTGTAGACATAGAAATTTGCGAAATACATACGGATCTGAATGTGACAGACCCGTTGACTAAACTTCTCTCACAAGCAAAACATGATCACACCTTATTACTCTTGGGTATTAATCACATAGCGATGTGAACTAGATTATTGACTCTAGTAAACCCTTTGGGTGTTGGTCACATGGCGATGTGAACTATGGGTGTTATTCACATAACAATGTGAAATATCGGTATTAAATCACATGGCGATGTGAGCTAGATTATTGACTCTAGTTCAAGTGGGAGACTGAAGGAAATATGCCCTAGAGGCAATAATAAAGATGTTATTTGTATTTCCTTATATCATGATAAATGTCTTTTATTCATGCTAGAATTGTATTAACCGGAAACTTAGTACATGTGTGGATACATAGACAAAACAGTATGTCCCTAGTATGCCTCTACTAGACTAGCTCATTGATCGAAGATGGTTATGTTTCCTAGCCATAGACATGAGTTGTCATTTGTTCAACGGGATCACATCATTAGGAGAATGATGTGATGGACAAGACCCATCCGTTAGCATAGCACTATGATCGTTTAGTTTTACTGCTATTGCTTTCTTCATGACTTATACATGTTCCTATGACTATGAGATTATGCAACTCCCGAATACCGTAAGAACACCTTGTGTGCTATCAAACGTCACAACGTAACTGGGTGATCATAAAGATGCTCTACAGGTGTCTCCGAAAGTATTCGTGGTGTTGGCATAGATCAAGATTAGGATTTGTCACTCCGAGTGTCGGAGAGGTATCTCTGGGCCCTCTCGGTAACACACATCACAATAAGCCTTGCAAGCAAAAGACTAATGAGTTAGTCACGAGATGATGTGTTACGGAGCGAGTAAAGAGACTTGCCGGTAACGAGATTGAACTAGGTATAGAGATACCGACGATCGAATCTCGGGCAAGTAACATACCGTTGACAAAAGGAACAATGTATGTTGTTATGCGGTTCGACCGATAAAGATCTTCGTAGAATATGTAGGAGCCAATATGGGCATCCAGGTTCCGCTATTGGTTAGTGACCGGAGAGATGTCTCGGTCATGTCTACATAGTTCTCGAACCCGTAGGGTCTGCACGCTTAACGTTTCGTTGACGATATAGTATTTAATGAGTTATGTATGTTGGTGACCGAATGTTATTCGGAGTCCCGGATGTGATCACGGACATGACGAGGAACTCTGGAATGGTCCGGAGATAAATATTAATATATGGGATAATAGTGTTTGACCTCCGGAAGGGTTCCGGAATTCACCGGAAGGGGTTCCGGATGTTTCCCGAAGTGTTTGGGTACGAGAACACTTTATTTGGGCCAAAGGGGAAAGCCCACGAGGCTTTAGGAAAGTGCAAAAGGAAGTTTTGCGGAGACCAGAGGCTAGACGCCAGGAACCCTGGCGTCTAGGGGGTAGACGCCGAGAACCCTGGCGTCTAGCCCTGGAGTCCGAGTGGGACTCTTTCCTTTCGGGCAAAACCGACTTTGAGGAGGCTTTTGCTCCAAGTTTCGACCCCAGGGCTCAACATATAAATAGAGGGGTAGGGCTAGAACCCAAGACACATCAAGATACACCAAGCCGTGTGCCGGCTACCCCGACCCTCTAGTTTATCCTCCGTCTAGTTTCTGTAGTGCTTGGCGAAGCTCTGCAGAGATTATTCTTCATCAACAACCGTCACCACACCGTCGTGCTGCCGGAACTCATCTACTACTTCGCCCGTCTTGCTGGATCAAGAAGGCGAGGACGTCATCGAGCTGAACGTGTGCTGAACGCGGAGGTGCCGTACGTTCGGTACTAGATCGGGACGGATCGTGAAGGTGCACGACTACATCAACCGCGTTGATAAACGCTTCCGCTTTCGGTCTACGAGGGTACGTAGACACACTCTCCCCTCTTGTTGCTATGCATCTAGTAGATAGATCTTGCGTGATCGTAGGAAAATTTTGAAAATACTACGTTCCCCATCAATATACTCTCATACCCTAAAAACATCGAGGCAACAGACGAAACCCTAATTCCACCGCCGCAACCTTCTGTTCCCGTGAGATCCCATTTTGGGGCCTGTTCCGGAGCTCCATCGGAGGGGGATCGATCACGGAGGGCTTCTACATCAACACCATAGCCTCACCAATGAGTTGTGAGTAGTTTACCATAGACCTTCGGGTCCATAGTTATTAGCTAGATGGCTTGTTCTCTCTCTTTGGATCTCAATACAAAGTTCTCCTCGATCTTCGAGGAGATCTATTCGACGTAATCTTTTTGCGGTGTGTTTGTTGAGATCTGATGAATTGTGGGTTTAGGATCAAGATTATCTTTGAACAATATTTGATTCTTTTCTGAAATCTTTTATGTATGATTATAATATCCTTGCAAGTCTCTTCGAATTATTGGTTTGGTTTGGCCTACTAGATCTAGAAGTAGCAAGAAGAATTTCTGGCACCGTTGCCGGGGAGACTCGCGCCGAGTCAAGTCAAGATTTGATCTCCCGTCAACTAGCCAATTTCTGGCACCGTTGCCCGGGAGATCTACGCAAAAGTCATATACCAAGTACCTATCACAAACCATTATCCCTCGCATTACATTATTTTCCTCTCGTTTTCCTCTCCCCCACTTCACCTTTGCCGTTTTATTCGCCCTTTTTCCGTTCGCCTCTTTTCGCTTGCTTCTTGTTTGCTTGTGTTGCCATGTGCCCTCTATCAGCTTGCATCTTCGCTTGCTAAATTATGGATCCTCATTCACTTGCTAATCTTTTTAAGAGATCCAACTACGATGGACCTATTGCTAGTGAGTTTAGTGCACTAGATTATCTTTATGAGGTTTTGCTTGAAATTCGTGAATCTAAAATTTGTGATGAAGTGTTGAAAGAAGAAATTTATGAAGTGATTCATGATAGCTCCTTGAATGAAAAGCATGATTGCGTTGATGTTATTATAAATTCTATTAATGTAAATTGTGCTAATGATATGCAAAACCCTAAGCTTGGGGATGCTTATTTTGCTATGCCCACTACTTGTTGCAATGATCATGATTGGGGTGATGCTTCTTACAATCTTGAAAACTTATTTAAGCCCCATGATGAATACGAGATTGATAATAATGTTTGCAATAATATTGAAAGTGGGTTGGGAAGAGTGTCAACTTTAGATCCCACATATTTGGAGAATGTTCAATCTTATGAATTTTTTGATAAAAGTGGGTTTTGAGAGGTTATGACTTTAGTTAATGTTGATCCCACTATTTTGGAAGAGTGTCAACTTCGTATGCATGAGGATCGCGTTGAGAGTATGTTTTGTGATAGCTATATTGTTGAATTTGCTTATGACCCTACATGCAATTATTATTAGAGAGGAAAATATGGTTGTAGAAATCTTCATGTTACTAAATTACCTCTCTTCGTGTTGAGATTGATCTTATTTCTTTCTTCTTCCTTGCATATGCTAGATCTTGCTTGTCTTGATTTGTTTTCCTATGAAATGCCTATGCATAGGAAGTATGTTAGACTTAGATGTGTTTGCCATGTGTTTATTATGCTCTCTTTGCTTCAATTCCTATCTTTCATGTGAGCATCATTGCATTCTCAAACATATCTTAATGGCTATAAAGAAAGAGCTTGTTGGGAGGCAACCCAATGTTATTTTTGTTCCTTGCCTTTTGCTTCCGTTCAGTAATAAATAATTCATATAGCTTCTGGTTAGACGTGTTTTTGTGTTTTAATTAGTGTTTGTGCCAAGTAGAACCTTTGGGAAGACTTTGGTGATGTTTATGCGATCATGTTGTAAAAAACAGAAACTTTAGCGCTCACGAGATTAGCTATCATTTTTTACTGGAGAGTGCTTTTTAGTTGATTCTTTTTGCAGATGATTAATAGACAAATTCCCCACGTCCACCAATTTATTTCAATTTATTTCGAGTTACAGAAGTATTCGAAAGTACAGATTGCTACAGACTGTTCTGTTTTTGACAGATTCTGTTCTTCGTGTCTATGAGTAGTATCGGGGGGTATGAATCATAGAGAAGTTGGAATACATTAGGTTTAACACCTAAACAAAGAATGAGTTCATTAAAGTACCTTTGAGTGGTGGTTTGTTTTCTTATACTAACGGAGCTCACGAGATTTTTGGCTAAGTTTTGTGTTGTGAAGTTTTCAAGTTTTGAGTATAGATTTGATGGATTATGGAACAAAGAGTGGCAAGAGCCTAATCTTGGGGATGCCCAAGGCAGCCCAAGGTAAAATTCAAGGACAACCAAAAGCCTAAGCTTGGGGATGCCCCGGGAAGGCATCCCCTCTTTCGTCTTCGTCTATCAGTAACTTTACTTGAGACTATATTTTTATTCACCACATGATATGTGTTTTGCTTGGAGCATCATGTATGATTTGAGTCTTTGATTTTTAGTTTACCACAATCATCCTTGCTGGACACACCTTTTGAGAGAGATACACATGATTCGGAATTTATTAGAACACTCTATGTGCTTCACTTATATCTTTTGAGCTAGATAGTTTTGCTCTAGTGCTTCACTTATATCTTTTTAGAGCACGGTGGTGGATTTATTTTGTAGAAATTGTTGACTCATGATTCTCTTATATCTTTTTGAGAGTCTCTTAGAACAACATGGTAATGTTCTTGGGTTATTAAACTAGTCCTAATATGATAGGCATCCAAGATGGGTATAGTAAAAACTTTCATATAAAGTGTATTGAATATGACGAGAAGTTTGATACTTGATGATTGTTTTGAGATATGAGGATGGTGATATTAGAGTCATGCGTAGAGTAATTGTGAATTTTAGAAATACTTGTGTTAAGGTTTGCAAGTCCCGTATCATGCACGTATGGTAACCGTTGTGTGACAAATTTGAAGCATGAGGTATTAGTTTGAGTGTTATCCTTTGTGTGGAGGTCGGGATCGCGCGATGGTTAACTCCTACCAACCCTTCCCCTAGGAGCATGCGTGTAGTACTTTGTTTTGATGACTTGTAGATTTCTGAAATAAGTATGTGAGTTCTTTATGACTCATGTTGAGTCCATGGATTATACGCACTCTCACCCTTCCACCATTACTAGCCTCTCTTCTACCGCGCAACTTTCGCCGGTACCATACACCCACCATATACCTTCCTCAAAACAACCACCATACCTACCTATCATGGCATTTCCATAACCATTCCGAGATATATTGCCATGCAACTTTCCACCATTTCGTTCATATGACATGCTTCATCATTTTCATATTGCCATGCATGATCATGTAGTTGACATCGTATTTGTGGCAAATCCACCATTCAAAATTCATTCATACATGTCACTCTTAATTCATTCACATCCCGATACACCGCCGGAGGCATTCACATACAGTCATATTTTGTTTTAGCTTTGAGTTGTAATCTTTGAGTTGTAAGTAAATAAAAGTGTGATGATCTTCATTCTTAGAGCATTGTCCCGTGTGAGGAAACAAAAAAAGAGAGAAAGGCCAAAAAAAGAGATGGCCCAAAAAAGAGAGGGGGGCTAAATAAAGCCCCTCCAAAAAAATGAGAGAAAAAGATAGAAGGGACAATGCTACTATCCTTTTCCACACTTGTGCTTCAAAGTATCACCATAATCTTCATGATAGAGAGTCTCTTGTTTTATCACTTTCATATACTAGTGGGAATTTTCATTATATAACTTGGCTTGTATATTCCAATGATGGGCTTCCTCAAATGCCCTAGGTCTTGTGAGCAAACAAGCTGGATGCACACCCACTTAGTTTCTTTTGTTGAACTTTCATACATTTATAGCTCTAGTGCATCCGTTGCATGGCAATCCCTACTCACTCACATTGATATATATTGATGGGCATCTCCATAGCCAGTTGATATGCTTAGTTGATGTGAGACCATCTTCTCCTTTTGTCTTCTCCACAACCACCACTCTATTCCACCTATAGTGTTATATCCATGGGTCACGCTCATGTATTGCGTGAAAGTTGAAAGAGTTTGAAAAATTAAAGTATGAAACAATTGCTTGGCTGAAACCGGGGTTGTGCATGATTTGAGTATTTTGTGTGACGAAGATGGAGCATAGCCAAACTATATGATTTTGTAGGGATAAACTTTCTTTGGCCATGTTATTTTGAGAAGACATGATTGCTTTGTTAGTATGCTTGAAGTATTGTTGTTCTTATGTCAATATAGACTTTTATCTTGAATCTTTCAGATCTGAACATTCATGCCACAATAAAGAAAATTACATTGAGAATTATGTTAGTTAGCATTCCACATCAAAAATTCTGTTTTTATCATTTACCTACTCGAGGACGAGCATGAATTAAGCTTGGGGATGCTTGATACGTCTCCAACGTACATATAATTTTTTATTGTTCCATGCTATTATATATTCTGTTTTGGATGTTTAATGGGATTTATTATACACTTTTATATTATTTTTGGGACTAACCTACTAACCCAAGGACCAGTGCAAATTGCTGTTTTTTTTGCCTATTTCAGTGTTTCGCATAAAAGGAATATCAAACGGAGTCCAAACGGAATGAAACCTTCGGGAGAGTTATTTTTGGAACAATATCAACACAGAAGACTTCGAGTACACGCCAGGGAGCGAAAGAGGTGGCCACGAGGGCAGGGGCGCGCCCAGGGGGTGTAGGCACGCCCCCACCCTCGTGGGCCACATTTTGCTCCCCCGATGCCCCTCTTCAGCCTATATATACTCTCATACCCTGAAAACATCGAGGCAACAGATGAAACCCTAATTCCACCGCCGCAACCTTCTGTTCCCGTGAGATCCCATCTTGGGGCCTGTTCCGGAGCTCCACCGGAGGGGGATCGATCACGGAGGGCTTCTACATGAACACCATAGCCTCACCAATGAGTTATGAGTAGTTTACCACAGACCTTCGGGTCCATAGTTATTAGCTAGATGGCTTCTTCTCTCTCTTTGGATCTCAATACAAAGTTCTCCTCGATCTTCGAGGAGATCTATTCGATGTAATGTTTTTGCGGTGTGTTTGTCGAGATCCGGTGAATTGTGGGTTTATGATGAAGATTATCTTTGAACAATATTTGATTCTTTTCTGAAACCTTTTATGTATAATTATAATATCCTTGCAAGTCTCTTCGAATTATTGGTTTGGTTTGGCCTACTAGATCTATAGTTCTTGCAATGGGAGAAGTGCTTGGCTTTGGGTTCAATCTTGCGGTGTCCTTTCCCAGTGACAGCAGGGGCAGCAAGGCACGTATTGTATTGTTGCAATCGAGGATAAAAAGATGGGATTTATATCATATTGCTTGATTTTATCCCTCTACATCATGTCATCTTGCTTAAAGCGTTACTCTGTTCTTATGAACTTAATACTCTAGATGCATACTGGATAGCGGTCGATGTGCGGAGTAATAGTAGTAGATGCTGAATCGTTTTGGTCTACTTGTCACGGACGTGATGCCTATATATAATGATCATGCCTAGATATTCTCATAACTATGCGCTCTTCTATCAATTGCTCGACAGTAATTTGTTCACCCACCGTAGAAATCTGCTATCATGAGAGAAGCCACTAGTGAAACCTATGGCCCCCGGGTCTATTCTCATCATATTAATCTTCCATCAACTATTTGCTTTACTTTGCTTTATTTACTTTTTCTCTGTACCAAAAATACCAAAAATATTATCTTATCATATATATCAGATCTCACTCTCGTAAGTGACCGAGAAGGGATTGACAACCCCTTTTACCGCGTTGGCTGCGAGGTTCTTATTTGTTTCTGCAGGTGCGAGGGACTCGCGCGTGGTCTCCTACTGGATTGATACCTTGGTTCTCAAAAACTGAGGGAAATACTTACGCTACTGTGTTGCATCACCCTTTCCTCTTTGAGGGAATACAACGCAAGCTCGAGAAGTAGCATGGACTCTCATGGCAAAACTGGGTTTAGGGATGTTTGGATGCACAAGTAGTATCTCTATTTAGTATTGTTTTGAAGACTCCGGGTTATCCCTCTCCGGTTCTCCAGCCTCCTCCATTTGAAATTTTTGTGACAACCAATATACGCCGGCCAAAGACTCAAACTCAGCTTCTTCACCGATAAGATCGGATGGATCAATTTCAGGGGCAAAAGTATTCTCACTGATTGGAGGGATTAGCTCCATCACTTTGTAAGACGGAGTGGGCATCTTCTGATTTTCAATACTGTAAGCCGATATCTCGATAGGTCTATTTCACTAGCAATAAGACTGGCCAAAGGGCGGATGTGCTTAACACAGGCTGCAAAATCCTTTTGGTCAATGGATGTACCATCCTCTTTCAAACTTGGATAGCCCGTACCTAAGTCAGCTGGATCTAACTCTGGCAGCCATGCCTTAGCCCGGCTCAGAGCTGTTACAGCACCGGCTCTCGCACATGACCGTTTCATCTCATAAAACCTGGCAGGCAGTACAGGCAGCCTCCTCAATACATCTACAAAAAGTTTTGGTGCATGGTTGGACGGAGAAACAGTAGGTAATGCGCGCTGAGCTCCAGTGTATAACTGCTCCACAAGGGTGTAAATGGCTTTAAGTTTTACAAGTGGCTCTCTGCCAAGATTACTGCTTCTGCTACCTACACGAGTCATAAATTGGCCAGTAGCGGTTTATGTTTTCTAAAGAACATTTCAACTTACAACATGGCGGCTTACCAAAGATAGTTGTAGTCATTTCAGAGACATGATGCTTTAACCCGGTGAGTTCAGCTGTCACCTTTTCAAGGGTTGCTTCTGCTTTTCAGCTCTTTGTATCAAGGCAGTTTTCTATTCAGCCCAAGCAGACCTCTCCGTCTCAAATTTAGCCTTCAGCTTATTTGATTCAGACATGCTAAATTGAAACTTTGATTCAGCCTTCTGGGTCTCAGACTCTTAATGCTTAAGCCGGCTCCTTGCATCATCTAGTTGCACTTGCAATTCAGCAGTAGTATCCTGTACAGACAAAGAGAATATGAAGCAAATTAGTTTTCCGGTTTACAAGAATTGAAGTCCCAAGCCTTTTGCAAGCAAAAACACTTGGCACTTGGGGGCTAATGGATGCTGAAGTTTTCTTTCCATGCGGGATCATATCAATAAAGTCCCAAGCACTTTGCAAGCATGAGCACTTGACCCTTGGGGGCTAATGGATGATGAAGTTTTCTTTCCATGCCGGTTCATATCAATAAAGTCTCAAGCACTTTGCAAGCAAGAGCACTTGACCCTTGGGGGCTAATGGACGCATAAGTGGTTTCTAAATTAACGGATCATACCAATAAAGTCCCAAGCACTTTGCAAGCAAGAGTACTTGGTACTTGGGGGCTAATGCATATTGCTTCTTTATTATTATTCATTTATATTAACCCAACGGCCAAATTTTCATTACCACTGGCTTATGAGGGGTATACAGGCAAGTTCTATACAATGAAAAATAGGACCGGCTCATTCATGTTGATTAAGCCAGCCCTTGGGGGCTACACATGCAACGTTCATCAAAGACAAATTTTCTATCAAGAGGTGTGCAGATTTATAAAGAGTCATTTATTTTTAAAGTCTACAACATATTCACTTCTATCATATCCAATAAACTTGGGGGCTGGAAGGACGTATATAGTTTGGTCAAGAGTCTTACCTCAAACTTCTTGTGCATCTGCTTTACCATATCAATCTCAAGGTCACGGCTGCTGTGGACCTGACTGAGATATCCAGAAAGGACTTCACAACTGCTCAGCTGTGCATATTGAGCCGTATCAAATCTTACTCTCCGCTTCTCAACTAGATCTTGTTTGGCAGTGTGTTTGGCCAACACAGTTGGATTGCCCGACTCTTTAAAAGCAGTACTAGTGATTATAACATCTTTAGTTCGGTTCTTTGCCGGCTCAGACGGGGATGGCGGTTCAGCAGTTGCAGAGTCGGTCTTAGTAGGATCAATAGAGGCGTCAGGAATTTCAGGAGGAGCATCATGAGTGGCTTCCTCTGTTGGCTTTTGAACATCTGCTGCTAAAACATGTTGCTCCAGGTCAATGACCTTTGGATCAGCCACCGGCTTACTCGCCCTGGCTCTCTTAATGGGCTTGGCTTGGCCTCTGCACGGGTTAAAGTGAATCAGTGCAAAGTTACAAAGATTCAAGGAAAAGATGAATATGGAATAAATTGTTTACGTCAGTCTTGAAAGTTCGAAGTTGACTTTGAGATGAGTCGCCAGATGAAGAGCGGGGGACCTCCTGATAGTTTGAATCGGAGGAATTCAGTGGTTGACGAATAAGACCCGCCAATGGGTAAAGAGAGTTTAAGAGTGGAAAGACCTCATTCTGGCGCTTTCGACGAGTTGGGGTATTTGGTAAACCGGAGGACAGTTCTTCTTCCCCAGTGTTCCGAGTCCGACACTGGCTTTCGTGTTGCTGTTGCTTCAAAAGAAAGTGAGGATCTAAATGAGCTGAAGGGTGTGAAAATATTACTTTTTGGATTACCCGTAGAACTTTTTGTCTTGGCAAGGATTCTGAGCGGGAGGAAATAGTAATTACCTCTTCATCAACGGCCTGGCTGGCCTCCGTGTCGTCCTGACAGGAATCAGTGTCAATAAGATAGTTGAAAAAGGAGCCAAGAGAGTCAAGTGTTACCTCCGACTCAGTACTGTAGTTCAGTTCAAGCAGTTCAGAAGGGCTGGTTTTCTTCTTTGTCTTTTTACAACCTTTTTGGTGGCTTTCTTGATAGCTCTGGACTTTTTTGCAGCTTCATGGCCGTAGGCTTTCTTCCAGAAAGCGAACTTAGCCTGTGAGGAAAAGTAATTTTGAGAATTAACAGGAGAGTCAGAATGATAGATAAGGGACAGTTAAAGTTAAGACTCGCCTCTGGTGTCGGGTTAAGTTTGCAGAAAGACCTCAAACCGACTTTGCTGCAGTCTACCAGGCTCTCATTTAAGACAGTCTTGGTCATATCTGTGATTACATCCTCCTCCAAGTCCTCTGGACTGTGACGTAATGGATCATTGGTTTCTCCAGTATAATCGCACATTAAGCCGGTCATGCGGCTCAATGGAATGATCCGCCAGGCGAGCCAGCACCGGGCCAAGTCAATTCCAGTCAGCCCGTTTCCCAATAGGTCTCTGACCTTTGCAAGAGTGGGAGCAATTTTCTTACGTTCTGCAGCACTAAGCTTCTCAGCAAGAGGATGTTTAGTGTCTAAATGTTGGACATGATAACCCGACATTGGATGCTCATCAGCCGGAGAAGTGTCTTTACAGTAAAACCAGGTTTGATTCGAGTCTTTGGGATGACTCGACAGGCAGGCATAAGGAAAAATAGAATCTCTCCTTCTTTGAATTGAAACGACTCTAAGTTCCAAACTGGGCCTGTTGGTATACTCATTCTGGCGGTTTAAATAAAAAACTCTCTGAAGAGCAAAAGGCTGGGTTCCTCTTGAAGATACACTTCACAGAAGACCTGGAAGTTACAAATATTTGACATGGAATTGGGTCCGATGTCTTGAGGATGGAGTTGGAAAAAGTGCAGAACGTCCCGGAAGAATTTAGAGCCGGGTGGTGAAAAACCCCGGTTCATGTGATCAGTGAAGACAATAACTTCATCATCTTTTGGAGTAGGCTTCTCTTCGCCCGGTTTAGGGGCGCGGTAGTGCATAACTGATTTCTTTGGCAGGTACCCAATCTTGACAAAATCAGCAAGCGTAGCCTCAGTAACAACGGAAGGGACTTGCACGTGGTGACTGTCTTCGGCGACATTATGAATAAACAAGCCTAAAGAAAGAAAAATTTGTTTCCGGTTAAAAATTGATTCATTAAACCGGAAGAGCAGGTTATAGTATAAGTTCAGCATGGCGACTTAAATGGGGCCTAATGGCATGAGAATAATTATAAGCCGGAAAGTTAAGCCGCCATGACCTTCGCGGATATTCAGGAAGGCAGATTCTACTAAGTATGGGGACAAATAGTTTTCACAAAATGAAGTTGTAATTTTGGATCTATAGCGGTTCAGAAAATAAAGCTAAAAACGATGAATAGACAGACCTCAGATCAACGTGATGCAGTTCGAGGAGATGAATCAGTCCTTTCGCATAGATGAGGCATTACATTATTTGCTAAAAGAGATGTTATCAACACTATTGTGCGGAGGAAGATCAAGATCGAGAGGAATCTATAGTTGCAGAAGAGAAAGGAGATGAACTCCGACGAGTTTCGTGAGAAACCCTAATAGATCTAAGAGGGGAGGAAAGAGAAGAACATACCTGGACGAGTGAACGACGGTGGCGCGCGGAAGAAGCCTGGTGACGACAGGTGCATGCTGCAGCTGCTGTTGAAGACGAAGTAGAGGACGGCAGCGCCGACAGAACTCGGATGCAGGAGCGTCGCGAGGAAGGAGATGAAGCGAAAGAAGCAAGGGGAGAATGGAAAGGAGTACTGGCCCTATTTATAAGCAGAGTGGATAAGGGTCACACGCACGAATCGAGGAGGCGAAAAAGCAGATAAGTAACAGTGCAGGCGTCTCGATTATCGGAATCCCAGATAAGTAACAGTGCAGGCGTCTCGATTATCGGAATCCCAATAAATGCGGAAGATTTGTTAAGATCTGAGCAGTTCAAAAGTAAGTAACAAGTGACGTCATGGCGGGTCACCACCATTTCAAGAGCTGACGTCATGGCGGGTTACAATTTCTCATGAGAAGATGAAGGAAGATTGACATGAACGAGTTTAAATCAACCTGGGGCCTAATGTTGGGGATATGAGTATTTGGTATGACCCGCCCAGGAGGGGCCGGGTTACCCAATGACAGTTCATGGGCCAAGTCCGGAAGCATGTTAATGATGGCGGTTCAATGTATAAACAACCATATATGTTAACTTGTATTATAAGGCATGTAACAAGAGTCACCAGGCCGGACACGATTGTATGAGCCGACCGGGACTCCGTAGGCCGCAGGGCGTCAACCCATGTATATAAGGGGACGACCCGACAATGGCTTATGGCAAGAAACAACAGATCAAGAACTAGGCAAGCACATCCGCTCCCTAGCAATCGACACCCCAGCAATTCCACCTCAAACTGGATTAGGTTTTACCCTTACCGTAAGGGGCCGAACCAGTATAAACTCCTTGTGTCTTTTGTCCCGTTTAACCCCTTTAAGCTAACCATGTTGCTATGGCTCCGCAATTAAGTCCTTCCCTTAGGACATCTGCCGTGACAACTCGATGATAGGTCTTGTTACAGAAAATTAGGAGCGCGGCAGATGTGTTTGCAAGCTTTGCAACAAGGGTGTTGTTACAGAAAATTAGAGAAGAAGAGGTTTTGCAACAGAGGACTTGTTGTAGAAAATTGGAGAAGAGGAGGTTTCTCAATAGAGGTCTTGTTAGAGTAAATTAAAAAATAGGAGGTTTCGCACAAGAGTATTGTTGCAGGAAATCAAAGAAGAGAAGCTAATGGCTGACGTCGTAGCATGACCCATTCCCCCATATTAAAAGGGAGTTGGTAGGTTCATCACATCTCCTCCTCCGGTTTTTTCTCCCCATGACCCCTTATTTGCCTGGTTTTTTGTAAGGTTTTTTTGGTAATCTAAACCGATGTCGTACAAAACAAAAACCAACGTATATAGACTTATAGAGTAACTTGAAATAATCTGAACCAAATCGATACTTTCCTTTCCTTGTCCTACTCATTCCCTTAAAAAAACATTCATTAATTTATGAAAAGCATCATCTAGGGTTGGATGGAAGGAACATGTTAATTATGCAGAATATCATTATATTCCGGTTTTGACTATGGGAAACACTTTAGGTCAACCGAATGAGCACCCACAACATTCGGTCGGCCGCGCAGCCGTTGGAGTGCAACTGATCCAGGGGTATGCATACAGTTTGAACACGTATGTCATTTGATCCCGCCAGCCACATGCCCCTCACAATCTCATCCTATCCCTAGAAAGCTCCACTAATATTTTCTACCGTTCCCCTTCATCTGCTCTCTCTCTCTCTCTCTCTCTCTCTCTGTGTGTGTGTGTGTGTGTGTGTGTGTGTGTGTGTGTGTGTGTGTGTGTGTGTGTGTGCAATCTGCTATGAGAAGATCCGCGCAGTCGTGACCCATGCAGTGAGCAGAGCTATATGGTCACCGTGTTCTTTGCAATTGAGGTTCTGTTGTGGTTGCAACACGGGGCGTAATGCAACGATAGAAGAAGGTTTGAACTAGAGTGCAAATAGGGATCGTGTTGCAAAGGGCCTAGCACAACATGGTCGTCGTTGCAAAGGGTTGTGGTGGCAGAGATCGGACGGCTATTGGGCTCACCCCAGTTTTGTATGAATGGGCCAACGGAAGGGGATTTCATTGCAATTGCAACATATGCCTTGTTTCAAAGAAGAAGAAAAAACAGTTTGGCGAATGATAAATCAAGGAATAAAACACTTCGGCGGGTAGAGCTCATGTTGCAGAGTGCCGAGCGCAAACCCTTGCTGCAAAAGTTGGCATTCACGGGGGAGAATCGGAACGCTAGTCGGCGTTGTATCCAGTGGTTTTCTACTTGTCGGGGTTTTGGTGCGACATATGCCAAAGGATGGCTTATCATGCATGGGGACAAGAGAATGTAGCCGGGCCCTGGAAGCGGGATAAGGCGATACTTTGGACGCCTATGAATCTTACCCAGGTTTGGGGCTCTCCGTGGAGATAACACCCCTAGTCCTGCTCTACGGGGACTCCGCGTCATGATTAATGTCAATATGGTAGCTACAAGGTTGCTCCTTGAGCTGCGTCGTCAAGAGGAGGAAGAAGGGCAAGGCTAGCTCTCTTATTTCCCTCTAGGGAATGCGAGTTGTCGCTAGGGTTTCTCCCTATCTGTGTCTCTCTATTGTGTTTCTCTCAAAGTCCAACCCCTCTACATGGAGGACCCTGGGGGTTTATATAGGCCTACCCCCAGGGCTACAATGGAAATCAGGCCGAGCCCGGCCCCGACCGTCAGTATCTCTGGGCGCTGGCTTCTCCGCTGGCCGCTGGGCCCCGCCGCCTATGGGCCCGCGTGATTGCATTTCACTGTTGACGTCCTTCTGCTGACGGAAGCACCGTCAGGGGGGGAGTGGCTACAGTGTCGTCGCCTCTTGGTCGTACACTGGGCCACACCCCGTCTTGTCATCTTGATGGGGTTCAGACTCCAAGGGAACGGTTTAGCCGCCTGCTACAGGGCAGCCCGTTCCCCAGGCCGCCTGCCAGAGGTCAGCTGCTTCTGGGTAGCTCTCTGACGGGTGGGGCCTGCCGCCTGCTGGCCACTCCGCCTGCGGGCAGTGGGATCGTGGCTTCCTCTGACCGAGGCTAGGTCATCAGTAACATGGCTACAGTGATGCGCCGACCAGGGAGTGTTCGTAAGGTACACTCGCATTGTAGCCACGCTTCTGTGGATTCTATGGGGGCAGGCTTAACTGTAGCCATGCCTTAGTCTCGTCGCAGATCTTCGGCGCTGATAACCCACAAGTGTAGGGGATCAGTTGTAGCCTCTTTCGATAAGTAAGAGTGTCGAATCCAACGAGGAGCTAAAGGCAGAACAAATATTCCCTCAAGTTCTATCGACCACCGATACAACTCTATGCACGCTTGACGTTTACTTTACCTAGAACAAGTATGAAACTAGAAGTAGTTTGTAGTTTTTGTGGGATAGGTTTGCAAGAATAAAAAGAGCACGTAAATATAAACTAGGAGCTGTTAAGATAAAGACACAACTAAATTAGTTTTAGCGAGTGTGGAAAAGTGGTGGTAGGAGTTGCGAAATTGCCCCTAAGCAATTGACTACGTTACTAGACCGATAGCAAGTTTTATGTGGGAAAGGCCACTGCTAGCATGTCATCCCTTACTTGGAATTCTATGCACTTATGATTGGAACTATTAGCAAGCATCCGCAACTACTAATGTTCATTAAGGTAAAACCCAACCACAACATTAAGATATATTGGTCCCCCTTCAATCCCGTATGCATCAATTTCTACGCTAGGTTGAAGCTTCTGTCACTCTTGCCCTCCAATACGTAGTCCTATCAACATACAACTAACCCTATGGTGTGATCCTCGCGCGCGCTCATATGATGGGCACCAAAGGACATCAACATAACCACAAGCAAATTAAATCAATCATAGCAATTCACCAATCACCGATATGACAACAATAATCTACTCAGACATCATAGGATGGCAACACATCATTGGATAATAATGTGAAGCAGAAAGCACCATGTTCAAGTAGAGAGTACAACGGGTTGCGGGAGAGTGGAGCGCTGTAGATAGATGTGGGAAGGTGATGGAGATGTTGGTGAAGATGATGGAGGTGTTGGTGTAGATCGCCGTCACACGATGATGGCCCCAACGGTGTTCCGGTGCCACCGGGAGAGAGGAGGAGAGAGCCCCCCTCCTTACTCTCCTTCCTTGACCTTCTCCCTAGATGGGAGAAGGGTTTCCCCTCTAGTCCATGGCCTCCATGGCGGCGGAGGGGCGAGAGCCCTCCGAGATTGGATCTCTCTCTCTCTCTCTCTCTCTCTCTCTCTATTTCTGCATTCCCAGATTCTGGCCCTTCGCCGTTTCTTATATCCCCGGAGATCCGTAACTCTGATTGGGCTGATTTTTTGACAGGATTTTTATCCGGATATTAGCTTTCTTGCAGCGAAAGAAGGGCATCAACCGCCTTACGGAGTGGCCACGAGGGCCGAGGGCGCGCCTGCCCCTGGTGGGCGCACCCCCTGCCTCGTGGCCCACTCGGGCATCGTCTCATGTTGGTTTCGCTTCCCAAAATTCACACATATTCCAAAAAAATCTCCGTCCGTTTTTATTCCGTTTGGTCTCCATTTGATATGGATATTCTGCGAAACAAAAAACATGCAACAAACAGGAACTAGCACTCGGCACTGGATCAATATGTTAGTCCCAAAAAAATAGTATAAAAAGTTGCCAAAAGTATATGAAAGTTGTAGAATATTGGCATGGAACAATAAAAAATTATAGATACGTCGGAGACGTATCAGCATCCCCAAGCTTAATTCCCGCTCGTCCTCGAGTAGGTAAATGATAAAAAGGATAATTTTTGATGTGGAATGCTACCTAGCATAATCTTGATCATGTAATCTTATCATGGCATGAATATTAAGACACAAGTGATTCAAAGCAATAGTCTATCATTTGACATTAAGAATTTAATACTCGGGCATCCCAACAAACAATCAAGTCTTTCAAAATATCAATGCTAAAGAACGTTATCCCTACAAAATCATATAGTCTTTTATGATCCCTTTTCTTAACACAAGGTACCCCTCATGCCCATCCCGGTGTCAACCAAGCAATTGTTTTCATACTTTACTTTTTCAAACTTTTTCAACTCTTCACGCAATACATGAGTGTGAGCCATGGACATAACACTATGGGTCGAATATAAGGTGGTAGTAGACAAAAGTAGGGAGAAAGTCTCACATCGACTAGGCGTACCAATGGGCTATGGAGATGCCCATCAATAGATATCAATGTGAGTGAGTAGGGATTGCCATGTAACGGATGCACTAGAGCTATAAGTGTATGAAAGCTCAAAAGAAAGCTAGTGGGTGTGCATCAACTTGCTTGCTCATGAAGACCTAGGGCATTTGAGGAAGCCCATCGTTGGAATATACAAGCCAAGTTCTATAACAAAAAATTACCACTAGTATATGGAAGTGACAACATAGGAGACTCTCTATCATGAAGATCATGATGCTACTTTGAAGCACAAGTGTGGAAAAAGATAGTAGCATTGTCCCCTTTTTCTTTTCCTTTTTTTCTTTTTTTTTCTTTTTTTTGGGCCTTCCTTTTTTTTATTTGGCCTTTCTCCTTTTTTTATTTGGCCTTTCTTTTTTAGGCCTTTTTTTCAAGGGACAATGCTATAATAATGATGATCATCACACTTCTATTTATTTACAACTCGATACTAGAACAAAAATATGACTTATGAATGCCTCCGGCGGTGTACCGAGACATGCAATGATCTAGCGCAGCAATGACATCAAAAAACAGACAAGCCATGGAAACATCATGCTAGCTATCTTACGATCATGCAAGGCAATATGACAATGATGGTGCATGTCATAATAAACGGAACGGTGGAGTTACATGGCAATATATCTCGGAATGGCTATGGAAATGCCATAATAGGTAGGTATGGTGGCTGTTTTGAGGAAGGATGTAAGGTGGTTTGATGCACCGGTGAAAACTGCACGGTACTAGAGTGGCTAGCAAGGTGGAAGGGTGAGAGTGCGTATAATCCATGGACTCAACATTAGTCATAAACAACTCACATACTTATTGCAAAAAATCTATTAGCCCTCGAAGCAAAAATACTACGACGCATGCTCCTAGGGGGGAGGTTGGTAGGAGTTAACCATCGCGCCCCCCCCACCTTCACGCAAAGATAAACAATCAAAATACAATGCACGCCAATTTGGTTACATAGTTAGGAGACCATACGTGCATGCTTCGGGAATCACAAACCTTAACACCAATATTTTTTACTAAACCACAATCATTCACTAGTTCCTCCCACATATTAGCATCTCTATATCGCAAAACTATTGTAATGAATCAAACATATCATATTCAGCGATCTACAAGTTTATGTAGGATTTTATGACTAACCATGTGAATGACCAATTCCTGTCAACTCTCTAAATAGATATAAGTGAAGCAAGAGAGTTTTAATTCTTTCTACAAAAGTTAAGCCCACGCTCTAACAATTATAAGTGAAGCAAAAGAGCATTCTACAAATGGCAGTTTTCTATGTGAAGAGAAACAGACAATCCAAACTTCAAATGATATAAGTGAAGCACATGAAGCATTCTATAAAGCCATACTCAAAAGATATAAGTGAAGTGCAAAGAGCATTCTATAAATCAACCAAGGACTATCTCATACCATCATGGTGCATTTACTAAAAGAAAAAGAAAAAGCACACGACGCTCCAAGAGTTTACGCATATCATGTGAACGAAACGAATCCAGAAACATACCGATACTTGTTGAAGAAAGATGGGATGCCTTCCGGGGCATCCCCAAGTTTAGACGCTTGAGTCTCCTTGAATATTTACTTGGGGTTCCTTGGGAATCCCCAAGCTTGAGATCTGGCCTCTCCTCCTTCTTCTCACATGGAGACATCCTCGGTTTTCCAACACTTCATCCACACAAAACTTAACCGAACTTTTAGTGGCGGGGTTAGTGCATATGATCAATAAAATCCCATCATGTACCGCTCTAACATTATTGTATAATTATAAACAAACATTACCCACTGTATGCTATCATAATTCTATGGCCCCAAGTCAAGTAGGCATCAACAAGAATTCAAACATATGCAAATAATGAAGCTATAACAGCAATCTGTGAAAACAGGACAGTCTGTAGTAATATGAATATTAACCATACTTCTGTAACTCTAAAAATTATGGGAAAATTAGGGAAAATAAAAAATTTGTATAGAAAGACTTTGCAAAAAGTTTCAAATCCTTTCGTCATTCCAGTAAAAATGTAAAATCGCGCAATACCGCCAAAGTTTTTGTTTTTGCACCGTACAAACCAACAAGCAGTTTAATCATCCTAAAGGAAACTCTTGGCACATTATTTTTATAATAAAATGGAATTGTACAAGGGGATAATTATTTTTGTTGAAAAATTTCTGTAATTCAAGATTTGCAAAGTTTCCATGGGCATGAACAAAGTTCAAGGAGCTCCCCCATTTCAACGGTGCTCGTACTTCTTACTTTCACTTTTCTTTTTGAAAAAGTTTTAGGTTCCCCTCTTCACTTTTTTGTTTTTAAACTTTATAAAAGCACACAACAGAAATAAATGACTCTCTAAAACTTCCATGTTGTCTCCCTGGCAGCGCTTTCTTTAAAGCCATTAAGCTAGGCATATAGTGCTCAAGTAATGGATCCACCCGGATACCAAGGTATATCAAAGCCAATTTTAATTAGCAATGATTTGGCATTTAGTAGTGAGCACAAAGTGATATGTGTCATGAAACAACGAAGTCTAACTCTCTTCCTATGCATAGGCATGTCATACAAGAACAATTCATGCACATCAAGTAAAGGCCAATGCATAGTATAAGCAGTTTCTTGCAATTTTATCGTGTTGGAAACATAGAGAGGCGGAGATGTACTTCCTCTCTCATAATAATTTCAAGTAGGAGAAGCAAGCACATGCATATTATATTCATCAAAATCATCATGTGTAACAGAAAAAGGCAACCCATCAATATAATCCTGAATAAGTGCAACCTTCTCCGATATAGTGTAGTTTGGAGAACTCAAAATGATAATAGGACTATCATGTGTGGGTGCAATAGCAACCATCTCATGTTTAACATAAGGAACTATATCAAGTTCATCTCCATAAGCATAATTAATATTGGCATCTTGGCCACAAGCATAGCAAGCATCATCAAAAAGGGATATTTCAAAAGAATCAACGGGATCATAGCAATCATCCTTCGGTAAGCACAAAGGGAAATTAAACAATGGATGAGTTGAAGAGTTACTCTCATTAGAAGGTTGGCACGGGTAGCTAATACACTCTTCCTCCTTTTGTTCTTCGCTCTCCTCCTCATCTTTTTCATCCAATGAGCTCACAATGTCATTGATTTCTTCTTCCATAGACTCCTATAAAATATTAGTCTCTTCTTGGACAACGGAGACCTTCTCAATAAACGCATCAATATCAGAGTTATATCCATAATTCAAATAGCAATATTTCAATATAGCAAGATTTTCAGGCCTAGAAACATCATCATCAAAAGCATCATTCTTTCTAAACAGAGATTCAATTTCATAAGCACCCTTAAAAGCAACGAATTCTTCTATTTGTTCCACATCATAATAATCATATATACCATTAGCATAAGAAGCTAAGATTTCATTATCATTAAATTTGCATGAAAAGGGAAGGTGTGGAGCCTTTATCCTAGAGCAACAAGTATAATCATATCTCAAGCATAGTTGCCGAGCATACCAATGCAGCATATGAACTTGATCCCATGACAGTTTCCCTTTTTGTGTCAAGCGATAATCCCTAAAGTATTCATGTTGATCCAATGTTACTACCATTACATAGTTGAATGGGGTTTTCTCAGGATTATCAAAGTAGTACATAATATCTTTCACATAATGAGCATCGAGGGTTTTAGGAGGTTCCCCATCTCCATGAGTAGCAAGTACACTTAAGTTTTTTGGTATTTCGTGTTCCATATACATAACTAAAGATAGAGAACAACTTAGAACAACAAATAAAATCTACTTAGTGATAAAGCAAACAAGCACACACGAGAATATTCACCCCACGCTATTGTTCCCCGGCAACGGCGCCAGAAAAAGGTCTTGATAACCCACAAGTGTAGGGGATCAGTTGTAGCCTCTTTCGATAAGTAAGAGTGTCGAATCCAACGAGGAGCTAAAGGCAGAACAAATATTCCCTCAAGTTCTATCGACCACCGATACAACTCTACGCACGCTTGACATTTACTTTACCTAGAACAAGTATGAAACTAGAAGTAGTTTGTAGTTTTTGTGGGATAGGTTTGCAAGAATAAAAATAGCACGTAAATATAAACTAGGGGCTGTTAAGATAAAGACACAACTAAATTAGTTTTAGCGAGTGTGGAAAACTGGTGGTAGGAGTTGCGAAATTGCCCCTAAGCAATTGACTATGTTACTAGACCGATAACAAGTTTTAAGTGGGAAAGGCCACTGCTAGCATGTCATCCCTTACTTGGAATTCTATGCACTTATGATTGGAACTATTAGAAAGCATCCGCAACTACTAACGTTCATTAAGGTAAATCCCAACCACACCATTACGATATATTGGTCCCCCTTCAATCCTGTATGCATCAATTTCTACGCTAGGTTGAAGCTTCTGTCACTCTTGCCCTCCAATACGTAGTTCTATCAACATACAACTAACCCTATGGTGTGATCCATGCGCGCGCTCATATGATGGGAACCAAAGGACAGCAACATAACCACAAGCAAATTAAATCAATCATAGCAATTCACCAATCACCGATAGGACAACAATAATCTACTCAGACATCATAGGATGGCAACACATCATTGGATAATAATGTGAAGCATAAAGCACCATGTTCAAGTAGAGGGTACAGCGGGTTGCGGGAGAGTGGACTGCTGTAGATAGATGGGGGAAGGTGATGGAGATGTTGGTGAAGATGACGGAGGTGTTGGTGTAGATTGCCGTCACACGATGATGGCCCCGGCGGCGTTCCGGTGCCACCGAGAGAGATGGGGAGAGAGCCCCCCTCCTTCTTCTCCTTCCTTGACCTTCTCCCTAGATGGGAGAAGGGTTTCCCCTCTGATCCATGGCCTCCATGGCGGTGGAGGGGCGAGAGCCCCTCCGAGATTGGATCTGTCTCTCTGTCTCTCTTTGTTTCCCAAATTCTGGCCCTTCACCGTTTTTTATATTCCCGGAGATCCGTAACTCTGATTGGGCTGATTGTTTGACATGACTTTTATCCGGATATTAGATTTCTTGCGGCGAAAGAAGGGCATCAACCGCCTTACGGAGTGGCCACGAGGGCCGAGGGCACGCCTGCCCCTGGTGGGCGGACCCCCTGCCTCGTGGCCCACTCGGGCATCGTCTCATGTTGATTTTGCTTCCCAAAATTCACATATATTCCAAAAAAGATCACCGTCCGTTTTTATTCCGTTTGGACTCCGTTTGATATGGATATTCTGCGAAACAAAAAACATGCAACAAACAAGAACTGGCCCTGGGCACTGGATCAATATGTTAGTCCCAAAAAATAGTATAAAAAGTTGCCAAAAGTATATGAAAGTTGTAGAATATCGGCATGGAACAATAAAAAAATATAGATACGACGGAGACGTATCAAGTGCACACTCCGAGGGGGAGGTACGACGCCGTCTGCCAGATGCTGGCCGCTGGGCAGCCGCGTGTTAGGGTTCTGCCGCGTGCTGGCAGCTGGCTCCTAGGCCTGGCGGCCCTAGGAGACGGCCTAATGCGCAGGCGGCCGAAGGGTGGCAGACGACCTTTTTTGTCTTGAAATGCCATGGGAGGTCGATGAAGACACCCGTGGTCAATATCTCCGACAGTAGTCCCCGAAGCTGGTGGAGCTCTACGGTCGTGAACGGGACTGCGGGGTTCCAGCAGCTTCCCTCTCTGAGTGAGGATTGGCAGTTTTTCTGGTCCATCTTCTGGAAGGGCCGGCTTCTAGCAGCCGGATGTTCATCTTTAAATCTTTGGGGAGAAGGTATCGCGTGGCTGGCGGGCCGCAGGACAGTTTTGCCGCCCGTTGGCGGTATGCCATGCGTCGTCATCACACCGAGCCGGCCTGCCAGCCCACGCGCGCGATGGGACGCATCGGCAGGCTTGATCCCATCACTACAGGGCCTCGACGCGCGCGCAGATCTGTTGTGTCCGAGGCAATTGATTGCCCTCCCCACGCGCATTAAATGCGCGCGGTTTGGGCGCAAAAGGCACGGGTCGTGCGGGGCGTGGCGCAGTTAATCCCACGCCCCCGCCCCCTCGGCTTCGTCGTCCCGGGCCTATAAGTAGGCATGGGAGGGGGCGAGCGTAACGCACACGCACACCCCCGCTCCATCTTCTTCTTCCTTGCATCTCCTTGCACACTTGCCACCGTCTCACACACCACCCCACTGGAGCTCGCGCCCGCCCCAAGCCATGGTCGCGGAGGCGCAGGTCCACCGCTCTGATGAATGGGCCGACAACGATATCCTCGAGGAGCACGTGGATTTTCTCCGCCGGTCGCGGCGGTTGCCCCCCCGCCGAGAAGGTCGCAGTGCGCCTCACGCCGACGGCAGAGCTAAGGCCGGCGCCGCGGCTGGGCGAGTGTGTCGTCTTCCGCTCGCACTTCCTCCGCGGGTTCGGGCTTCCAGCGAGCGGGTTCTTCCGCTCGTTCCTTGACTTCTACGGCGTGCAGCCCCACCACCTCACGCCGAACACGGTGGTGGTGCTCGCCGCTTTCATCGTCCTCTGCGAGGGATACCTCGGGGTGCTCCCCACACTCGAGCTGTGGAGCGAGCTCTTTTACTTGAAGCTCGGCACCGCCCTCAGGGGCGAAGCAGCCCAGTGCGGCGGGTGTGTCACCGTGCGGCACACCGGGGCCAGGAATTACTTCCGGAAGCTTGCCCTTGTGCACTCGGCGAAGCAGTGGCAGAAGACGTACTTCTACGTCTCGAACTTCCGCTCGGAGCAGGACTACATCAACCTGCCGGACTACGCCGCCAGTCCGCTTGCCGAGCCCCGCGCCTCCTGGAAATTCCGGCACGTATCCCTCACGCATGCCGCCTCCATCGCCGTGACCCGCCTTTGGGGGATGAAGGAAATGGAGGGCCTGGTTTTTGCGGACTTCCTGTCCACCTTTGCGGAGCGCCATGTGTTGCCGCTGCAGTCCTGACCCCATCTGATCTGCGACATGAGCGGGCCCCGGGACCCAAGCCAGACGTGCACCAAGTGGATGCCATACGCGGAGGTGGCCCACCTGGTGAACTGCATCTCCAACTGCAAGATGTCAGATTCGGGCTGGGTGTTCGGCAAGCCGCCGTATAGCCGCAACAACCCGCCGCCTGTGGTAAGCTCCTTTCTCTTTTCTCTTTTCCTTCCTCCGCCTGCTTCCGCCGCCTGACCCTCGTACCGCGCTGCAACTCTTCCCAGGCCAGCCGGAGCCGGGCTCAGGGAAATCGGCCCGCCCGCTGATGCCGGACCGCTCTCAGAGCGACCCCGATCTGGGGGCGGCCGCCATGGAGGAGGACGAGGTCACAGGCAGTGGAGGCCTGCCAGCAGGCGGCTCGTCCGAAGGCGCCGTCGGGGACTGGCCAGATGACGATGAGGATGACGAAGCGCTGCCTCGCGTCCGGGAGGCGGACCCGATGGGGGGCAGCAGCTCCTCGATGGCGCTGCAAACTACAGCCGGCGGATCGAAACGCCGGGCTACCGCCGGGCTGCCTGGCAGCTGGCCCAAGAAGCCCAAAGCCTTGGTCGCCACCACCAAATGCCAGGAGGCGGCCGCCAAGGCGGCCCTTCTTAGGGTCCCTAAGCCAAGGCCGACCGTATCCGCGTAAGTGCCATATACTTCCTTCTCTTTGGTGTCTGCCTTGGTCTTTTGTCCTTTTCATGACTGATTTTATTGTCTTCTTGGGATCTCTTGAACAGAGCCCCGCTTTCCCTCTCGTGAGCCCCTGTCGGTTCGGTGGTCGGAGGTCTGGATGCCTCTTCCGCCCCACGTTGCGTGGACCCAACCGTCGCCCTCCGAGAAGCGACGGAGAGGAACGCGCACGAGGCGCGGGAAGAGCGGGAGGCAGCGGCTCACCGGGAGGCGGAGCTATCCTAGGCGACGCAGGCGGAGGCCGACGCCGCAGCCAACGCTGAGGCCGAGGTGGCTATCAAGGCGCAGGCGGATGTCGCCGCCCGGGCCCAGGAGCAGGCGGCGGCCCTCCAGCAGTCGTCGGGCCATGCCGATCCCCAGCACGCGGTCCCTCCGGAGCCGTTTGATTAAGCGCCGGCTGGCGACGACCAGCATGCTCTTGAAAGGGAAGGGGACGGCCATGCCGTCATGGAGGCGGAAGCGACTCCCCCCATGCCGCCTGTTGACGCACGGGACAGCCGGCCCAAGGGGCCGGACGCACCGCCAGCGTAAGGCGCGCTGGTGGTAGGTCCGCTGCCCACTACCCAAGTTCCAGCTCGCCCACGCCTGGCGAGGGCGGCTTCAGCCCCGCGGCAGGTGGAAGCTGGCGCTGCTAGTTCATACTCGCCGGACAACGAAGCCACTAGCGCAGCGCCGCCAGGCTGGATGCCCGGTAGCGGCGGCGTGCTGAACGTTTCTTCCCGGGATGTCCTCGACCGGTTCAACGCCCAAGGCGAGACCCTGCAAAGGGCCTTGTGGGAATTCTTGGCCACGCGGACTGCCGTCCGGGTATGTTGATTTCTCCTTTGATTTTTTATTCCTTCAATTTCTCTCGTGCGGGCGCGTCAGCGCACCCACTGGGTGTAGTCCCCGCGTTCCAAGCCGGCTGTTGAGCAGGCGGCTTGGAACTCCAAGGTGATGCTTCGTATGCTAACTTGTTTCTCGCCTCCCTTGTTGCAGGATTACCATAATCTTAGGATGGCCGCCGCCAACTCTCAGCGACAGGAGCTGGCCGGGCTGAAAGCTGCCCTGGCCGAGAGCCGGTGTAAGTGTCTCCCTTTTCTCCTTGCGGGGGAGCGTCAGCGCACCCGCTGGGTGTAGTCCCCGAGTTCCAGACCATCTGCTGAGCAGGCGACCTGGAACTCCAAGGTTACTTTGTCTTCTAGCTGATGCTGACGCCTCCTCCTCTTTTCTTGTCGGTAACTGCGACCGACCTCTGAAGCCAGCTGGGCGGAATCGAGGCCGAGCTCGCCGCCAAGGAGCAGGAGCGCAGCCTGGCCACCCAAGAGCGCGACCGCCAGGCCAAGGAGTTGGCTGACCAGGCAGAGGCGCACAAGGCAGAGCTCAAGAAGCTGGCAGATGCCGAGGGGCTTCTTCGGGCCGAGTTCGAGACTGAACGCTCGAACTGGGCCGAAATGGAGATGTCCCTGCAGGAAGGCTATGGAACCATCGAGGACATGGTCGACGGTGAGTTGCTTTTCTTTGCTTCCACATGCTTGCCGTCTGTCGTAGAAGCCAGCTCCCCTTTCCTGATTCTCTGTCTTTTCCTTGGCGCAGAGTACTTCCCAGGCCATTCTGTTACTGCCAGCCAGGCCATCGAGGCCCGGCGCGATGAGAATCGTCGGGCGGGTCAGGTGATTGCACCCAACGCGCCCCGGACTCCCAACGAGCAACTCCTCGCCGTGAGGGCGCGTCTGCAGTCGACCCACTGTTTGATCCGCCGTCTTCAACGCGCCGGGTCCCAGGTGCTGGCCACCCGGCACCCCGCACTCCGAGCCGGGCTGCCAAGTGGCTGGAGGCGGCCATCGACCGCTTCGAGGTTTGGAAGGGCGCTGCAGCGAGAGCCAGCGCGCGGGCAGCCTTGGAATTTACGAAGGGTTGGTACCCCGATCTGGATCTCGCTCAGCTAGCGACCTTCCGCCTGGAGGCCGAGCCCGGGCTGGCGGCTGTGTGAGGAGATCTCATCAAGCATGCCGCCACGATCACTAATTATGTCGACATTACCGTCTTCATCCCGGAGTTGGATGAAAACGGCCATGTGGTGCCGCCTGATCACTTTGGGCTAGACCTGGCGGCGTCAGAGGAGCTGGACGAGGAGATCGCTTCGAGCGACGAGGGCGAGGACGAGGAGGACGAAGACGAGGAAGGCGGCTTTCTGGAGGACAAGCCGCCTGCTTGTCATCAACCTGACCAAGCCTCGACAAGCGAGCCCCGCGGAACTGCGCCGTCTGCCACCGAAGGCGACCATGCCGAGATCCACCAGGTGTCCCCCTCAGCAGCCGGCACAGCGGACCCCATGGTGCCATCAGATCCGCCTGCTGCACCTCTCGCCTAGGCGGCCATGTTATCTTTTAATTTCCTGTTTGCTTTGCGACTTGGTAGAGTTAGTCCTGCACAATTCCACCCACTGGGTGTATTTAAAACATTTGCTAGGAGGCGGTCGTGGGCCTTTTGTTATGTAAATATTTTTTAATTTTGCATATGTTTATGCTATTTTCCGAGTTCTAGACTTAGCGCTGCCTTTTGTTCCTTCGGGCATTTTTCCTTTGCCACCTCCTTTAACCGCCGCCCTGCCAGCTAGGCAGCCACTTTGTGGTCTGTGGCTGGGTCAGGGACTTAGCTGTTTTCTGGATAGGCAAGTATCCCGCCTTCTGGAATGCGGCTTGGTTAAGCTAGAACCCGATCGGTCGGCTGCTCTGCAGCCGGCCAACTTGTCTCAAAGGTCGCCTTGCCGTATGCTTATTTTTCTTAGCCATTTTCATGTGGGCATCACTTCCTGTCTTTGACTCCCGCCAGTCAGACAGCTGCGTTCTGCGAGTCTGTGACCTTTAGGTAGGAGAGGGCTTGGATGCCGGCACATTACTTGTCCGTCTGTTGGAATTTTTTAAACATAGGGCCAGGCGGCAAGCCCCCGGGCCGTCTGTTCGGTCTCGGTGCCGGGCGAAGGAATGAAAACAACACATTCACAGGCATAAACTTATCATATAGATAAAGGGAGGGACAGTCCTCGAGTGCTCCTCGAGGACCCCGTTGTTTCTCAAAATACAGTAGATAGTACGATATATACTGCCTTTAGCTGTAAAAGCGGCAAAGGAGGTTTGCGTTCCATGGGTGCTCCGATTCCTTGCCCGAGTCGTCCCTCTTGCATGCTCTTGGCTTCTGCGCGTCAATGAGGTAGTAGGCATCGTTGCCTAGTACCTTGTTGATGATGAAAGATCCTTCCCAAGGGGCTAAGAGCTTGTGCTGGCCGGCTGTTCGCTGGATCAGCCGGAGCACAAGGTCCCCCTCACGAAAAGAGCGCTGCCTCACTCGATGGCTGTGATAGCGACGCAGACCCTACTGGTAGATGGCGGATCGGCGGAGTGCTACCAGCCGGGGCTCCTCCAGCAGGTCGATGCCGTCTTCTCGTGCTTCTCTTGCTTCGGCTTTTGTGTACATGGTGACACGAGGCGAGTCAAACCCAACGTATGTTGGGATGACGGCCTCGGCCCCATAGACGAGGAAGAAGGGAGTGAAGCCGGTTGATTTGTTTGGAGTCGTTCTGAGGCTCCAGAGGACAGACGTCAATTCCTCAATCTAGCAGCCGACCGAACGTTCCAAGGGCTCGACCAGTCGTGGCTTGATGCCAGACAGTATGAGGCCATTTGCATGCTCAACTTGGCCGTTTGACCGCGGGTGAGCAACGGACGCTAAGTCCAGTCGGATGACCAATGTTGCACAGAAATGGGCCAATGCTCCTTTGCCAAAGTTTGTGCCATTGTCGGTGATGATGCTGTGTGGTATGCCATACCGGACTGTAATGTCAGCGATGAAGGTCACGGCGGTCGGACCGTTGAGTTTCTTGATTGGTCTTGATTCAATCCACTTGGTGAACTTGTCCACGGCAACGAGCAAGTGAGTCATGCCGCCGCGTGCTGTCTTGAAGGGGCCCACCATGTTGATACGTCTCCAACGTATCTATAATTTTTTATTGTTCCATGCTATTATTTATGAAGTCTTGGATGTTTAATGGGCTTTATCATACACTTTTATATCATTTTTGGGACTAACCTACTAACCCAAAGGCCCAGTCCAGATTGTTGTTTTTTGACTGTTTAAGGGTTTTGTAGAAAAAGAATATCAAACGGAGTCCAAACGGAATGAAACCTTCGCAAGATATAACTTTGGAGAAAATCACGCACAGGGAACTTGAGAACCACGTCAGGGGAGCATCGAGGCGCCCACGAGGGTGGGGAGTGCCCCCCTGCCCAGAGCGCGCCCCCTGCCTCGTGGGCCCCACGAGCACCCCCAGGTGTCCTCCTATATAAGTGCATGTACCCCGAAACCTTCGACAATAGAGAGAAAACCCTAATTCCACCGCCGTAACCTTCTGTTCCCGTGAGATCCCATCTTGGAGCCTGTTTCGGAGCTCCACCGGAGGGGGATCCATCACGGAGTTCTTCTTCATCATCATCATCGCCCTCACCATGAGTTGTGAGTAGTTTACCACAGACCTTCGGGTCCATAGCTAGTATCTAGATGGCTCATTCTCTCTCTCTGGATCTCAATACAAAGTTCTCCTCGGTCTTCGAGGAGATCTATTCGATGTAATCTCTTTTTGCGGTGTGTTTGTCGAGATCCGATGAATTGTGGGTTTATGATCAAGATTATCTATGAGAAATATTTGGTTCTTCTCTGAACTTTTTATGTGTGCTCATAATATCCTTGCAAGTCTCTTAATTATTGGTTTGGTTTGGCCTATTAGATCTATAGTTCTTGGAATGGGAGAAGTGCTTGGCTTTGGGTTCAATCTTGCGGTGTCCTTTCCCAGTGACAGTAGGGGCAGCAAGGCACGTATTGTATTGTTGCCATCGAGGATAAAAAGATGGGGTTTATATCATATTGTTTGAGTTTATCCCTCTACATCATGTCATCTTGCTTAAGGCGTTACTCTGTTCTTATGAACTCAATACACTAGATGCATGCTGGATAGCGGTCGATGTGTGGAGTAATAGTAGTAGATGCAGAATCGTTTCGGTCTACTTGTCTCGGACGTGATGCCTATATACAATGATCATGCCTAGATAGTCTCATAATTATTCACTTTTCTATCAATTGCTCGACAGTAATTTGTTTACCCGCCGTAGAATATCGCTATCATGAGAGAAGCCACTAGAGAACACTATGCCCCCCGGGTCTATTCTCAACATATCAATCTATATCTACTTTACTTTTATCGCTTTTATTTGTTGTTCTTATAAATCAAAAATACCAAAAATATAAACTATCATCTCTATCAGATCTCACTTTCGTAAGTGACCGTAAAGGGATTGACAACCCCTTATCGCGTTGGCTGCGAAGTTCTTATTTGTTTGTGCAGGTGAGAGGGACTCGCGCGTGGTCTCCTACTGGATTGATACCTTGGTTCTCAAAAACTGAGGGAAATACTTACGCTACGGTGCTGCATCTCCCTTTCCTCTTCGAGGGAATACAACGCAAGCTCGAGAAGTAGCACATGTCCAGTCCCTAGACTGCAAATGGCCATGTGATTGGAATAGTCTTGAGTGCAGAAGCCGGCAGATGTTGCTTGGAGCTAAAACGCTAACATCCATTGCATTTCTTGACTAGGTCCTTGGTGTCGTCCAAAGCAATCGGCCAGAAGAAACCATGGCGGAAAGCTTTGGCGATGAGGGATTTGGAGGCCGCATGGTGGCCGCATTTGCCTTGCCATTTTATTTGCCCTTCTTCCGCCGTGTGTTTATCGTTCGCTTGCTTCTTGTTTGCTTTCTTGTCACTTTGGCTCTCCCTATTAGTGTTGACCCTCACCTCAAGAGGCTGGAGGAGATTGAAAACAATGTTAGACATTTTATGACTATACAATTTGAGCATAATGACTTTTTCAGAAGTGAGCTCAAAGAACAGAAAATTTTTATGGAGTATATGAATAAAGACCTTGATGATATGTCTAAGGAATTTTATGGCTTGAAATCTCACTTTTCTCATCTTGAGAACTTAATTGCCCAAATTTCGGATAAACAGTCCACCTTGATCAATAAGATGGCTGCTAAACCAGATGAGCATGAAAATAAAGATGAAGATCTGAAAGTTATTGATGTGTCTCCTGTTAGATCCTTGTTTTCTAGTATAAATTTTGATGAAGATAGGATTGGAGATGATTTTGCTTTAAAGTGTCCCAATGATTCGGAGTTTTTAGATCTTGATGCTAAAATTGCTAAAAGTGGGAATGAAGAGATTAAAACTTTGCATAGTGATGAACCCACTACCTTGGATTTCAAGGGATTCAATTATGACAATTGCTCTTTGATTGATTGTATTTCCTTGTTGCAATCCGTGCTAAATTCTCCGCATGCTTATAGTCAAAATAAAGCTTTCACCAAACACATAGTTGATGCTTTGATGCAATCTTATGAAGAAAAACTTGAGTTAGAAGTTTCTATCCCTAGAAAGCTTTATGATGAGTGGGAACCTACTATAAAAATAAAAATAAAAGATCATGAATGCTATGCTTTGTGTGATTTGGGTGCAAGTGTCTCCACTATCCCAAAAACTTTGTGTGATTTGCTAGGTTTCCATGAGCTTGATGATTGCTCTTTAAATTTGCATCTTGTGGATTCCACTATTAAGAAACCTATGGGAAGGATTAATGATGTTCTTATTGTTGTCAATAGGAATTATGTGCCCGTAGATTTCATTGTTCTTAATATAGATTGCAATCCTTCATGTCCTATTATTCTTGGTAGACCTTTCCTTAGAACGATTGGTGCAATTATTGATATGAATGAAGGAAATATTAGATTCCAGTTTCCGTTAAGGAAAGGCATGGAACACTTTCCTAGAAAGAAAATCAAATTACCATATGAATCTATCATGGGAGCCACTTATGGATTTCCTTCCAAAGATGGCAATACCTAGAACTATCTTGTATCGTGCCTAGCTAGGGGCGTAAAACGATAGCGCTTGTTGGGAGGCAACCCAATTTTATATTTTTTGTTTTTATTTCTTTTAGGGAATAAATATTTCATCTAGCCTCTAATTAGATGTGGTTTCATGTTTTGTTTAGTGTTTGTGCCAAGTAGAACCTTTGGAAAGACTTGTGTGAAGTTTATGTGATCTTGCTGTGAAAAACATAATCGTTAGCACTGGCTAAAGTGGTCGTCAGATTTTACTAGAGCGTGCTATTTAGTTGATTCTTTTTGCAGATGATTAATAGAAAAATTCCTCAAATTTACCAATTTAGTTTGAATTTTGTGGAGTTCCAGAAGTAGGCGAAACCTGCAGATTACTACACACTGTTTTGTTTTTGACAGATTCTGTTTTTCGTGTGTTGTTTGCTTATTTCAATGCATCTATGAGTAATATTTGGAGGTATGAACCATATAGAAGTTGGAATACAGTAGGTTTAACACCAATATAAACAAAGAATGAATTCATTGCAGTACCTTTGAGTAGTGGTTTGCTTTCTTATACTAACAGAGCTCACGAGAATTTTTGTCTAAGTTTTGTGTTGTGAAGTTTTCAAGTTTTGAGTATTGCTTTGATGGACTATGGAACAAAGAGTAGCAAAGGCCTAAGCTTGGGGATGCCCCGGGAAGGCATCCCCTCTTTCGTCTTCATCCATCGGTAACTATACTTGGAGCTATATTTTTATTCACCACATGATATGTGTTTTGCTTGGAGCGTCTTGTATAATTTGAGTCTTTGCTTGTTAGTTTGCCACAATCATCCTTGCTTGACACACCTATTTGAGAGAGTTAAATATGGCCTAGGAATTGTTAGAACACTCTATGTGCTTCACTTATATCTTTTGAGTTAAATAGTTTTTGCTCTAGTGCTTCACTTATATCTTTTAGAGCACGGTGGCGGTTATATTTTGTAGAAATTGTTGAACTCTTATGATTCACTTATATCTATTTGAGAGACTATTAAAACAGCATGGTAATGTGTTTAGGCTAAGAAACTAGTCTTCACATGATAGACATCCAATGTCAATGTAGTAAAAAAATCACACTAAGTGCATTGAATATGATGAGATGTTGGATGCTTGATAATTGTTTTGAGATATGAGGATAGTGATATTAGAGTCATGCTAGTGGAGTTATTATGAAATTGAGAAATACTTGTGTTAAGGTTAGTGATTCCCGTATCATGCACGTATGGTGAACCGCTATGTGACGAAGTTAGAGCATGAGGTATTTGTAGAGTGCCAACCTTTGTGTGGAGGTCGGGGGCGCGTGATGATTAACTCCTACCAACCTCCCCCCTAGGAGCATGCATTGATTGCTTTGTTTCGATGACTCGTATATTTTTGCAATAAGTATATGAGTTCTTATGACTAATGTTGAGTCCATGGATTATACGCACTCTCACCCTTCCACCATTACTAACCTCTCTTGTACCGCCCAACTTTCGCCGGTGCCATAAACCCACTATATATCCTTCCTCAAAACAGAAACCATATTATTCCTCAAAACATCCACCACACCTACCTATCATGGCATTTCCATAGCCATTCCGAGATATATTGCCATGCAACTTTCCACCGTTCCGTTCGTATGACACGCATCATATTGTCATATTGCCATGCATGATCATGTAGTTGATATCGTATTTGTGGCAAAGCCACCATGCATAATTTTTCATACATGTCACTTTTGATTCATTGCACATCCCGGTACACCACCAGAGGCATTCATGTAGAGTCATACTTGTTGTAGTATCGAGTTGTAATTTCGAGTTGTAATAAAAGTGTGATGATCATCATTATTATAGCATTGTCCCATGTGAGGAAAGGCCAATAAAAAAAGAGATGGCCCAAAAAAATAGAGAGGGGCTAATAAAAAAAGGGAGAAAGCCCGTCCAAAAAAATGAGATAAAAGAGAGAAGGGACAATTGCTACTATCTTTTTCCACACTTGTGCTTCAAAGTAGCAACGTGTTCTTCATTGTAGAGAGTCTCATGTTTAGTCACTTTCATATACTAGTGGGAATTTTCATTATAGAACTTGGCTTGTATATTCCAATGATGGGATTCCTCAAATTCCCTAGGTCTTCGTGAGCAAGCAAGTTGGTTGCACACCCACTAGTTTCTTTTGTTGAGCTTTCATACATACTTAGCTCTAGTGCATCTGTTGCATGGCAATCCCTACTCACTCACATTGATATCTATTGATGGGCATCTCCATAGCCCGTTGATACGCCTAGTCGATGTGAGACTATCTCCCTACTATTTGTCTTCTCCACAACCAACTCTATTCCACCCATAGTGCTATGTCCATGGCTCACGCTCATGTATTGCGTGAAAGTTGAAAGGCTTGAAAAGATAGAGTATGAAAACAAGTGCTTGGCTGAAATCAGGGTTGTGCATGATATGAATATTTTGTGTGATGAATAAGGAGCATAGCCAGATTATATGACTTTGTAGGGATAACTTTCTTTAGCCATAGTATTTTGAGAAGACATGATTGCTTTGTTAGTATGCTTGAAGTATTGTTATTTCTTATGTCAATATAGACTTTTGTCTTGAATCTTTCAGATCTGAACATTCATGCCACAATTAAGAGAATTACATTGAGAAACTATATTGGTTAGCATCCCACATCAAAAATTCTTTCTTTATCATTTACCTACTCAAGGACGAGCAGGAGTTAAGCTTGGGGATGCTTGATATGTCTCCAACGTATCTATAATTTTTTATTGTTCCATGCTATTATTTATGAAGTCTTGGATGTTTAATGGGCTTTATCATACACTTTTATCATTTTTGGGACTAACCTACTAACCCAGAGGCCCAGTCCAGATTGTTGTTTTTTGCCTGTTTCAGGGTTTTGCAGAAAAAGAATATCAAACGGAGTCCAAACGAGATGAAACCATCGCGAGAGATATTTTGGGAGAAAATCACGCACATGGAACTTGAGAACCACGTCAGGGGAGCATCGAGGCGCCCACGAGGGTGGGGGGCGCGCCCCCCTGCCCAGGGCGCGCCCCCTGCCTCGTGGGCCCCTCAAGCACCCCTCGGTGTCCTCCTTCCTCCTATATAAGTCTACGTACCCCGAAACCTTCGACAACAGAGAGAAAACCCGAATTCCACCGCTGTAACCTTCTGTTCCCGTGAGATCCCATCTTGGAGCCCGTTCCAGAGCTCCACCGGAGGGGGATCCATCATGGAGTTCTTCTTCATCATCATCATCGCCCTCACCATGAGTTGTGAGTAGTTTACCACAGACCTTCGGGTCCATACCTAGTATCTAGATGGCTTCTTCTCTCTCTCTGGATCTCAATACAAAGTTCTCCTCGGTCTTCGAGGAGATCTATTTGATGTAATCTCTTTTTGCGGTGTGTTTGTCGAGATCCGATGAATTGTGGGTTTATGATCAAGATTATCTATGAGAAATATTTGGTTCTTCTCCGAACTTTTTATGTGTGCTCATAATATCCTTGCAAGTCTCTTCGAATTATTGGTTTGGTTTGGCCTACTAGATATATAGTTCTTGCAATGGGAGAAGTGCTTGGCTTTGGGTTCAATCTTGCGGTGTCCTTTCCCAGTGACAGTAGGGGCAGCAAGGCACGTATTTTATTGTTGCCATCGAGGATAAAAAGATGGGGTTTATATCATATTGCTTGAGTTTATCCCTCTACATCATGTCATCTTGCTTAAGGCGTTACTCTGTTCTTATGAACTCAATACACTAGATGCATGCTGGATAGCGGTCGATGTGTGGAGTAATAGTAGTAGATGCAGAATCGTTTCGGTCTACTTGTCTCGGACGTGAAGCCTATATACAATGATCATGCCTAGATAGTCTCATAATTATTCGTTTTTCTATCAATTGCTTGACAGTAATTTGTTTACCCGCCGTAGAATATCGCTATCATGAGAGAAGCTACTAGAGAACACTATGGCCCCTGGGTCTATTCTCAACATATCGATCTACATCTACTTTACTTTTATCGCTTTTATTTGCTGTTCTTATAAATCAAAAATACCAAAAATATAAACTATCATCTCTATTAGATCTCACTTTCGTAAGTGACCGTAAAGGGATTGACAACCCCTTATCGTGTTGGCTGTGAAGTTCTTATTTGTTTGTGCAGGTGCGAGGGACTCACACGTGGTCTTCTACTGGATTGATACCTTGGTTCTCAAAAACTAAGGGAAATACTTACGCTACCGTGCTGCATCTCCCTTTCCTCTTCGAGGGAATACAACGCAAGCTCGAGAAGTAGCACATGTCCAGTCCCCAGACTGCAAATGACCATGTGATTGGAATAGTCTTGAGTGCAGAAGCCGGCAGATGTTGCTTGGAGCTAAAATGCTAACATCCATTGCATTTCTTGACTAGGTTCTTGGCGTCGTCCAAAGCAGTCGGCCATAAGAAACCATGGCAGAAAGCTTTGGCAGTGAGGGATTTGGAGGCTGCATGGTGGCCGCATTCGCCTTGATGAATATCCCTCAAAATGGCCAGACCCTTTTCTGCTTCTACGCAGTGCTGGAATACGCCGGTTGCGCTGCGTTTGACCAGCTCTTTGTTCACTATCGTGTATGCTGACGCTCCGCGCTGAACTTGTTGTGCCAAGATCTCATCTGCTCGCAACTCTCTTCTGAGCAGAAAATTGAGGATAGGCTACGCCCATGATGGTGATGTGACTCCTGTTACTTCTGCCACTGAAACCAGGGTGGTTGTGCCGGGAGGTGGCGGGCTGGAGTTAGTCGCCGCTTGCTGTGCTCTTGAAGTCCTTGGGCCGGCTACAGCAGTCCCCGGGTCGAGTGCTGGTGCTGCAGTTCCTGGGCCGCCTACTGGCGCTGCAGTCCCCAGGCCGGGCTCTGAAGTCCCCGGGCCGGGTGCATGTGCAGCGGTCCCCGGGCTGCCTGCTGGTGCTGCAGTCCCTTGGCCGTCTGCTGAAGTCCCTGAGCCGGCCACAACAGTCCCCGGGCCGGGTGCTGGTGCAGCAGTCCCCGGGCCGCCTGCTGAGGTCTTCGGGCTGTGAACTCCAGGGTCGGCTGGCATGAAGATTGATTCTGACTCTGGTGATGGCTGGATAGACGGCTTGCGCAGGCATTGGAGGGACACGCCGGCCGGTGTTGCTTGCCGAGTTGATCCGATCCGTGCCAAGGCATCCGCTTGATCGTTGTCGGCTCGTGGTACGTGGAGGAACTTGCAGCCATCAAAATGCCCGCTGATCTGCTGGACCAGGAAGCGGTAACTTGTCATGTTTGCATCCTTGGCGTCCCAGTCCCCAGATGACTGCTGGACCACCAAGTCCGAGTCACCATAGCACAACACCCGGCGGATGCCAATCTCTTTGGCTAGCCGAAGCCTGTGAATGGGTGCCTCGTACTCAGCCACGTTGTTGGAGGCGGCAAAGTGGATTTACAATGTGTACTTGAGCTTGTCGCCTTTGGGGGAGGTGAGGATGACGCCGGCTCCCAAGCCCGTGCGCATCTTTGATCCATCAAAGTGCATCCGCCAATGGGTCGAATCTGGAGCAGGCGACAGGTACTGGGTCTCGGCCCAGTCAACGAGGAAGTCGGCCAGCGCTTGTGACTTGATGGTGGTGCGAGGCTGGTAGAAGATGGCGGAAGGGGCCAGCTTAATGGCCCACTTTGCCCCTCGGCCTGAAGCATCTCTGTTGCCCATGATCTCAGCAAGCGGGGCCGTGTAGACGACCATGATTGGATGCTCTTGGAAGTATTGCTTGAGCTTCTTGGTGGCAAAGTACACGCCGTAGCACATCTTCTAGTAGTGGGGGTAATTCTGCTTGGAAGCTGACAACACCTCGCTCAAGTAATAGACAGGCCTTTGGACAGGCAAGGCTCTGCCGTCTTTTGGGCGCTCGACTACAATCACAGTGTTGACCACCCGGCTGGTGGCGGCTATGTAAAGGAACATGGGTTCCTTGTCTGTTGGTGCCGCCAGGATAGGCGGCGTGGATAGCACTTTCTTGACCTAGTGGAAAGCTTCATCCGCCTTGTCATTCCACTCAAAGCAGGTGGTCTTGTTCATCAACTGGTATAGAGGGAGTGCTTTCTCGCCCAGCCGGCTGATGAACCGGCTGAGCAACGCCAAGCACCCGGTGAACTTCTGGACATCTTGTATGCGAGTTGGTCTCTCCATCCTCTCAATGACCTTGATCTTTGTGGGGTTGCACTTGATGCCGCGTTCAAACACCAGGAAGCCAAAGGAGCTGGCCTGCTGGTACCCCGAAAACACATTTCTCCGGGTTTAGCTTGATCTGAAAGCGGCGCAGGTTTTCGAAGGTTTGTTGGAGGTCTTCTAGAAGAATGCCACGCTTCTCCGTCTTCACCACAATATCGTCCACGTAAACGTGGGCGTTTTTGCCAAGTTGCTTGAGGAGACACTTCTGCATGCAAAGCTGAAAAGTGGCGCTGGCATTTCTCAAGCCGAACGTCATAGTTAGGTAACAGAAGGCTCCAAATGGCATGAGGAAGGCGGTCTTCAGGCGATCGGCCGGATCCAGCTTGATCTGGTGGTATCCGAAATAAGCATCAATGAAAGACATCAACTCGCATCCGGCTGTGGAGTCAATCACTTGATCTATTCGTGGCAGAGCAAACGGGTCTTTAGGGCAAGCTTTGTTGAGGCTGGTGTAATCAATGCACATGCGCCACTTGTTGTTTTTCTTCAGCACAAGGACAAGGTTGGAGAGCCACTCTGGGTAGAACACCTCCATAATGAAGCCGGCTGCTAGCAGGCGGGCGACTTCTTCTCCGACAACTCTTCTTTTTTCTTCAGACAGGCGGCGAAGTGGCTGTCTGACTGGCTTTGCATCTTCTCTTACGTGCAGCTTGTGCTCGGCGAAATCCGTCGGGACACCCGGCATGTCCTTGGGGGACCATGCAAAGATGTCCCGATTCTCACGGAGGAAGACGATGATCTTGCTTTCCTGTTTGTTGTCCAGGTTTGACCCTATGACAGGAAATCGCTCCGCGTGTGCCGGGTCCAAAGCAATCTTCTTGGTTTCTTTGGCCGGCTGGAATGAGCCTTGAGGTTCCGCCTCCCTGGGATCGGATGGTATGGCCGGTTGCTCACCTGCCATTGCCACCAACCGGTAAAGGCGGCGCTTCTCTTCAGCTATGACAAGGGACTCGGCCAGCCGGCTGCTGGCAGTAGCACATGCTGGACTTCTCATAGTCCCCAACTATGGTGATTATTCCTTTGGGGCCTAGCATCTTCATCTTGAGGTAGGCATAATGGGGCATCGCCATGAATTTGGCAAGGGCTGGCCGGCCCGATATCACATGATAAGGGCTTTCCAGATTCACCACTTCAAACTAGACCGGCTCCCGTCGGAAATGCTTCTTGTCACCAAACAGGACATCTATCTTGACCTTGCCGATTGGTGAGCAAGAGAGGCCGGGGACGATGCCGTGGAACACGGTCCGGGTCGGCTAAAGCTGCTTCTCTTTGATGCCTAATTTCTCCATGGTGTCTCGGTACATGATGTTGATGCTGCGGCCGCCGTCTATCAGCACTCGGGAGAACCGGCAGGCCCGCCTATCGATGGAGAAAGTTGCATGCAGAACCATGGAATAGGCGCCTGGTGAGGGCATGACGGCCGGATGATCTTCACGGCTCCGGCTGATGGGCCTCTCGGACCAATGCATGAACTCTGGGGCTTCTGAGGCAACGACATTGACTTCTCTATGCTGCTTACGCCGATTGTGTCTGTCGTCCACCTGGCTGGTGAAGACGGCGTAGGCTCCATTCTCTTCTGGGAACTCATCCTAGACCTGGCTGCCTGGACGAGCTCCATCGGTTTTGGAGGCGGAGCCGCCTGCCCTGCAGGCGGCGGGGGCAGAGCCTCGCCTCTCGCAATCCGAGTGAGCCAGTGGCACTTTTGTATGACATGGTTGGATGGCTTTGCGTCGCTATGAAACTTGCAAGGGGCATCGAGGTCTTGTTCAAAGGAGAAGGCGGGCTGCCATGCTCACTTGCCGCCCTTGTTGTGCTTGGGGCCGGCTTGAACTTCTGGCTGCTGGCCTTCAACTGCTGCCACCAGCCGGCTGTTGGAAGCCGGGGGGGCTTTGCGCTTGTTGTCCGTCTGTTGCTGGCGCCGACTGGACTCCCCAGACGGCGTCCGAGGAGCTGGTGGAGTCATCTTTCCGGAGGCATCTACATGCAGCTCTGACTTCATGGAGGAGTCAGATGTGGCGTACTTGTCCGCTATGCTTAACAGCTCGTCGAGCGTGGTGGGCTCGTCGCAGAGGAGCTTATGCTTGAGTAAGGTGCCTTCTATGCACCCGGCCGTGAAGTACTCGATGGCTTGCACCTCATGCACCCCTTCACAGGAATTGTGTAGCTCGGCCCAACGCGTCAAGTAGTCACGAGCGTACTCGTTCGGGCCGGGCGCATAGGGAGAGCTGTCGTGGCTTTGGCGGCCGTTTGTAGGTGCTGGTGAAGTTGCGAGTGAAGACGTCGGTGAAGTCTAGCCAGCTGTTGATGCTGTTGGGCTTGAGGCTGTTTAACCACGTCCGGGCCGTGCTCTGGAGCATGAGTGGCACATACTTCACGGCGACACGCTTGTTGCCGGTTGCAATGTTGATGGCAGTGGAGTAATCCACCAGCCAGTCCTCTGGCTTCATGGAGCCATTGTACTTTGGGGTGTCTCCGGGGAGTGAGAAACCTTTGGGGAAAGGTGATACGTCTCCAACATATCTATAATTTTTGATTGTTCCATGCTATTATATTATCCTTCTAGGATGTCTTATGGGCTTTATTATACACTTTTATATGATTTTTGGGACTGACCTATTAACCCAGAGCCCAGTGCCAGTTTCTGTTTTTCTCCTGTTTTAGGGTTTTACAGAAAAGGAATATCAAACGGAGTCCAATTGACGAGCCAATTTTTTATGATTTTTTCTGGACCAAAAGAAGCCCCCGAAGCAAAGGAGTTGGGCCAGGAGAGCCACGGGCTGCCCACGAGGGTGGAGGGCTGATACGTCTCCAACGTATCTATAATTTTTTATTGTTCCATGCTATTATTTATGAAGTCTTGGGTGTTTAATGGGCTTTATCATTCACTTTTATATCATTTTTGGGACTAACCTACTAACCCAAAGGCCTAGTCCAGATTGCTGTTTTTGCCTATTTCACGGTTTTGCAGAAAAGGAATATCAAACGGAGTCCAAACGGAATGAAAGCTTCACGAGAGATATTTTTGGAGAAAATCACGCACGGAATCCAAACGGAATGAAACCTTCACGAGAGATATTCTTGGAGCCTGTTTCGGGAGGGGGATCCATCACAGAGGCCTTCATCATCATCATCATCGCCCTCACCATGAGTTGTGAGTAGTTTACCACAGACCTTCGGGTCCATAGCTAGTATCTAGATGGCTTCTTCTCTCTCTTTGGATCTCAATACAAAGTTCTCCTCGGTCTTCGAGGAGATCTATTGGATGTAATCCCTTTTTGCGGTGTGTTTGTCGAGATCTGATGAATTGTGAGTTTATGATCAAGGTTATCTATGAAATATATTTGGTTCTTCTCTGAACTTTTTATGTGTGCTCATAATATCCTTGCAAGTCTCTTTGAATTATTGGTTTGGTTTGGCCTACTAGATCTATAGTTCTTGCAATGGGAGAAGTGCTTGGCTTTGGGTTGAATCTTGCAGTGTCCTTTCCCAGTGACAGTAGGGGCAGCAAGGCATGTATTGTATTGTTGCCATCGAGGATAAAAAGATGGGGTTGTCATCATATTGCTTGAGTTTATCCCTCTACATCAGGTCATCTTGCTTAAGGCGTTACTCTGTTCGTATGAACTCAATACACTAGATGCATGCTGGATAGCGGTCGATGTGTGGAGTAATAGTAGTAGATGCAGAATCGTTTCGGTCTACTCGTCTCGGATGTGATGCCTATATACAATGATCATGCCTAGATAGTCTCATAATTATTCGCTTTTCTATCAATTGCTCAACAGTAATTTGTTTACCCGCCGTAGAATACCGCTATCATGAGAGAAGCCACTAGAGAAAACTATGGCCCCCGGGTCTATTCTCAACATATCAATCTACATCTACTTAACTTTTCTTGCTTTTATTTGCTGTTTTACTAAACCAAAAAAATCAACTATCATCTCTATCAGATCTCACTCTCGTAAGTGACCGTAATGGGATTGACAACCCCTTATCGCGTTGGCTGCGAAGTTCTTATTTGTTTGTGCAGGTGCGAGGGACTGGCGCGTGGTCTCCTACTGGATTGATACCTTGGTTCTCAAAAACTGAGGGAAATACTTATGCTACTGTGCTGCATCTCCCTTTCCTCTTCGAGGGAATACAACGCAAGCTCAAGAGGTAGCAAGAAGAATTTTTGGCGCCGTTGCCGGGGAGACTTACGTGAAAGTCATATACCAAATACCTATCACAAACCCTTATCCTTCGCATTACATTTATTTGCCTCTCATTTTCCTCTCCACCACTCCACCCTTGCCGTTTTATTTTCCCTTCTCTCGCCGTGTGTTTTTCGCTCGCTTGCCTTTTTGCTTGTGTGTGTTGCTTGCTTGCTTGTCATTATGGCTAGCCCCTTATTCGCTCCTTCGTCTCCCAAGTTTGAAGTACTTCACTTTAAGCAAAGGCAAGGAGAAACTTAAAAGATGCTTGGTTTAGGATGATGGAATCTTATCGTAAGTGCACCTTAGAAGTGAATTTTAGAATCTTGCTCCGCAATTTTTATGTTGGATTGAATATGTCTCATAGACAACTCTTGGATTGCGTTGCCAAAGGAAATTTTATCGAAGTTGATCCTAGTTTAGCGCATGAAATCATAGAGGGAATAGTGGGAACACTACCTCCCCAAAAGGAGTCAAACTCAACCCCGGAAGGGACGCAAGTTTTTGAGAAAATTTGCGAAGTATCAAAAATATTCAAAAATCCCTTGAACCCCTTAAGAGTGTTAGTGGGAATCTCCACTGCATGAATATGTTGATTACCCTTTGTAATAAGCGGTTGGATGCTTTAGATCTTAAGATTTCTGAATATGAAGGGAAACGCAAAGAACCTCCCGGATTCGAGCTTGACACCATTAAAAGAGCGAAGATCAAAGATGGCAATACCTAGATCTATCTTGCATTGTGCCTAGCTAGGGGCCTAAAACGACAGCGCTTGTTGGGAGGCAACCCAATTTTATATTTTTTATTTTTGTTGCTTTTAGGGAATAAATATTGCATCTAGCCTCTGATTAGATGCGTTTTCATGTTTTGTTTAGTGTTTGTGCCAAGTAGAACCTTTGGTAAGACTTGTGTGAAGTTTATTTGATCTTGCTGTGAAAAACAGAATCGTTGGCGCTCGCTAAAGTAGACTTCAGATTTTACTGGAGCGTGCGTTTCAGTTGATTATTTTTGCTGCTGATTGGTAGACAAATTGCGCAAATTTACCAATTTAGTTTGGATTTTTTGGAGTTCCAGAAGTAGGCGAACCCTGCAGATTACTACAGACTGTTCTGTCTTTGACAGATTCTGTTTTTCGTGTGTTGTTTGCTTATTCCGATACATCTATGAGTAATATTAGAGGATATGAACCATAGAGAACTTTGAGTACAGTGGGTTTAGCACCAATATAAACAAAGAATGAATTCATTGCTGTACCTTCGAGTAGTGGTTTGTTTTCTCTTACTAACGGAGCTCACGAGAATTTTCGTCTAAGTTTTGTGTTGTGAAGTTTTCAAGTTTTGAGTATTGCTTTGATGGACTATGGAACAAGGAGTAGCAAAGGCCTAAGCTTGGGGATGCCCATGGAACCCCAAGTAAATTCAGGATAATAAAAAGCCTAAGCTTGGGGATGCCCCGGGAAGGCATCCCCTCTTTCGTCTTCATCCATCGGTAACTATACTTGGAGCTATATTTTTATTCGCAACATGCTATGTGTTTTGCTTGGAGCGTCTTGTATAATTTGAGTCTTTGCTTGTTAGTTTGCCACAATCATCCTTCTAGGCACACCTATTTGAGAGAGTTAAATTTGGCCTAGAAATTATTAGAACACTCGATGTGCTTCACTTATATCTTTTGAGTTGAATAGTTTTTGCTCTAGCGCTTCACTTATATCTTTTAGAGCACGGTGGTGGTAATATTTTGTAGAAATTGTTGAACTCTCATGATTAACTTAGATCTATTTGAGAGTCTATTAAAACAGCATGGTAATGTGTTTAGGCTAAATAAACTAGTCTTCACATGATAGACATCCAACGTCAATGTAGTAAAAAAAATTCACACCAAGTGCATTGAATAGAAAGAGATGTTGGATGCTTGATAATTGTTTTGAGACATGAGGATAGTGATATTAGAGTCATGCTAGTGGAGTTATTATGAAATTGAGAAATACTTGTGCTAAGGTTAGTGATTCCCATAGCATGCACTTATGGTGAACTGTTGTGTGACTAAGTTAAAGCATGAGGTATTTGTAGAGTGCCAACCTTTGTGTGGAGGTCGGGGGCGCGCGATGGTTAACTCCTACCAACCTCCCCCCTAGGAGCATGCGTTGATTGCTTTGTTTTGATGACTCGTAAATTTTTGCAATAAGTATATGAGTTCTTATGACTAATGTTGAGTCCATGGATTATACGCACTCTCACACTTCCACCATCGCTAGCCTCTCTCGTACCTCGCAACTTTCGCCGGTGCCATAAACCCACTATATATCCTTCCTCAAAACAACCACCATATTGTTTCTCAAAACAGCCACCATACCTACCTATCATGGCATTTCCATAGCCATTCCGAGATATATTGCCATGCAACTTTCCACCGTTCCGTTTATATGACACGCATCATATTATCATATTGCCATGCATGATCATGTAGTTGACATCGTATTTGTGGCAAAGCCATCATGCATAATTCTTTCATACATGTCACTCTTGATTCATTGCACATACCGGTACACCGCCAGAGGCATTCATATAGAGTCATACTTTGTTGTTGTAGTATCGAGTTGTAATATTGTGTTGTAATGAAAGTGTGATTATCATCATTTTTAGAGCATTGTCCCATGGGAGGAAAGGCTGAATCTATAAAGCCCCTCCGCAAAAAAGGCCAATGAAAAAAAAGACCAAAAAAAAGAAAAAAAGAGAAAAAAAGGAAAAAAAGAAAAAAAAGAGAAAAAAAGGACAATTGCTACTATCTTTTTCCACACGTGTGCGTCAAAGTAGCACCATGTTCTTCATTGTAGAGAGTCTCATGTTTAGTCACTTTCATATACTAGTGGGAATTTTCGTTATAGAACTTGGCTTGTATATTCCAACGATGGGCTTCCTCAAATGCCCTAGGTCTTCGTGAGCAAGCAAGTTGGATGCACACCCACTAGTTTCTTTTGTTGAGCTTTCAATCATATTTAGCTCTAGTGCATCCGTTGCATGGCAATCCCTACTCACTCACATTGATATCTATTGATGGGCGTCTCCATAGCCCGTTGATACGCCTAGTCGATGTGAGACTATCTCCCTCTTTTTGTCTTCTCCACAACCACCTCTATTCCACCCATAGTGCTATGTCCATGGCTCGCGCTCATGTATTGCGTGAAAGTTGAAAGGTTTGAAAAGATAGAGCATGAAAACAAATGCTTGGCTGGAATCGGGGTTGTGCATGATATGAATATTTTTGTGTGATAATAAGGGAGCATAGCCAACACTATATGATTTTGTAGGGATAACTTTCTTTAGCCATAGTATTTTGAGAAGACATGATTGCTTTGTTAGTATTGCTTGAAGTATTGTTATTTCTTATGTCCATATAGACTTTTGTCTAGAATCTTTCAGATCTGAACATACATGCCACAATTAAGAGAATTACATTGAAAAACTATATTGGTTAGCATTACACATCAAAAATTCTTTCTTTATCATTTACCTACTCGAGGACGAGCAGGAATTAAGCTTGGGGATGCTTGATACGTCTCCAACGTATCTATAATTTTTGATTGTTCCGTCCTATTATTTATGAAGTCTTGGATGTTGAATGGGCTTTATCATTCACTTTTATAACATTTTTGGGACTAACCTACTAACGCAAAGGCCCAGTCCAGATTGCTGTTTTTTGCCTATTTCAGGGTTTTGCAAAAAAGAATATCAAACAGAGTCCAAACGGAATGAAACCTTCGCGAGAGATATTTTTGGAGAAAATCACGCACGGAAAACGTCAGGACCAGGTCAGGGGACAGCTGGGCTGCCCTCGAGGGTGGGGGGCGCGCCCCCCTGCCTCGAGGCTGGCCCACACGGCCCCCGGTGCCCTCCTTCTTCCTATATATACCTACGTACCCCAGAAACTCCATACGCAGAGAGAAAACCCTAATTCCACCGTCGTAGCTTCTGTTCCCGTGGAGATCCCATCTTGGAGTCTGTTCCGGGTGGGAGATCCATCACGGAGGCCTTCATCATCATCATCATCGCCCTCACCATGAGTTGTGAGTAGTTTACCACAGACCTTCGGGTCCATAGCTAGTATCTAGATGGCTTCTTTCTCTTTGGATCTCAATACAAACTTCTCCTCGGTCTTCGAGGAGATCTATTCGATGTAATCTCTTTTTGCGGTGTGTTTGTCAAGATTCGATGAATTGTGAGTTTATGATCAAGGTTATCTATGAAATATATTTGGTTCTTCTATGAACTTTTTATGTGTGCTCATAATATCCTTGCAAGTCTGTTCGAATTATTGGTTTGGTTTGGCCTACTAGATCTATAGTTCTTGCAATGGGAGAAGTGCTTGGCTTTGGGTTCAATCTTGCGGTGTCCTTTCCCAGTGACAGTAGGGGCAGCAAGGCACGTATTGTATTGTTGCCATCGAGGATAAAAAGATGGGGTTTTCATCATATTGCTTGAGTTTATCCCTCTACATCATGTCATCTTGCTTAAGGCGTTACTCTGTTCGTATGAACTCATTACACTAGATGCATGCTGGATAGCGGTCGATGTGTGGAGTAATAGTAGTAGATGCCGAATCATTTCAGTCTACTTGTCTCGGACGTGATGACTATATACAATGATCATGCCTAGATAGTCTCATAAATATTCGCTTTTCTATCAGTTGCTCGACAGTAATTTGTTTACCCGCCGTAGAATACCGCTATCATGAGAGAAGCCACTAGAGAAAACTATGGCCCCCGGGTCTATTATCAACATATCAATCTACATCTACTTTACTTTTCTTGCTTTTATTTGTTGTTTTACTAAACCAAAAATACCAAAAATATCAACTATCATCTCTATCAGATCTCACTCTCGTAAGTGACCGTAAAGGGATTGACAACCCCTTATCGCGTTGGCTGCGAAGTTCATATTTGTTTGTGCAGGTGCGAGGGACTGGCGCGTGGTCTCCTACTGGATTGATACCCTAAAAAAACTAAGGGAAATACTTACGCTACTGTGATGCATCTCCCTTTCCTCTTCGAGGGAATACAACGCAAGCTCAAGAGGTAGCAAGGGCGCGCCCTCGGAAGGTGGTGGCGCCGTCCTATCTCGTGGACAGCCCAAAAGCCCCCCTGACGTGGGACCTACACCAAAAAATCCTATAAATACTAAAACCTTCGGAAATTAACCTAGATCGGGAGTTCCGCCGCCGAAAGCCTCTGTAGCCACCGAAAACCAATCTAGACCCCGTTTCGGCACCCTGCCGGAGGGGGGAACCCTCACCGGTGGCTATCTTCATCATCCCGACACTCTCCATGACGAGGAAGGAGTAGTCCACCCTCGGGGCTGAGGATATGTACCAGTAGCTATTTGTTTGATCTCTCTCTCTTGTTCTTTAGATGGCACGATCTTGATGTATCGCGAGCTTTGCTATTTTAGTTGGATCTTATGATGCTTCTCCCCCTCTACTCTCTTATAATGGATTGAGTTTTCCCTTTGAAGTTATCTTATCGGATTGAGTCTTTAAGGATTTGAGAACACTTGATGTATGTCTTGCACGTGTTTATCTGTGGTGACAATGGGATATCATGTGATCCACTTGATGTATGTTTTGGTGTTCAACTTGCGGGTTCCGTGACCTTGGGAATCTATGCATAGGGGTTGGCACACGTTTTCGTCTTGACTTTCCGGTAGAAACTTTGGGGCACTCTTTGAAGTACTTTGTGTTGGTTGAATAGATGTTTCTGAGATTGTGTGATGCATATCATATAATCATGCCCACATATACTTGAGGTGACAATGGAGTATCTAGGTGACATTAGGGTTTTGGTTGATTTGTGTCTTAAGGTGTTATTCTAGTACGAACTCTATGATAGATTGAACGTTACTACAGACTCTTGAATAGATCGATCAGAAAGAATAACTTTGAGGTGGTTTCGTACCCTACCATAATCTCTTCGTGTGTTCTCCTCTATTAGTGACTTTGGAGTGACTCTTTGTTGCATGTTGAGGGCTAGTAATATGATCCAATTATGTTATCCTTCTTGAGAGAACTTGCACTAGTGAAAGTATGAACCCTAGGCCTTGCCTACTATCACTGCAACACCGTTTATGCTCACGTTTACCACTTGCTACCTTGCAGTTTTTATATTTTCAGTTTACAAAAACCTATATCTACCATTCAGATTGCACCTGTATCACCATCTCTTCGCCGAACTAGTGCACCTATACAATTTACCATTGTATTGGGTGTGTTGGGGACACAAGAGACTCTTTGTTATTTGGTTGCAGGGTTGTTTGAGAGAGACCATCTTCATCCTACGCCTCCCACAGATTGATAAACCTTAGGTCATCCACTTGAGGGAAATTTGCTACTGTCCTACAAACCTCTGCACTTGGAGGCCCAACAACGTCTACAAGAAGAAGGGTGCATAGTAGACATCAAAAGGCTCGTCACGGATGCGGGGGCCGAAACAAGCCAGGCCAAGTGTGTCTTCTTCCTCGACCGCCTGGGATCAAGTCAGTCGGTCAAGGCGGTGGCGGGCATCGTTCTCCCCAACTCCCTCGCGGCGGCCCAAGCGGCCTCCGAGAGACGGATGCTCAACAGGCGGCGGGGACACACGCCTCTCCCGGCGAGGGGGAGGCAAGCGCTCGTTTCGCTGCTCCACAACCCTTGGGCAACCATCTTGGTCGCGCTCGATGGTGATGCGAGTGTGCCGACTGCGGCTGGCAGCCGGCTCTGAGTCATGCCGAATGCGAGCGCCGACTGTCGGTGCACGGGATGTAGCCCCTTGCTCCCGTCGAGGAGGACGGTTGTTCGCTTGTGCATCGGCCTCCAGAGCCCGGCGGCGGGCCTCCTGCTGTTCGGCAGCCGTGTCGAGGAGCTGCTGGACGCGCTGCGTCATGCAGCGAAGCTCATCTCCCTCCAAGTGGTTCATCTCGTCAACTGCCGCCTGGGTAGCCCTTAGGTTCTCCAACGGGGTGGCGTATACCGGGCATGGGGCCCCCCAGCATACTGGCAAGGGCTCCACCTCGATCCCGGACAGCGCCGGCTTGGCTAGGCTCGCCAGTAGCCGGCATGCCGCCTATGGCGCGGTCGATCTCATGGTGGTAGGCTTCAGTGAGGCGCCGGGAGGCATCTAACTTGTTGGCGTTGTAGAGGAGCGAGACGCGGAGTGCTTCCAACGCTGCGCCGTCTATTCCCCCGGCGATGGGAGCGGAGAGACTCCGCATTGGTTCCCTCAGCGGGTCCTGGCCAGACCCGTTGGAGGGTTCGTCGTGACCGGCGGCCAGCACCTCCGTGACGGTGCTGATGCTTGTGTCATAGGTCGCAGGGAGGAGGGGATCGTCGATGATCACCACGTGGCCGGGGAAGGAATCGGCGAACGCCGTGTCGGGGTCGACGATCATGTCGACGGGTGGATCAGAGGAGCCAACGGACTCCAGGTCGGAGGCGCGCTTGTCGATGATGTGCAGGTTGTCGAGGAGCTCGACGAGGCAACTCTCCGAGCCGAGTGCTTCTGCAGCCGGAGAGGGCTCGTCGTGGAGGTGGGCCTCGCCGAGGAGATCAGCGAGCTTGCTCGCGGCGCATGCGGCCTCAGCGTCGTGAAGTATCCCGGCATCCACGCCATTAGGCGTGCCGGGCTGGCTACGCTCGCCAGGGAGGAACAATGTTCCCATCCAGAACATGTCTCCGGACGACGGTGCACCTTGCCCCACGGTGGGGCGCCAAATGTCGGGGTTTTGGTGTGACATATGCCAAAGGATGGCTTATCATGCATGGGGACAAGAGAACGTCGCCGGGCCCTGGAAGCGGGATAAGGTGATACTTAGGACGCATACGAATCTTACCCAGGTTTGGGGCTCTCCGTGGAGATAACACCCCTAGCCCTGTTCTGCGGGGACTCCGCGTCATGACTAATGTCAATATGGTAGCTACAAGGTTGCTCCTTGAGCTGCGTCGTCAAGAGGAGGAAGAAGGACAAGGCTAGCTCTCTTCTTTCCCTCTAGGGAATGCGAGTTGTCACTAGGGTTTCTCCCTATCTGTGTCTCTCTATTGTGTTTCTCTCAAAGTCTAACCCCTCTGCATGGAGGACCCTGGGGGGTTTATATAGGCCTACCCCCAGGGCTACAATGGTAATCCGACTGGGGCGGGCCCTGGCCGTCAGTATCTCTGGGCGCCGGCTTCTCCGCTGGCCGCTGGGCCCCACCGCCTGTGGGCCTGCGTGATTGCATTTCACTGTTGACGTCCTTCTGCAGACGGAAGCATCGTCAGGGGGAGTGGCTACAGTGCCGCCGCCTCTTGGTCGTACACTGGGCCACGCCCCGTCTTCTCATCTTGATGGGGTTCAGACTCCAAGGGAACGGTTTAGCCGCCTGCTACAGGGCGACCGTTCCCCAGGCCGTCTGCCAGAGGTCGACTGCTTCTGGGTAGCTCTCTGATGGGTGGGGCCTGCCGCCTGCTGGCCACTCCGCCTGTGGGTAGTGGGATCGTGGCTTCCTCTGACCAAGGCTAGGTCATCGGTAACATGGCTACAGTGATGCGCCGATCAGGGAGTGTCCATAAGGTACACTCGCACTATGGCCATGCTTCTGTGGATTCTATGGGGGCAGGCTTAACTGTAGCCATGCCTTAGTCTCGCCGCGGATCTTCAGCGCACACTCCGAGGGGGAGGTACGGCACCGTATGCCAGATGCTGGCCGCTGGGCAGCCGCCGGTTAGGGTTCGGCCGCCTGCTGGTAGCCGACTCCTAGGCCTAGCGGCCCTAGGATACGGCCTGATGCGCAGGAGGCCCAAGGGTAGCAGGCGGCCTTTTTTGTCTTGAAATGCCATGGGTGGTCGATGAAGACACCCGTGGTCAATATCTCCGACACTACTGGTTGATCTTTTCGTATTATCAACCGATCAATGCGAGCTTGGCCCTTTGACTATAGCATACGTGGTGCGGTTAAATACTTCAAGCAAGGATCGCCTTAGTTTAGGGAAATTATCATTTATGTGGGCTCCTAAAATATCTCATTCTGTTTCCAACATATTCACGTTCTACTACATGATCCTGAAGGAAATATGCCCTAGAGGCAATAATAAAGTTGTTATTTATATTTCCTTATTTCATGATAAATGTTTATTATTCATGCTAGAATTGTATTAACCGGAAACATAGTACATGTGTGAATACATAGACAAACAAAGTGTCACTAGTATGCCTCTACTTCACTAGCTCGTTGAATCAAAGAGGGGTAAGTTTCCTAGCCATAGACCTGAGTTGTCATTTGATTAACGGGATCACATCATTAGTGAATGATGTGATTGACTTGACCCATTCCGTTAGCTTAGCACTTGATCGTTTAGTTTTACTGCTGTTGCTTTCTTCATGACTTATACATGTTCCTATGACTATGAGATTATGCAACTCCCGAATACCGGAGGAACACCTTGTGTGCTATCAAACGTCACAACGTAACTGGGTGATTATAAAGATGCTCTACAGGTGTTTCCGAAGGTGTTTGTGGTGTTGGCATAAATCGAGAATAGGATTTGTCACTCTGAGTGTTGGAGAGGTATCTCTGGGCCCTCTTGGTAATGCACATCACTATAAGCCTTGCAAGCAAATGACTAATGAGTTAGTCACGAGATGATGCATTACGGAACGAGTAAAGAGACTTGCCGGCAATGAGATTGAACTAGGTATGATGATACCTACGATCGAATCTCGGGCAAGTAACATACCGATGACAAAGGGAACAACATATGTTGTTATGCGGTTTGACCGATAAAGATCTTCGTAGAATATGTAGGAGCCAATATGATCATCCAGGTTCCGCTATTGGTTATTGATCGGAGATGTGTCTCAGTTATGTCTACATAATTCTCGAACCCGTAGGGTCCGCACGCTTAACGTTCGGTGACGATTGGTATTATGAGTTTTGATGTAGCGAAGGTAGTTCGTAGTCCCGTAAGAGATCACGGACATGACGAGGAGTCTCGGAATGTCCGAGACATAAAGATTGATATATTGTACGACTATATTCGGACACCGGATGAGTTCCGGGGGTCATCGAATATTTATAGGAGTGCCGGGGGGGTTATCGGAACCCGCCGAGGAACTATTGGGCCTTGGTGGGCTTTAGGAAAGAGAGAGGGCAGCATCCCAGGAGGCGGCACGCCCCCTCCCATGGGGAGTCCGAATTGGACTAGGGGAGGGGGCACGGCCCCTCTTTCCCTCTCCCTCTCCCTCTCTTTCCTTCTCCCTTCCTTCTTCCTTTCTTACTCCTAGTAGGAATAGGAAAGAGGGATTCCTACTCCTACTAGGAGTAGGAAACCTACTCCTTGGCACACCCTATAGGGCCGGCCGGCCTCCTCCCCTGACCCCTTTATATACGGGGGCAGGGGGCACCCTAGAACACACAAGTTGATCATTGATCTCTTAGCCGTGTGCGGTGCCCCCCTCCACCATAATCCACCTTGGTCATATAGTAGCGGTGCTTAGGCGAAGCCCTGCGTCGGTAACTTCATCATCACCGTCATCATGTCGTCGTGCTGACAAAATGATCCCTCGAAGCTCTACTGGACCGTGAGTTCGTGGGACATCACCGAGCTAAACGTGTGTAGATCGCGGAGGTGCCGCACATTCAGTACTAGGATTAATCGATCGTGAAGACGTACGACTACATCAACCGCGTTGTCATAACGCTTCCGCTTACGGTCTATGAGGGTACGTGGACGACACTATCCCCTCTCGTTGCTATGCATCACCATGATCTTGCGTGTGCGTAGATTTTTTTTTTGAAATACTACGTTTCCCAAACAGTGGCATCATGAGCCAGGTTTATGCGTAGATGTTATATACACGAGTAGAACACAAGTGAGTTGTGGGCGATACTAGTCATACTGCTTACCAGCATGTCATACTTTGATTCAGCGGTACTGTTGGATGAAGCGGCCCGGACCGACATTACGCGTATGCTTACGCGAGACTGGTTCTACCAACGTGCTTCGCACACAGTTGGCTGGCAGGTGACAGTTTCTCCAACTTTAGTTGAATCGAGTGTGTCTACGCCCAGTCCTTGTAAAGGTTAAAACAACACATACTTGACGAAATATCATTGTGGTTTTGATGTGTAGGTAAGAACGGTTCTTGCTCAGCCCGTAGCAGCCATGTAAAACTTGCAGCAACAAAGTAGAGGACGTCTAACTTGTTTTTGCACGGCATGTTGTGATGTGATATGGTCAAGACATGATTCTAAATTTTATTGTATGAGATGATCATGTTTTGTAACAGAGTTATCGGCAACTGGCAGGAGCCATATGGTTGTCACTTTATTATATGAAATACAATCGTCATGTGATTGCTTTACTTTATCTCTAAGCGGTAGCGATAGTGGTAGAAGCAATAGTTGGCGAAACGACAACGATGCTACGATGGAAATCAAGGTGTCGCGCCGGTGACGATGGTGATCATGATGGTGCTTTGGAGATGAAGATCAAAGGCACAAGATGATGATGGCCATATCATATCACTTATATTGATTGCATGTGATGTTTATCTTTTATGCATCTTATTTTGCTTAGATCAACGGTAGCATTATAAGAAGATCTCTCACTAAATTTCAAGGTATAAGTGTTCTCCGTGAGTATGCACCGTTGCAAAATTTCGTAGTGCCGAGACACCACGTGATGATCGGGTGTGATAAGCTCAATATTCACATACAACGGGTGCAAGCTAGTTTTGCACACGCAGAATACTCGGGTTAAACTTGACGAGCCTAGCATATGCAGATATGGCCTCGGAACACTGGAGACCGAAAGGTCGAGCGTGAATCATATAGTAGATATGATCAACATAAGATGTTCACCATTGAAAACTACTCCATCTCACGTGATGATCGGACATGGTTTAGTTGATATGGATCACGTGATCACTTAGATGATTAGAGGGATGTCTGTCTAAGTGGGAGTTCTTAAGTAATTTGATTAATTAAACTTTATTTTATCATGAACTTAGTACATGATAGTTTTTTTGCATGTCTATGTTATTGTAGATAGATGGCCCGTGCTATTGTTCCGTTGAATTTTAATGCGTTCCTAGAGAAAGCTAAGTTGAAAGATGATGGTAGCAACTACACGGAGTGGGTCCGTAACTTGAAGATTATCCTCATTGCTGCACATAAGAATTATGTCCTGGAAGCACCGCTAGGTGACAGGCCTGCTGCAGGAGCAACCTCGAACGTTATGAACGTCTGGCAAGCTCGTTCTGATGACTACACGATATTTCGGTGTGCCATGCTTTACGTCTTAGAACAGGGACTTCAACGACATTTTGAACGTCATGGAGCATATGAGATGTTCCAGGAGTTGAAGTTAATATTTCAAGCAAATGCCCGGATTGAGAAATATGAGATTTCCAATAATTTCTACAGCTGCAAGATGGAGGAGAGCAGTTCTATCAGTGAACACTTGCTCAGAATGTCTGGGTATTACAATCATATGACTCAACTTGGATGCAAAGTTGACAAAGATAGTGTTATTGATAGCGTTCTTCAATCACTGCCACCAAGCTATAAAGGCTTCGTGATGAACTATAACATGCAAGGGATGCAGAAGACTATTCTCGAGCTCTTCGCTATGCTCAAAGCTGCGGAGGTAGAAATCAAAAAGGAGCATCAAGTGTTGATGGTTAACAAGACCACTAGTTTTAGGGCACGGGAAAGAAGGGGAACTTCAAGAAGAATAGCAAGACAGTTGCTACTCCCGCGAAGAAACCCAAGTCTGGAGCCAAACCTGAAACTGAGTGCTTCTACTGCAAAGGGACTGGACACTGGAAGCGGAACTGCCCCAAGTATTTGGCGGATAAGAAGGATGGCAAAGTGAACAAAGGTATATTTGATATACATGTTATTCATGTGTACCTTACTAATGCTCGTAGTAGCACCTGGGTATTTGATACTGGTTCGGTTGCTAATATTTGTATCTCGAAACAAGGGCTACGGATTAAACGAAGATTAGCTAAGGACGAGGTGACGATGTGTGTGGGAAATGGTTCCAAAGTCGATGTGATCGCCGTCGGCACGCTACCTCTACATCTACCATCGGGATTAGTATTAGACCTAAATAATTGTTATTTGGTGCCAGCGTTGAGCATGAACATTATATCTGGATCTTGTTTGTTGCGAGATGGTTATTCATTTAAATCATAGAATAATGGTTGTTCTATTTATATGAGTAATATCTTTTATGGTCATGCACCCTTGAAGAGTGGACTATTCTTGTTGGATCTCGATCGTAGTGATACACATATTCATAATATATTGAAGCCAAAACATGCAAGGTTAATAATGATAGTGCAACTTATTTATGGCACTGTCGTTTAGGTCATATTGGTGTAAAGCGCATGAAGAAACTCCATAGCGAAGGACTTTTGGAATCACTTGATTATGAATCACTTGGTGCTTGCGAACCATGCCTCATGGGCAAGATGACTAAGACTCCGTTCTCCGGAACAATGGAGCGAGCAACTGATTTGTTGAAAATCATACATACTGATGTATGTGGACTAATGAGTGTTGAGGCTCGTGGCGGGTATCGTTATTTTCTGACCTTCACTGATGATTTGAGCAAATATGGGTATATCTACTTGATGAAACACAAGTCTGAAACATTTGAAAAGTTCAAAGAATTTCAGAGTGAAGTAGAGAATCATCGTAACAAGAAAATAAAGTTTCTACGATCTGATCGTGGAGGCGAATATTTGAGTTACGAGTTTGGTCTTCATTTGAAACAATGTGGAATAGTTTCACAACTCACGCCACCCGGAACACCACAACGTAATGGTGTGTCCGAACGTCGTAACCGTACTTTATTAGATATGGTGCGATCTATGATGTCTCTTACCGATTTACCACTATCGTTTTGGGGTTATGCTTTAGAGACAGCTGCATTCACGTTAAATAGGGCACCATCTAAATCCGTTGAGACGAGGCCTTATGAACGGTGGTTTGGCAAGAAACTAAAGTTGTCGTTTCTTAAAGTTTGGGGCTGCGATGCTTATCTGAAAAAAGCTTCAACCTGATAAGCTCGAACCCAAGTTGGAGAAATGTGTCTTCATAGGATACCCAAAGGGAATTGTTGGGTACACCTTCTATCACGGATCCGAAGGCAAGATATTCGTTGCTAAGAATGGATCCTTTCTAGAGAAGGAGTTTCTCTCGAAAGAAGTGAGTGGGAGGAAAGTAGAACTTGATGAGGTAATTGTACCTTCTCCCTAATTGGAAAGTAGTACATCACAGAAACTAGTTCCAGTGATTCCTACACCAATTAGTGAGGAAGCTAATGATGATGATCATGAAACTTCGGATCAAGTTACTACTGAACCTCGTAGGTCAACCAGAGTATGTTCCGCACCAGAGTGGTACGACAACCCAGTTCTGGAAGTCATGTTACTAGACCATGATGAACCTACGAACTATGAGGAAGCGATGATGAGCCCAAATTTCGAAAAATGGCTTGAGGCCATGAAATCTAAGATGGGATCCATGTATGAGAACAAAGTGTGGACTTTGGTTGACTTGCCCAATGATCGGCAAGCCATTGAAAATAAATGGATCTTCAAGAGGAAGACCGACGCCGACGGTAATGTTACTGTCTACAAAGCTCGACTTGTTGCGAAAGGTTTTCGACAAGTTCAAGAAGTTGACTACGATGAGACTTTCTCACCCGTAGCGATGCTTAAGTCTGTCTGAATCATGTTAGCAATTGCAGCATTTTATGATTATGAAATCTGGCAAATGGATGTAAAAATTGCATTCTTAAATGGATACCTCAAAGAGGAGTAGTATATGATGCAACCAGAAGGCTTTGTCGATCCTAAAGGTGCTAACAAAGTGTGCAAACTCCAGCGATCCATCTATGGACTGGTGCAAGCATCTCGGAGTTGGAATATACGCTTTGATGAGGTGATCAAAGCATATAGTTTTATGCAGACTTTTGGAGAAGCCTATATTTACAAGAAAGTGAGTGGGAGTTCTGTAGCGTTTTTGATATTATATGTGGATGACATATTATTGATTGGAAATGATATAGAATTTCTGGATAGCATAAATGGATACTTGAATAAGAATTTTTCAATGAAAGACCTCGGTGAAGCTGCGTATATATTAGGCATCAAGATCTATAGAGATAGATCAAGATGTTTAATTGGACTTTCACAAAGCACATACCTTGCTAAAGTTTTGAAGGTTTTCAAAATGGATCAGTCGAAGAAAGGATTCTTGCCTGTATTACAAGGTGTGAAGTTGAGTAAGACTCAATGCCCAACCACTACAGAAGATAGAGAGAAAATGAAAGGTGTTCCCTATGCTTCAGCCATAGGCTCTATCATGTATGCAATGTTGTGTACCAGACCTGCTGTGTGCCTTGCTATTAGTTTAGCAGGGAGGTAATAAAGTGATCCAGGAGTGCATCACTGGACAACGGTCAAGAACAACCTGAAATACTTGAAAAGGACTAAGGATATGTTTCTCGTTTATGGAGGTGACAAAGAGCTCGTCGTAAATGGTTACGTCGATGCAAGCTTTGTCACTGATCCGGATGACTCTAAGTCACAAACTGGATACGTGTTTTTATTGAACGGTGGAACTATCAGTTGGTGCAGTTCTAAGCAAAGCGTCGTGGCGGGATCTACATGTGAAGCGAAGTACATAGCTGCTTTGGAAGCAGCAAATGAAGGAGTCTGGATGAAGGAGTTCATATCCGATCTAGGTCTCATACGCAGTGCATCGGATCCAATGAAAATATTTTATGACAATACTGATGCAATTGCCTTGGCAAAGGAATCCAGATTTCACAAGAGAACCAAGCACATCAAGAGACGCTTTAATTCCATCCGCGATCAAGTCAAGGAGGGAGACATAGAGATTTGCAAGATACATACGGATCTGAATGTTGCAGACCCGTTGACTAAGCCTCCCTCACGAGCAAAACATGATCAACACCAAGACTCCATGGGTGTCAGAATCATTACTGTGTAATCTAGATTGTTGACTCTAGTGCAAGTGGGAGACTGAAGGAAATATGCCCTAGAGGCAATAATAAAGTTGTTATTTATATTTCCTTATATCACGATAAATGTTTATTATTCATGCTAGAATTGTATTAACCGGAAACATAGTACATGTGTGAATACATAGACAAACAAAGTGTCACTAGTATGCCTCTACTTCACTAGCTCGTTGAATCAAAGATGGTTAAGTTTCCTATCCATAGACATGAGTTGTCATTTGATGAACGGGATCACATCATTAGTGAATGATGTGATTTACTTGACCCATTCCGTTAGCTTAGCACTTGATCGTATAGTTTTACTGCTATTGCTTTCTTCATGACTTATACATGTTCCTATGACTATGAGATTATGCAACTCCCGAATACCGGAGGAACACCTTGTGTGCTATCAAACGTCACAACGTAACTGGGTGATTATAAAGATGCTCTACATGTGTCTCCGAAGGTGTTTGTGGTGTTGGCATATATCGAGAATAGGATTTGTTACTCCGAGTGTCGGAGACGTATCTGTGGGCCCTCTCGGTAATGCACATCACTATAAGCTTTGCAAGCAAATGACTAATGAGTTAGTCACGAGATGATGCATTACGGAACGAGTAAAGAGACTTGCCGACAACGAGATTGAACTAGGTATGATGATACCAACGATCGAATCTCGGGCAAGTAACATATCGATGACAAAGGGAACAGCGTATGTTCTTATGCGGTTTGACCGATAAAGATCTCGTAGAATATGTTGGTGCCAATATGAGCATCCAGGTTCCACTATTGGTTATTGACCGGAGATGTGTCTCGGTCATGTCAACATAGTTCTCGAACCCGTAGGGTCTGCACGCTTAACGTTCGGTGACGATCAGTATTATGAGTTTATGAGTTTTGATGTACCGAAGGTAGTTCAAAGTCCCACATGAGATCACGGACATGACGAGGAGTCTTGGAATTTCCGAGACATAAAGATTGTTATATTGGACGACTATATTCGGATGCCGGATGAGTTTCGGGGGTCACCGGATATTTATCGGAGTGCTGGAAGGTTATCAGAACCCCCGGGGGAACTATTGGGCCTTGGTGGGCTTTGGGAAAGAGAGAAGGCAGCAGCCCAGGAGGTGGCGCGCCCCCTCCCATGGGGAGTCGGAATTGGACTAGGGGAGGGGGGGGCGCGGCCCCTCTTTCCCTCTCCCTCTCCCGCTCTTTCCTTCTCCCTTACTTCTTCCTTTCCTACTCCTAGTAGGAATAGGAAAGAGGGATTCCTACTCCTACTAGGAGTAGGAAACCTACTCCTTGACGCGCCCTATAGGGCCGGCCGGCCTCCTCCCCTTGCTCCTTTATATACGGGGGCAGGGCACCCTAGAACACACAAGTTGATCATTGATCTCTTAGCCTTGTGCGGTGCCCCCCTCCACCATAATCCACCTCGGTCATATCCTAGCGGTGCTTAGGCGAAGCCCTGCGTCGGTAACTTCATCATCACCATCATCACACTGTCGTGCTGACGGGACTCTCCCTCGAAGCTCTACTGGATCGTGAGTTCGTGGACGTCACCAAGCTGAACGTGTGCAGATCGCGGAGGTGCCGTACGTTCGGTACTAGGATCGGTCGATCGTGAAGACGTACGACTACATCAACCGCGTTGTCATAACGCTTTTGCTTATGATTTACGAGGTTACGTGGACGACACTCTCCCCTCTCGTTGCTATGCATCACCATGATCTTGCGTGTGCGTAGGATTTTTTTTTTGAAATACTACGTTTCCCAAACATATCCTACCTGAGTACGTTAATGTGAGATGGGCCATAGGAAAAAAAACACTCTCTACATCTCTATTGAATCACAAAAATATGTTTGGCCGTGTTGCAAAGCACAAACGATTAGCCAATTGTTGTAATGGTCGTGTTTTTAACGAGATTTGAGTTTTTTTGTATGTTTATTCATTAGACTACACTGGACCATCACCCAGTGTTCACCGCAACATGTGGAGTCACAAGAGTATGTGTTCTCCGGGCGCAACTAATTGGTGAGATGATAGCTCGGGCCATGTTCAACCAATATGGATGACTATCTAAAAATATGATTAGTAACGCATATAACCTTTATGTGGTTGTTCTATACCTACGGTGTTCCTTTATCTTATGTATGGAGAAAGTTCCAGGCACTTATTGGGATTCTTCAATGCACACCAATGTCCTTATTCTTTTTCCCCTCAAAATAGGGGTAAAAGATTTACCTTATCAATTAATTAACCATAATAGAACTGCCTAGTTAATTACTGGAAAACCGGACGAATGCCGATGAAAGATATACCACATGCAAACCACTCCTAACGTGCACGGCTGCACAAGCAGCCCGGCGAGGGCTCCTAACACTTCACAACCGTAAACCCTGACACCTTGACAATGCAAAGGTACCCCCAATGAGAGCGTCTAGACAAAAGACATTGGACACCACCAAACAATGAAATTAATCCCAGCCACGAGGCCAATAGAGATTGAAGACCATCATCCATAGCGGCCGTGGGCATATTCCCTATGACGCTACTTTTCTTGTTTGTATTCATTATTGTTTTTGTTACCTCCTCCATCCAAATATATATGGCCTAATACATTTTTTCAGGCTGCCTTTGACCATGGAAAGGATTAGTAGTATATGATATAAAAACTATATTAATAGAAACTCCTTTCATATAGGAATTTGACGGCAACTTCGGAAAACGTATTGGGCCCAACATATTTGGATAGAGGGAGCATGATATATACTCGCAGGGGCAATAATATCTGAAGAATAAACAATATAAGTAAGATCTGGCAGCAACCCGTTTGCGTGGTAAAAAAGTTGACTAGCTACTAGTTTTATGGCCTCAAACACTAATCATGAAAATAAACAACTTCATGAGCACGCTATTGAACTATTGGTGCAAGTAAAAGAAAAGAATAGAGGCAATCAGTGTTCGAGAAACAATCATTTGAGCCTCTCATGGGTAGTAGAGAGTGGTACAGAAGTGTTTGGATTCGTACCAAGATATAGTACTTCGATTAGACACCCATCCATTTGTAGTACGTACGTGTTTCTTTTCGGGACCATTCGTATCATGCTCGATGGCAAAACTTCCATTAGTACCTGAATGGTGGTATGATGTCCTTCCATTCATTGCACCACATGCATTGAAATGAACATGCTTTCCAGTTCAGTCTCCTTCCAAGCCAACGCATAGTTCTAATTTTGCCTGACCTCTTCTTTGGGGTCAAGTGTCGAGTCTGCCCAGCTCTATACCTCATAATGGAGGTACCTCTCTCATTTTTGTTTGAGCAAAAGGTACCTGTCTCATGACTCCCATTTCCATCGCATGATTGATTTCAGTAATGTCATTGCAACATAATGTACCCTGTCTTTTTTTTTTTGAGATTTTCACGACCCTGTCTTTGTTTCCAAAACAAAACAGAAAACTTTTCTCCAGATGCACTATACTTTTTTTGTATATATCGAAATCACTTTTTCTATGCACATTTAATACTTTCTAAATGAATCAAGTGTGAACTCGCCTCCATAGCTCAGTGGTAGAGCGTCAGTCTTGTAAACTGAAGGTCTGTAAAAATAACTGTGAAAGGAACAATGCGAGTTTTATCGCCTTTTTTTTAATAGAAAAACAGCGAGTACTTTTGCCGCTCCCCCACAGAAATAGATAAAGTGCTCCTTCTATATAAGACAATTTTATTTAGATACACCCCTCGATTTTTTTTAAGTGCTTATTAAGTGTTATTTGAAATTACCCTGCATAAAAACTGTTATATATTTGAAATTAATAAACTTAGGCACGAAGGCCTTCCAGTCAAAGAAAAAAGTGCCCCTTCTCTATAGATGGCATTTTTCCCCTTGCGTGCGGTCGGTCGGTCGCCGGCCCTCGGCTTTGCGGCGACGAAGGCAAGGCGTTGCGGTGGTGGTGGTGCGAGGCATCTTGGGCGTTGTCACCTAGTCCCTAGAGGTGTGGAAATGTGCGATGCGCGGATGAAAGTCTTGCACGGTGTTTGCCGGGCCGGCAGCGGTGGCACATGTGGTTGTCATTCCCCTCCTTGGAGACGTCGTCGAGGTGCATTCGCCATTTCCCTCGCTCTCTTGGAGTAGGTAGCTGTCTCCGGGCGAAAGCCTTGAATCGGTGTTGGATCAGCATGATGGTGGCGTCATCGATGTCGAGCCTCCGTTGGGAGCATGGTGTTTGGAGACTTTGTTGCTTCCTTGTTGCTCTCCTTCGGTGCTCGCCGTTGTCCTTTCTTGGTCCTCGATGGCGCTATGTACGCCCGTCACCGGTATGTCCAAGACGATGTCTTCTTCGTATCAGATCAAATCCTTCCATCCACTTGCCACTTCCCCTTAGGCGACAAGAGTGGTTGGTGACGAGGTTACAGACCTAGGGTAGGGTCATAGGCCTGACCAAGGTACCCCACCCAAGATCGCTACCCTAGAAGATCAAAAGACAAGACCCATGGCAGTGGAGACAGTCGACTGAGACGGTCCGAGGAGGCATTTCACTCGACTGACTCATGTATGCGGGACGACTCAACTCCACTCGACCGGACCAGGCACTCGACCTCCGAAGACCAAGCACCTCTTGGAACAGCAACGGTCCTATATTTACTCACTGTAGTAAATACCTTAATTGTCCTTTACTGCAGGCGTTATCAGTAACGCCTGCCTTAATGTACCTTTAAGCCCTTGGTAACGTGGAGCATGGTTGGGGTCCTGGCACACTATATAAGCCACCCCCCTCCTCCAGAACAAGGGTTCGCACCTCTGTAACACACATATACACACTTGAGTCGACCAAGCCTCCGGGCACCGAGACGTAGGGCTATTACTTCCTCCGAGAAGGGCCTGAACTCGCTAACACCCTGTGTACAACCTCGCCATAGCTAGAACCTTGCCTCTCCATTCGTACCCCCTACCCTTACTGTCAGACTTAGAACCACGACAGTTGGCGCCCACTGTGGGGCAAGGCATCTTAGCGACATTTGGTGGAGTTGCGATCTCTTCCCCGATCACTTTCATCATGGTGTCAGGCGGCGTTTTGGCGTCGGGCCACGAGATCCGGCTCGGCGCGTTGGTCTTCGTCGCCGACGACTCCGCGTGGCTCCGGGAAGCCCCTCTCGACGTTGAGGCTCTGCCCGCCCACGGAACTACGCACTTTCGCGCCGGAGCCGGCGGCGTCCTCCTGTTGCAGCCGTCGACCCGATACTCATCGTCCCCCATCCCCGCTGGACGCCGCCGTAAGCGATCCGGTCGTTCACGGCTCCAGCGGTGGGTGAAACATGCGGTGGCCCGTCAAACGGCCACCCCACAAGTCGCGGCCATTGAGCCCGATGGTTACCTTTACGGGCCGACCGATCAGTCGACCGGGCTCGAAGATTCCGTTTCCGAGTGTGGGAGCAGCGATCCCACGGCGGAAATCCTCATGGTCGATTCGCGCCATAGCCCGCCAGGTTTTCCTCGCGGTGAGAACGGCGGCAGCGGTGGCGATCGGGCACACGACAACGACGGTTACATCCCTCAGCCCCTCACCTCCGAGCAAAGAGCTGAGCTTTGTCACCGCAACGGAGATGCACTCTTCACCCCCATCGTGGGGGATTCCCCAGAAGCTTTGGCTCTCGAAGCCACACGCGTGGCCACCTTGGCCGAGCGCGCGCGCCTGGAAAACATCCAACGTTCACTCGACGAACAGGCCCGCCGACTGGCCCCCCGAGTCCAGTCGACGGCCGCGGCAATCACGTCAGCGCGAGACTCAGGTGTTCCGCACACCAGTCCAAAACCTCGAAGCCGCGGCTCGTATCGCGGAGTCGATTCAACCCTCCCAGTCGGAAGCTGGGAGAGGCCTTCAGCAGATCCGAGCTTTACTCCGAACGGCTGAAGAGCAAAACGCGGCTGTTTCTCAGTCACGCAACAGAATTCACAACAGATCGGTGGCTGCAGACACCGTATGGTCGGCCCACAGTCCAAGATCGCCCCCGAGGCGTGAGGAGCGTGGCCCGCGGCAAGACCGGCACCTGGGTCGGAACGACGATCCACTCGACCATCGACACAGACGCTACGACCGCCGTCGAGCGCCTACCCCTCCTCCGAGAAGTGGGTCGCACTCGCCCCATCGGCACGTGGGCAGGCGCCTGCGAGATGACGAGCGTAGGATTCCCCCGGATCCCCGGCGGCCAGGTTTCGATACGAGGTCCATCCTTGTACAGGGTTGAGTCGACCGTAACTGGGCATCCAGGGAAGAGCGAGGCGGAGACCAACCCAGTGGCAGCCGAGCGCCGGCCTCAGGGCCTGAATGTTTCTGCAGTGCAATCAGGGCCGCGGAGATCCCCCCGAACTTCAGGCTGGCAGGAGGAGTAAGCAAGTTCACCGGTGAGTCGAAGCCGGACACTTGGCTGGAAGACTACCGAGTGGCCGTGCAGATCGGAGGAGGCAACGGCGACGTGGCCATGAAGCACCTCCCCTTGATGCTGGGAGGCTCCGCTCGGGCGTGGCTCAACCAGTTAGCTCCTAGGAGCATATACAGTTGGGAAGAGCTCGCTCGAGTTTTCGTTCGGACCTTCGAAGGCACCTGCAAGCGACCTGATGGACTCGCGGAGCTTCAACACTGCACGTAGAAGCCGAGTGAAACTTTGAGGGACTACATTCAGCGGTGGACCACTTTGCATCACATGGTGGAAAACGTTTCCGAGCACCAGGCGGTGTGCGCTTTCAAGGAAGGCGTGCGCAACCGAGAGTTGAATCTGAAGTTTGGCCGAACAGGCGACATGTCCATGCCGCGGGTGATGGAGATTGCCAGTCGGTACGCCAACGGCGAAAAGGCCGATCGGCTCCGCAGCGGCAAGAAACCAGTCGGACAGGACGACCAGAATCACAATCGAAAGAATAAGCGCAAGGCCGACCCAGCCGCTCAGGGAGAGGCTGCGGTGGTTAATCAAGGGAAGGGCAAAGGGAAGCCCAAAGGCTCCTGGGGCCCCAAGAAAGGAAAGGGTTAGGCTGGAGATGATATGCTCGACCAGCCATGCCCCATACACACGAAGAAAGATGAAGAGGGGAACTTGGTATATCCCAAGCACACCACTCGACAGTGTCGACTCTTGATCCAGAGTTTCCAGAAGGATCAGTCGACTGAGAAAGAGAAGGAATCAGAAGAGTCCAAAGACAAGGAAGGGGACGGAGGATACCCCCGCATCAACTCCACCTTGGTGATTTTCGCAGACGTCGAGAGCAAAAGTCGGCTGAAAATCATCAACAGAGAAGTAAACATGGTTGCTCCGGCGACCCCCACGTTCCTGAAATGGTCGAAGACCCCCATCACATTTGACCAGTCCGATCATCCAGCGCACATCGCCACCCCTGGGCGGCAAGCGCTGGTGGTCGACCCAGTAATCGAAGGCACGCGCCTGACCAGAGTTCTGATGGATGGAGGCAGTGGCTTGAATATCCTGTATGCAGCAACCCTCCGGGATATGGGCATTCCGATGTCCAAGTTAAGGGAAAGTAACATGAGATTCCACGGGGTAATCCCCAGGAAGAAAGCCGACTCACTTTCCCAGATCTCACTCGACGTCGTCTTTGGTGAGTCCAAGAACTACCGAAAGGAGAAGCTGACGTTCGAAGTGGTGGACTTCAACAGCGCCTATCACGCCATCTTGGGTAGGCCCGCCTATGCCAGGTTCATGGCTTGACCATGTTACGTCTACCTCAAGCTGAAGATGCCGGGACCCAACGACGTCATAACGATCACCGGGAACCGGCAGAAAGCGGAAGAATGCTTCCAGAAAGGCTCGGAGATCACCGACGAGCAAATGGCAGCAGTAGAGATGGAGGAGTACCAAAAGAGAGTGGATCCAGGTGACCTGCTAAGGGTGAAGAAGCCGGCTTCCGAGTCAGCTTTTAAGCCGGCTGGGGACACGAAACCCGTGCACATCCACCCCACCGACCCCAACGCAGCACCAACCCACATCTCCACCACACTCGACAGCAAATAGGAAGAAGCCCGCATCCAGTTCCTCCGTGAGAACTCGGACATCTTTGCATGGAAACCGTCAGACATGCCAGGTGTACCCAGGGGACTGGCTGAGCATCATTTGTGAGTCGACCCTAAAGTGAAACATATGAAGGAACACCTCCGTCGATCCGCTGCGGAGAAGCGAAAGGCGATTGGCGATGAAATGGCTCGACTCCTAGCAGCAGAGTTTATCCGCGAGATATACCACTCCGAGTGGCTCGCCAACGTCGTCATGGTCCCCAAGAAGGACAAGTCTCTCCGCATGTGCATCGATTTCAAGCACGTCAATCGGGCCTGCCCGAAAGATCATTTTCCTCTTCCCCGCATCGATCAGATAGTCGACTCGACTGCGGGATGTGAGCGTTTGTCCTTTCTGGACGCATATTCCGGGTACCATCAGATTCGTCTGTATGGACCCGATGAGATAAAGACAGCTTTCATCACCCCTTTCGGGTGTTTTTGTTATGTCACCATGCCTTTCGGCCTCAAAAATGCCGGCGCCACCTTCATGCGCATGATCCAGAAGTACTTAATAAAGAAAATCAGTCGGAACGTCGAGGCGTACATGGATGACATCGTGGTCAAGTCACGGAAAGGTTCCGACCTGCTGACCGACCTCGCTGAGACATTCGCGAACCTCAGAAGCTACGATATCAAGCTCAATCCGTTGAAGTGTACATTTGGAGTTCCTGGTGGCAAGTTGCTCGGTTTTCTCGTTTTTGAACGGGGAATCGACGCCAACCCAGAGAAGGTCAGCACCATCCTCCGAATGAAACGCCCCGAGCGTATTCACGACGTCCAGAAGCTTACTGGTTGATTGGCCGCATTGAGTCGATTCATTTATCGTCTTGGGGAGAAGGCACTGCCTCTCTACCGACTCATGAAGAAATCCGACAAGTTCGAGTGGAATCCCGAAGCTGAAGCAGCGTTTGAAGAGCTCAAAGCCCTGCTGTCCACCCAGCCGGTGCTCGCTGCCCCAGTCAGCGGAGAGCCTCTTCTGCTGTACATTGCTGCCACCGGACAAGTCGTCAGTACTGTACTCATGGTCGAGCGGGAAGAAGAGGGCAAGGCATACAAGGTCCAACGCCCGGTCTATTACATATCCGAAGTTTTGACTCCCTCCAAGCAAAGGTATCCGCATTACCAAAAGCTTGTGTACGGGATTTACTTGACTGCAAAAAAGGTTGTCCATTATTTCTCAGATCATTCAATCTCAGTCGTCAGCGACGCCCCACTATCAGAGATACTAAACAACCGAGATGCAACCGGTCGAGTGGCAAAATGGGCGATTGAACTTCTTCCGTTAGATATCAAGTTTGAAGCGAAGAAAGCCATCAAGTCTCAGGCCATAGCAGATTTTGTGGATGAGTGGATAGAACAAGAGCTTCCGACTGAAGTCCTGTCGGACCATTGGACTATGTTCTTCAATGGGTCCAAGATGCTGAACGGATCCGGCGCAGGCGTAGTCCTGGTCTCCCCTAGGGGCGACAAGCTCAGCTACGTCCTTCAGATCCATTTCGATTCATCAAACAACGAAGCCGAATACGAAGCACTTTTGTATGGGTTGCGTATGGCCATCTCACTCGGCGTCCGTCGCCTGATGGTCTACGGCGATTCCGACCTGGTGGTGAACCAAGTGATGAAAGAATGGGACGTCAGGAGCCCGGCAATGACCAGTTATTGCAGTGCAGTGCGAAAGCTTGAAAAGAAGTTCGAAGGCTTAGAGCTCCATCATGTGCCCAGAGCAAAGAGTCAGCTAGCCTACGATCTCGCAAAAATTGGGTCGACTCGGAGGTCTATACCCAAGAATGTGTTCCTGGAGCATCTGCACACCCCCTCTGTCAAAGAAGACCCCTTCACGGAAGAACCCCCGCAGCCAGTCAGCGCGACGGATCCGACTGAGGTCGAGGTGCCTGCCGTGGTCGACTTGATCATGGAGGTCCTAGTGATCACACATGATTGGACTGTGCCATATATATCATATCTTCTCAGACAAGAACTCCCAGAAGACGAAGAAGAAGCGCGCCAGATCGTCCGCCGATCCAAAGCGTTCACAGTCATCCAAGGTCAGCTCTACAGAGAAAGCGTCACCGGAGTCGCCCAGCGCTGCATCGATCCAGAGGAAGGTCGACTGATCTTGGATGAAATCCACTCGGGGACTTGCGGCCACCACGCCTCCTCACGGACTATCGTGGCCAAAGCATACCGAGCCGGGTTTTACTGGCCCCGCGCCAACGAGATGGCCAAGGATATTGTGGATAAATGCGCAGGTTGCCAGTTCTACTCCAACATGTCACACAAGCCAGCATCCGCCCTGAAAACCATTCCGCTAGTCTGGCCCTTCGCTGTCTGGGGCCTGGACATGGTCGGCCCTTTCAAGACAGGCAGAAGCGGATTCACCCTCCTTCTGGTAGCAGTCGACAAGTTCACCAAATGGATCGAGGCCAAGCCCATCAAGAACCTCGAGTCAAGCACCGCCATCAGCTTCATCAAGGAGCTAATATTCAGATATGGGGTCCCCCACAGCATCATCACGGACAACGGCTCCAACTTTGACTCGGATGAATTCAGAGCTTTCTGTGCTTCCCAAGGAACACGAGTCGACTACGCCTCCGTGGCACATCCGCAGTCGAATGGACAGGCGGAAAGAGCAAATGGTTTGATTCTCCAAGGCCTAAAGCCACGGGTCATGCGTGACCTTAAGCATGCCGCCGGGGCTTGGGTAACTGAGCTGCCCTCTGTCCTATGGGGTCTGAGGACGACTCCGAATCGGTCGACTGGTCGTACCCCTTTCTTCTTGGTTTATGGAGCCGAAGCAGTGTTGCCGAGCGACTTGTTACACAACGCCCCCAGAGTGGAACTCTTCTCCGAGGCCGAGGCAGAGCAGGCTCATCAAGATGCAGTCGACCTTTTGGAAGAGGAAAGAGAGATGGCCCTAATCCGGTCGACCATCTACCAATAGGACCTGCATCGATTCCATGCTCGCAACGTAAGAAGCCGAGCATTCCAGGAAGGAGACCTGGTCCTTCGGGTGCATCAGAAACGACCGCACAAGCTCGCCCCGGCCTGGGAAGGCCCGTTCATCATCACAAAGGTGCTGCGCAACGGAGCGTACCACCTCTACAATGTATCCCAGAAGAAAGACGAACCTCATTCGTGGAATGCGGACCTGCTCCGCCATTTTTACACTTGAAACACTCGACGGTCGAGTTGTAATAATGATTTCCCAATTTGTTTCAAAGACAAGATAGCAATGATCCCCTAACGATTGGTGTCCTCTAAATCCCCCAGTGGGTGCTTAGCTGCGATCCTCCGAGCTACGCTACAAGTACAAAGCGGCTCAGTCCTCCGAACTCCGCCACAAGTACAACGTAGCTTGGAATCGCCTAAGTCACAAACATTCCACTCCGAGTGAAGAGCAACCCTCTCACTCAGGGGCTTAGCCGCGACCCCGTGACTCGCCTAAGTTGCAACCATTTACTTCGAGTGAAGAGCAACCCTCTCATTCGGGGGCTTAGCTGCGGTCCTCCAAGCTACGCTACAAGTACAAAGCGGCTCGGTCGTCCGAACTCTGCCACAAGTACAACGTAGCTTGGAATC
>LR738712.1:28128345-28149435 GCA_902687465.1 Secale cereale
TAAGTTACAAACATTCCACTCCGAGTGAAGAGCAACCCTCTCGCTCGGGGGCTTAGCTGCGACCCCGTGACTCGCCTAAGTTACAACCATTTACTCCGAGTGAAGAGCAACCCTCTCACTCGGGGGCTTAGCTGCGGTCCTCCAAGCTACGCTACAAGTACAAAGCGGCTCGGTCCTCCGAACTCCGCCACAAGTACAACGTAGCTTGGAATCGCCTAAGTTACAAACATTCCACTCCGAGTGAAGAGCAACCCTCTCGCTCGGGGGCTTAGCTGCGACCTCGTGACTCGCTTAAGTTACAACCATTTACTCCGAGTGAAGAGCAACCCTCTCACTCGGAGGCTTAGCTGCGGTCCTCCAAGCTACGCTACAAGTACAAAGCGGCTCGGTCCTCCGAACTCCGCCACAAGTACAACGTAGCTTGGAATCGCCTAAGTTATAAACATTTTACTCCGAGTAATGAGTGATCCTCTCACTTGGAGGCTTAGCTGCGACCCCGTGACTCGCTTAAGTTAAACAACCATTTACTCCCAGTGAAGAGCAACCCTCTCACTCGGGAACTTAGCTGAAGACGTCGACTCAAAGATTCAAACGATCCGAAAAAGAGCGACGAACCAAAGGATCAAAATCAAATAAAAGCCCCGCAAAGATCGGGCAGGAGTACTTGGGCCACAGACCCACCAGAGTTTAACAATTACAAATCCACGCAGCATTCCGCGGCAAATAAGATTAATGTATCAAAGTCATGGCTCGGGAAGAGGCGGGCTTGCGGGCGCAACGAATTCATCCAAATCAATCCCATCGGCGATGCGAGTGGCGGCCTCCAGGAAAGTCTCCATAAACGACTGGAATTGGAGCTCCTTCGTGTTTGCGACCTTCAACGCAGCAAGCTTTCTCTTCTTCACCTCCCTGCAGTGCACACGGACCAAAGACAGCGCCACGTCAGCTCCTCCCGGGCAGCCGACTTCTTCCATTCATGCACTCAGTCAGGGATCTCGTTAAGTCGAGTCATCAAAGACTCGAGGTCGTTCTCCTGCACGATCCCCCTCCAGAGCGCAGCGTCGATTCGGGCCATCACTGCCTTCAGTCGTCCCAGGTAATCAGTAGCTGCAGTAAGGCGGGACTCCAGCCTCAGTATATTCATGGACACCTCGTCCTTCACAATGGAGTTGGTTGGGTCCAAGCCAGGCTCGACCCGTCCAGTCTCCTCTTCGAAGTTACGACAGAACTCTGCACCAAGAACAGCAAGTCGAGTCAACGGATAAGATACGGGTCGACCGATCCAATTTTAACCAAGCCAAAGGAGGCATACCTTCGAGCACGAGGTACCATTTTTTGGTGATGTCGCCCAGATACGCCTCAAGATCAACCCTCTTCCGAAAGAGAGCCTCGTACTTGTCGTTCAGGACGGCCTTGGACTTCTTCAGCTGAGTCACCTCTTGGTTGGCCGCGTCGAGTGAGCCTCTCAGTCGGATGATCTCCGCCTCGAGCGCACCCACGGAAGCCAGCTTCTTCGCCGCCAGTTCCGACTTCTCCTGAGCCGCCTGCTGCGCCGCCGCCAGGTCGAGATCCTTCTGCTCCAAGGCCGCCCTCAGTTGACCTACCAAAGCCGCCACTGGACAGATGAACATGAAGGAACACAAGGCACGTCTAGTGAAAAGTCAGTCGACAGAAGACAAGAGTAAGTTACCAGCCGCATCATCTTGCGTCTTCTTCAGATGGTCCCAAGCCAACTGCAAGTCAAGATTAAGCTGGATTTGCTTCTGCTCAAGATCTGCAAACTTGGCCCCGAACTCGCAAGATTTCTGCATCAACACAACAAAGCAAGATTGTAAGACTGCAGTCGAGTCAGAACACTCAACCGCAGCCTTGGGGACTACACCCAGTGGGTGCACTGAGCGTGCCCCAACTGGTTTCACTCGGCCAAGATCAGTCGGCGCAAAAAAAAACCAACAGCACGGAAGTTCTATAGTAAGACCATGGCCGACCGCCAGCAGTCGACCACGGTCTCGGGGACTACACCCAGTGGGTGCACTAAGCGTGCCCCCATTGGTTTCACTCGGCCGAGGACAGCCCGGCGCGAGCTCAAAGAAAACATGAAAAGAAGAACACCCAGTGGGTGTGGTACCTCACGAAACAAAACAAGCAGATTCTCTCGAAGTCAAAGACTACTCCAATGAAGACAACGTACCTGGACGTTGGCCCGAAGAGCAGAGCTGGCATCGTAAGCCGCCATGCTGGCCTCATACGCCACCTTCGTCCTCCCCATCATCACCTCCGCCTGGCGAACGGCTTCTTGAGCCGCCCCCACAGGGTCCTCCGGGAGGCGATAGGTAGAGAAGAGGACAGATGAGCGGCGGGCGGCGAGTCGACCGCAGGTGCAGGTGCTGGATCTACGGCACGAACCGGCGCTGAGTCGACGGCAGGAGTTGGCACTGGGTCGACAACCGGGCAGGCGCTGGGTCGACGTTCGGCACAGGCGATGGGTCGGCAGCACGCACGGTCGACACAGGGACGGCAAAAGAGACCGTGGCTCGGGCCACGTCCTCCGGCCGCTGGACCACTGAGCCAGAAGGTGCCTTCCGGCCCTTCTTCCCTGCGCGCCGGCGGTCCCCTCCCAACTGCTCCTCGTCTTCGTCGTCGTCCAGCAGCTCTATGACGAGGCGTGGCGCTTCAGGACAAGCAGAGAACTAAGTCAGTCGACCGTCGCCCGCGAAAGAAAAGAAGGATAAGACAAGTCTCATAGAGCCCACACCTGCGCGAGATGTCGCGGCATCCGCGGTTTCCTCGTCGTCTCGACCCCGGTCGATGTCCATCGAGGTCGTGGAAGCAGCGGCTCTGAAAGATTCAGTCAAGAGATGAGTCGACCGAAATTGCAGTCGACCTCCAGGAAACAGAAAGAAACAAGTCCAGGTGGCACTTACGTGGAGGCGTTGGGTACATCCACCTAAATCCTGGGCAGGGCCTTCCGGGGCTTGGTGGTGGCGACCTTGGGCTGCTTGGGCGTCTTCTCGGCTGGCTCGGGGGTAGTCATTCGAGTGCGTTTGGGCGTCCGAGACCCCGAGGGACCCACCTGAGGGCGCGCGCCCCTGAGTCGTTCTTCTCCTTGGATCGGCGCTCGACAGGGGGAGGTGACTTGACCTCCTCCCCGCTGCTATAATCCTCGCTCTCCTCGGTCTCCTCCTCCGACTTCCATTCGGCGGCGGCACCCGTGCCCTCCTCGCCCTCCTGGCCCAAGTCCCCGTTGGGCAGCGAGTACATCTCCGTATAGATCTGCAAAGAAAAGAAGTCTGACCAAATACCAGTCAGAACCATCAATACAGACCACAAACCAGTCGACAGATACGTCACTCGGAAGCAGAATACTAACCTTGTCTGGCAGGTGGTCAGCGTCGAATGGGATGATCCTCCCAGACCCCCTGGGGTTGTCCTTGTTCCCGGTGATGCTCTTCAAGCACCACACTACGTACTCCGGGTGGGCCGCCTCCGGGTGGACTCGCGACGAGTCGTCGGTGCCGGAGTATAGCCACATCGGGTGGTCCCGGGCTTGAAGCGGCTGGATCCTCCGCGTGAGGTACACCTCGAACAGGTCCATCCCCTTGACCCCCTCGCGGACTAGCTGGACGAGCCTCTCCATCAACATGTCTACCTCGGCCCTCTCGGCCTTACTCACTACCATCGAAGGAGGTGGGCTGGCTTGACCTAGAGTAAATGGAGGAAGGCCAGTCGACTGGCCTGGAGTCGGACTATCCTTGTAATAAAACCAGGTCGACTGCCAGCCCCGAATTGACTCTGGAAGGTTCATGGGAGGAAAGGCGCTCCTATTCCTAAGCTGAATCCCGAGCCCGCCGCACGCCTGAAGGACGTGTGTCTTGCCGTCACTCGGGTTCACCCTCTTGACGATCTGTGGGCGACAGGTGAAGATGTGCTTGAACAAGCCCCAGTGCGGTCGGCAACCGAGAAAGTTCTCACACATGGAAACGAAAGCGGAGAGGAAGGCGATGGAGTTGGGCGTAAAGTAATGCAGTTGGGCACCGAAGAAGATCAGGAACGCGCGGAAGAAAGGATGCGGGGGCGTAGAAAAACCTCGGTCGACGCGGGTGGCATGGAGTACGCACTCGCCATCCTGCGGCCGGGGCTCGAGCTCTCCTCCCGGCGCCCGCCAGAAGCCGCCGGCGATCATCCCCTCCTCCTCCAGCTCCTCCAGATCCTCCACCATGACGGTGGACCGGATCCAATCCCCCTGGATCCATCCAGCGGGGAGTCCGGACCTCGACGACGAACCGATCCGGCCAGCTCGCCTCCCCTTCCCCGACGCCGCCTTCTTGGAGCGCTCCATGGCCGCAGTCTTGTCTTTGCCCATGGCTCGCGAGACGGCGGTCGCTGCGGAGAGAAGCAGGAAGGAACGGGTGCGCGGCGGAGAAACAAGAACGCTGCACAGAAGCTGAGGCGAACGGGAGAAGATTGGGCGCACAGTGTCCCCCGCGGCGGACTCGGTGCGCCTTTATAATGGCTCGGTCGAGTGGCTGACAGGTGGCCCCGAGCAATCCTATCCGATCCCGTAACAGACGCTGACGCGATATGTGGCGAAAAAGGAGGCGCGGGAATCGAAGCGTTCGAACCGCACCCCTCCGATTGATGCGGCACGTCCTGTCCCGCGCGCTTCCCCAAATTTCGAAAGCCCCGCCGAATCCGACGGCAGAAGGCAACCGATCCCATCGAAAATGGCACGCGCTCACAGTGCCCGATGCCTAGCGCAAAACCCAGTCGACGCAAGGAGTTCAATCGACGCAAGACATCCAGTTGACGCGAGAAGCAACTAATTCACTGATGGCTTCAGAATCGATCGAGGCGACCAAGACACAACTGAGGGAGCCTGCCCAAGTCACGAGCTCCGAAACAATATACCCCAAGGACGTCGAACCAAGACCAGAGCTTCCCTCAGCATCCCCTTGCTCAAGCCCCAATCCATTCGGGGGCTACTAACGAGGTTACAGACCTAGGGTAGGGTCATAGGCCTGACCAAGGTACCCCACCCAAGGTCGCTACCCTAGAAGATCAAAAGACAAGACCCATGGCAGTGGAGACAGTCGACTGAGACGGTCTGATGGGCCTCGAACCCCTCATTGGATTACCCCAAGTGGAAGGTGTAAGATGCAGTAAGTAGAAGTGTTTTCCCCTAGCAAAGATGCCAAGGATCGAATCCCCAGAGACTCCTAGGTTCAACAGGTAGGTGTCAACTGCTAACGGCGCAATTAGCAATCAACGTGGACCTGCACACAGATACAAATAACTTTGCTCCCAACAAGTACAGAGAGGTTGTCAATCCCTCCGGCCTTGTAGTTCACAAAGGGTTAAAAGCAATATGATAGTAGTGATAGATAGTGTTTTGCAATAGTAAATAAAATAGCGAAAAGTAAAATAGTGTATGTGATCAATGATGGTAATATGGACCGGAGTCTCATGATGTTCACTAGTGATGTCTCTCTCCCAAAAGACGATAAAACAGCTATGTGAGGTAACAAATTACAGCTGGGCAATTGACAGGACCACGAAAGCAAACCAATGCTGACTACATTGTAAGAAAGGTTGAGGTTCAAAGCATGGGCGGTACGCCAAAGTAAGTAGACCGAAATCCATCTGCATCTACTACTAATCATCCACCTTGAGATATCTATCCAGAACATCTCGCTGGTATTAAGTTGCGAGTCCCACCCATAGTGTAAACTCAATGCAACGGACAACTGCATTAAAAGAACTTTGCGTAAAGTAAACAATCCTTGCACCCGCGGGCACAAGCACCGTTGTTTTCCCCCTTGTGGCAACAGCACATCCCCTAGACTCATGTTTCTGTCACTCAAGCTAGTCATCGAGGGGCATGAACCCACAATCGAGCATAACGTTCCCTCTTGGAGTCACTACTTACTACTTGGCCAAAGCAATAAATAACAACGGAGAACATGCAAGAATTACTTATGAACTAAAATATAAAAGAGGTGAATCAAATATATTACTCAAGATCAATCTGAACATAATCTAATAATCCATCGGATCCCAGCAAACTCAACATAGCAACAGCATAAGGATTACATAGGTGCCTCGATCATGTAGGGCAGCTCACGAGGACTAATTAGTGAAGCAAAAGAACGGGAGGAGAACATCACATAGCTACTGGTCATGGACTCATGGTCCAAGGGAGACTACTCACGAGTCATCCGGGAGGCGTCCATGGTGGTGGAGAAGCTCCCGGTTGTGATCCTCCCCTCCGGCAGGGTGCCGGGAAGAGTTCTCCTGGTGCTCCCGATCTTGGAAGCGGCGGCGGCGGCGGAACAGAGATGGGATCGCGAAAAGAAGTCTTGTTTCAAGGGTTACGGGGGACCCTTTAAATATCTGCCAAAGTAGGGCACCGGGGGGCTCTCGGGGTGCCGAGGCGCCCCCCCGGCGCGGCCCAGGGGGGGCGCGCCCACAGGGCGCCTGGGGCCCCTGTGGCCCCCCCAGGCTCCCCTTCGGAAGCAGTGTCGATCCCGATACGATGATTTTTTATATATTTTTTCTTTATTTTTCTGGGCAGTTCTCGAAACGTGAAAACCTGAAATACAAAAACAGCCGAAAACAGAAACTGGCACTGGGGTGCACTGGATTAGTAAATTAGTCCAAATATGATCAAAAGCGTATGGAAGTGTATGAATATCATAGCAATATCACCCAAAAGTGGCATGGAGCAAGCAGAAATTATAGATACGTTTTGGACGTATCACGGTCCGAGGAGGCATTTCACTCGACTGACTCATGTACGCGGGACGACTCAACTCCACTCGACCGGACCAGGCACTCGACCTCCGAAGACCAAGCACCTCTTGGAACAGCAACGGTCCTATATTTACTCACTGTAGTAAATACCTTAATTGTCCTTTACTGCAGGCGTTATCAGTAACGCCTGCCTTAATGTACCTTTAAGCCCTTGGTAACGTGGAGCATGGCTGGGGTCCTGGCACACTATATAAGCCACCCCCTCCTTCAGAACAAGGGTTCGCACCTCTATAACACACATATACACACTTGAGTCGACCAAGCCTCCGGGCACCGAGACGTAGGGCTATTACTTCCTCCGAGAAGGGCCTGAACTCGCTAACACCATGTGTACAACCTCGCCATAGCTAGAACCTTGCCTCTCCATTCGTACCTAGTACATCAGACTTAGAACCACGACAGTTGGTGCGTCGACAAGAGAAGCTTTGGATAGTTGGTGGTCTTCGGAGGTGACCGGTATTGGTTGTGACGCGGTGCCGTGTATCAACATAGGATAGACGCTTTTATTCTGTAGCTTGCTTTGTGATGGTGCTCGTCTTCGAGCCTTCCCGGGTGTGGTGTGTGTGCTAGACTCGTTGTTCGCAGCGGGTGCTATTTTTCTTGTAATTGACTTTCTTTTCTTTCTTTTCCCTTTGGCGTATTCTCGAAAAAAACAGTTTATATTTACCGATTTTTCTTTTCTTTCTTTTCCCTTTAGTTTTTATGCCTTTTTAATTAATTTTACTGGTTGTTTTGCTTTGCTTCCTTTGTCTGTTCTTTGTGTTTCTTTTTCGATTGTATAGGTATTTCTGTTCTTTGTATATTTTTATATACACCAGCAACATTTGTTATATACATGTTTAATATTATACAAATAGATGATTAATATTTTGAAACTTATGTTTTTTCATGCATAATTTTTTATACATATTTTACAGTTTTTGTATACATCAGGAACATTTTTCATATACATGTTTAAAATTTTAGAAATACATAGTTACTATTTTTTAGAACATATATTTATTGATGCCGAATTTTTTACATAAACTGTACATTTTTTTACAACAGGTAAATTTTGTTTATAAACTTTATATATTTTTGAAATACATGGTTAACGTTTTTCGAAATATACTTATCATGTCTACTTTTTCCATACACATTCTAATTTTGTTGTAAACATCAGGAACATTCTTTACATACACATTTAACATTGTCCAAATACATGATTAACGTTTTAAAAACTTATATCTTTTGTGACTACTTTTTTCAGTACACATTGTACATTTTTTTATACAACACAAACATTTTTGTATGTGGATTTAATAATTTCTTAAATGCATGATTAACAATTTCCGAAACAAAACAGAAAACTTTTTTTATTTGTACTTTTCTCCATACGCACTGTACATTATATATATATATATCAAAATCACTTTTTCTATGCACATTTAACATTTTCTAAATGCATGATTACTATTTATAGAATTATTTATAAAGTTTTTTATAATATATATATTCAGAGTATGTCGAATTACAAGGAAAAATAAAAAATATGAATGCGAAAATAAAAATAAAAAAGAAAAAGAGCTGAAGCATGTATCCTCGCTAGGCCGGCCCAATCGGGCGCCTGCGTTCGTTACCCTGCGCGCTGCGTTCGTTCGATGGCTTCGGCTCTTTTTCATTTGTTGACTGCTTGTTGGGTTTTCTGGTTTTCCGTGTGTTGGTTTTTATTTCGGTTTTTTATTATCGTTCTTCTGTTTTTCTCGTTTCATATTTATTTTTCCTCTAGTTTTTCCCTTTTTGCACATTTTGTATAGCTTTTGTAATATAGGGTGAATATTTCAATACACACTCTTTTTTAATATACATGAACATTTTAATATATGCATCGAACAATTTTTAATATACAATGAACATTTTCTTATGTACAGTGAACCTTTTTATCCAATACACTGTGAATAATGTTTAATACAGGCTGAACCTTTTTACAATACACAATGAACTTTTTAACAGATTTGCAATATTTGAAATGTTTTGTTACATAGATCATTTAAAAAAAAATCCAGCAGTCGATTTTTTAGAAAAACAAATGACTAAAACCCAAAGAGAAAAAAAAATGCAAGGTTAACCTGTGTAACTGAGCGCTAGAGTGGAGTGGCGTGTTCGGGCGGTGATGCTTTTTTTTTTCCACGAGACGTCAAGAAGCCGGAGCTATATTTCCTCTGCAGATTTGGAGCAATTGTTCTTGTGGAATTAATGTTTGTGTCCTTGTAGGACCGATCTTTCAGATTTGTTGAATATTTGCTGGTGTGTCTTGGTGTTTTTTTTTCTGAAGCTGGAGTATTTCTCGCTACAATGAAAGATCTTGCGGTTCGACAACTACCACTTCTAGGGGATCATCTTCGGCCCAAGTGCGTTCATCATTCGCGGGTCCCATCCCTTTGAATGGGTGAATAAAGGAGATCTCTAAGATCTTTGCGGGTAATCAGGTTTGTTGGCATTATAAGATTTCAGATCATAGTATTTGATATTACACATACTCAATATTTCAAACAATAAAGTTATTCGACGAAAATCAGTCAGCACAACAATAAAGAGGAAGCAAGATAAACATCAATGATGAGATTCACCAACTATTAGAGACATTAAAGAGGTGTGCTCGAAAAAACATGAATGCTAAGTAAATATACAAGAAAACAAAATTTTCAGCAAAATCCTTAAGTTTTTTCATCAAATATACTACTCCATTTGTTTGTATCATTGAAGGCCTTCAATCGTTAAGAAAAGCAGATGATCTCTTCCCTTTCTTCGACCGAAATGATGGTTAAAGATAAATGTTCTTGCTCCACAAAACATGAATGACTTACACACAAAAAGAAACAAATGAACCGTCCATATACATGAACCATTTTCCGAATCTTGGTGTAGATCAACGACACAAGATCTACGTGGCCCCGGCCCTGTGTGCTACAAATCCTCTCCTATCCGAAACTTGAAGCTTTCCGCAGAACCATGGCGAGTCAAAGTTGTTGTCCGGATAGCAACCATGCGACCTTTTAAGATATCGCGTTGAATGGTAAAATGTGTACCGTTTATTTGATAGCAACCATGGGTACTTAATGTAGTGGAACTCAGTCCTATGGATGCGGGTGAATGGTAAATTGTGTACCGTGTATTGGATAGCAACCATGGGCACCGTATTGAATGGTAAATTGTGTTCAGACAGTGGAGTACGGATGGATGCGGGTGATTCGAGGGTTTGATTTGGAGATGCCATAATTACAATAAGGCACCGGAAGAGGTTGTTGTCTATGTGGCACCTCAAAATATGAAAATGACATTTTCCTCGCGTAGCAGTGCCTGGAAACTTCTCAAGCGGTACCACAGGATGGTGCCCCAACCACTAGTCAAATTCATGCTCTGATTGTTTCTCACAAACCTCACCCTGCAATATCCTAACAAAATCTTGATGTAGCTGATCTTGTGGTCTGGATTCAAACATAACCGCAGGAATAGAATAGAACTTTTGCTCAAATTCTTCATAACCAAACAACATGGGTGTGTACTCCAGGTTTTTTTTTGTTAGGGCAATTTGCTACCTCATGACCGAGTCCGGAGCCATCACACCTCAAAGGGGTGAATATTGCTGCTGGAATACCGTTTTATCTCACAATTGGTAAATGTAAGTTGCCTGAAAATGGAATTTGGGCCAGTCGATTTTCGTAGGAAGGAGACAGCCACCAGAGGGAAGGAAGAAGCAGCCGCCACTTGCTGGAGAAGCTACCCCATGATCTATCTTAGGGTGTCAGGTGGCCCCATGATCTATCTTAGAGGTGTTGGGGTGAGATTACAGTTTGCCGAAAAAATGGATCATGGCCGGTGTTAGAGGGATGGCCCGGGGGCAGCAAAACAGCGGTGGGGGGGAGGATAGGACGGCGAGGCTGGCGCGGTAGCGTCGCCGGCAGCAGCAAGCGCCTAGGCCGGAGTCGGGGTTGAAGAAGATGAAAAGAAACAATTTCAGGAGGTTGAAGAAGTTGATTTGGTCGTCCACCTTGCATCAGACGGCTCACAACCACTTAGATCTAGCCAATTCCTTTTTATCAATTGAGCTAGTACTAGCAATTTGTTTTTTTTAGAAAAGGAGGATGACCCCGACCTCTACATCTGGGAGATGCATGTTGCCATTTTATTGATTATTCTCGAGGACCTTACAAAGTAGAACACCAATATGCTTGAATCCGCCATCTTGGCAACATCCGCCGCTACTCCTATCCAAATGATGAAGGGGTGCAAGATGGACTATATACCTAGACCTCTCACCTAAGCCTAACATCTAAATCCAGAGGCCCCGACCGAGCCATCTGCCGGGTCCGCGGCTCAAACCGGTCTGACGCACTCACATGTGTTGTCACCGCCTGAATGAAATATGCCCTAGAGGCAATAATAAAGTTGTTATTTATATTTCCTTATATATCATGATGAATTTCTTTTATTCATGCTAGAATTTTATTAACCGGAAACTTGATACATGTGTGAATACATAGACAAAACAGAGTGTCCCTAGTATGACTCTACTAGACTAGCTCGGTAATCAAAGATGGTTGAGTTTCCCAACCATAGACATGTGTTGAACGGGATCACATCATTAGGAGAATGATGTGATGGACATGACTCATCCGTTAGCTTAGCATAATGATCATTTAGTTCTATTGCTATTGCTTTCTTCATGACTTATACTTGTTCATCTGACTATGAGATTATGCAACTCCCGAATACCGGAGGAACACCTTGTGTGCTATCAAACGTCACAACGTAACTGGGTGATTATAAAGATGCTCTACAGGTGTCTCTGAAGGTGTTTGTTGAGTTGGCATAGATCGAGAATAGAATTTGTCACTCCGAGTGTCAAAGAGGTATATCTGGGCCCTCTCGGTAATACACATCACTATAAACCTTGCAAGCAATGTGACTAATGAGTTAGTTACAGGATGATGCATTACAAAACGAGTAAAGAGACTTGCCGGTAACGAGATTGAACTAGGTATGATGATACCGACGATCGAATCTCGGCAAGTAACATACCGATGACAAAGGGAACAACGTATGTTGTTATGCGGTTTGACCGATAAAGATCTTCGTAGAATATGTAGGAGCCAATATGAGCATCCAGGTTCCACTATTGGTTATTGACCGGAGATGTGTCTCGGTCATGTCTACATATTTCTCGAACCCGTAGGGTCCGCACGCTTAACGTTCGATGAAGATTTGTATTATGAGTTATGTGTTTTGGTGACCGAAGTTTGTTCAGAGTCCCGGATGAGATCACGGACATGAGGAGGAGTCTCGAAATGGCCGAGAGGTAAAGATTCATATATTGGAAGGTTGTATACCGACACCGAAATGGTTCCGAAGAAGACCGGAGATTTTTTGGAGTACCGGGAGGTCACCGGGACCCCCCGGGAAAGTTAATGGGCCTATTGGGCCATAGTGGAGATAGGAAGGCTGCCACATGAGGTGGGGCGCCCTCCAAGCCCAAACCGAATTGGACAAGTGGTGGGGGCGCGGTCCCCCTTTCCTTCTCCCTCTCCCTCCTTTCCTCTTTCCCCTCTCCACAAGAAGGAAGGAGGGGGCGGATCCTACTTGGACTAGGAGTCCAAGTAGGACCCCCCATGGCACGCCTCCTCCTAGGTCCAGCCTCCTCCTCCCCCTCCTTTATATACGTGGGCAGGGGGCACCCCAAAGGCACACCAAGATTTGTCTTAGCCGTGTGCGGTGCCCTCCTCCACAGTTTACTCCTCAGATCATAGTGTCGTAGTGCTTAGGCGAAGCCCTGCACGAATCACATCACCAACACCATCGCCACGCCGTCGTGCTGACAGAACTCTCCCTCGACCCTCTACTGGATCAAGAGCCCGAGGGACGTCATCGAGCTGAACGTATGCTGAACACGGAGGTGCCACACGTTCGGTACTTGGATCGGTCGGGTCGTGAAGACATTCGTGAAGGAAATATGCCCTAGAGGCAATAATAAATATGTTATTTGTATTTCCTTATATCATGATAAATGTTTATTATTCATGCTAGAATTGTATTAACCAGAAACATAATACATGTGTGAATATATAGACAAACAAAGTGTCACTAGTATGCCTCTACTTGACTAGCTCGTTGAATCAAAGATGGTTATGTTTCCTAGCCATAGACATGAGTTGTCATTTGATTAACGGGATCACATCATTGGTGAATGTTGTGATTGACTTGACCCATTCCGTTAGCTTAGCACTTGATCGTTTAGTTTTACCGCTATAGCTTTCTTCATGACTTATGCATGTTCCTATGACTATGAGATTATGCAACTCCCGAATACCGGAGGAACACCTTGTGTGCTATCAAACGTCACAACGTAACAGGGTGATTATAAAGATGCTCTACAGGTGTCTCCGAAGGTGTTTGTGGTGTTGGGATAGATCGAGAATAGGATTTGTCACTTCGATTGTCGGAGAGGTATCTCTGGGCCCTCTCGGTAATACACATCAAAATAAGCCTTACAAGCAAATGACTAATGAGTTAGTCACGAGATGATGTATTACGGAACGAGTAAAGAGACTTGCCGGTAACAAGATTGAACTAGGTATTGAGATACCGACGATCGAATCTCGGGTAAGTAACATATCGATGACAAAGGGAACAATGTATATTGTTATGCGGTTTTGACCGATAAGATCTTCGTAGAATATGTAGGACCAATATGAGCATCCAGGTTCCGCTGTTGGTTATTGACCGGAGATGAGTCTCGGTCATGTCTACATAGTTTTCGAACCCGTACGGTCCGCATGATTAACGTTTGGTGACGACCGGTATTATGAGTTTATGAGTTTTGATGTACCGAAGGTAGTTCGGAGTCCCGGATATGATCATGGACATGATGGGGAGTTTCGGAATGTCTGAGACATAAAGATCGATATATTGGAAGGATATATTTGGACATCGGAATGGTTCTGGGTGAAATCGGGATTTTACCGGAGTACCGGGAGGTTACCGGAACCCCCGGTAATTATATGGGCCTTATTGGGCCAAAGTGTGAGAGAGAGAGAGAGGAGGCCAGGGCAGGCCGCGCGCCCCTCTCCCTCTAGTCCGAATTGGACTAGGAGGGGAGGGGCGGCGCCCCCTTTGCTTCCTCTCTCCCTCTCCTTCCTTTTCTCCTAGTCCAACTAGGGAAGGGGGGGGGGAATCCTACTCCCGGTGGGAGTAGGACTCCTCCTAGGCGCGCCGTAGGGGGCCGGCCTCTCCCCCTCCTCCACTCCTTTATATACGGGGGTGGGGGTACCCCATGGACACACAAGTTGTTCATTGATCTTTTAGCCGTGTGTGGTGCCCCCCTCCACAGAAACACACCTCGGTCATATCGTTGTGGTGCTTAGGCGAAGCCCTGCGTTGGTTACTTCATCATCATCGTCATCACGCCGTCATGCTGATGGAACTCTCCCTCGAAGCTCTACTGGATCGCGAGTTCGTGGGACGTCACTGAGATGAACGTGTGCAGATCACGGAGGTGTTGTACGTTCGGTACTAGGATCGGTCGATCGTGAAGACGTACGACTACATCAACTGCGTTGTCATAACGCTTCCGCTTACAGTCTACGAGGGTACGTGGACGACACTCTCCCCTCTCGTTGCTATACATCACCATGATCTTGCGTGTGCATAGGAAAATTTTGAAATACTACGTTCCCCAACAGTGGCATCATGAGCCAGGTTTATGTGTAGATGTTATATGCACGAGTAGAACACAAGTGAGTTGTGGACAATACTAGTCATACTGCTTACCATCATGTCATACTTTGATTCGGTGGTATTGTTGGGTGAAGCGGCCCGGACCGACATTACGCGTACGCTTACGCGAGATTGGTTCTACCGACGTGCTTCGCACACAGGTGGCTGACGGGTGTCAATTTCTCCAACTTCAGTTGAACCGAGTGTGGCTACGCCCGGTCCTTGTGAAGGTTAAAACAACACATACTTGACAAAATATCGTGGTGGTTTTGATGCGTAGGTAAGAACGGTTCTTGCTAAGCGCGTAGCAGCCACGTAAAACTTGCAACAACAAAGTAGATGACGTCTAACTTGTTTTTGTAGGGCATGTTGTGTTGTGATATGGTGAAGACATGATGCTAAATTTTATTGTATGAGATGATCATGTTTTGTAACAGAGTTATCGGCAACTGGAGGAGCCATATAGTTGTCGCTTTATTGTATGAAATGAAATCGCCATGTAATTGCTTTACTTTATCACTAAGCGGTAGCGATAGTCGTAGAAGCACTAGTTGGCGAGACGACAACGATGCTACGATGGAGATCAATGTGTCGCGCCGATGACGATGGTGATCATGAAGGTGCCTTGGAGATGAAGATCAAAGGCACAAGATGATGATTGCCATATCATATCACTTATATTGATTACATGTGATGTTTATCTTTTATGCATCTTATTTTGCTTAGATCGACGGTAGCATTATAAGATGATCTCTCACTAAATTTCAAGGTATAAGTGTTCTCCCTGAGTATGCACTGTTGTGAAAGTTCGTCGTGCCGAGAAACCACGTGATGATCGGGTGTGATAAGCTCTACATTCACATACAACGGGTGCAAGCCAGTTTTGCACACGCAGAATACTCGGGTTAAACTTGACGAGCCTAGCATATGCAGATATGGCCTCGGAACACTGGAGACCGAAAGGTCGAGCGTGAATCATATAGTAGATATGATCAACATAAGATGTTCACCATTGAAAACTACTCCATCTCACGTGATGATCGGACATTGTTTAGTTGATATGGATCTCGTGATCACTTAGATGATTAGAGAGATGTCTGTCTAAGTGGGAGTTCTTAAGTAATTTGATTAATTGAACTTTAATTTATCATGAACTTAGTACCTGATAGTATTTTGCATGTCTATGTTATTGTAGATAGATGGCCCGTGTTGTTGTTCCGTTGAATTTTAATGCGTTCCTAGAGAAAGCTAAGTTGAAAGATGATGGTAGCAACTACACGGACTGGGTCCGTAACTTCAGGATTATCCTCATTACTGCGCAGAAGAATTATGTCCTTGAAGCACCGCTAGGTGACAAGCCTGCTGCAGGAGCAACTCCGGACGTTATGAACATCTGACAAGCTCGTTCTGATGACTACGCGATAGTTCAGTTTGCCATGCTTTACGGCTTAGAACCGGGACTTCAACGCCGTTTTGAACGTCCTGGAGCATATGAGATGTTCCAGGAGTTGAAGTTAATATTTCAAGCAAATGCTCGGATTGAGAGATATGAGATTTCCAATAAGTTCTACAGCTGTAAGATGGAGGAGAACAGTTCTATGAGTGAACACTTGCTCAGAATGTCTCGGTACTACATTCATATGACTCAACTTGGTTGCAAAGTTGATGAAGATAGTGTTATTGATAGAGTTCTTCAATCACTGCCACCAAGCTATAAAGGCTTCGTGATGAACTATAACATGCAAGGGATGCAGAAGACAATTCCCGATCTCTTTGCTATGCTCAAAGCTGCGGAGGTAGAAATCAAAAAGGAGCATCAAGTGTTGATGGTTAACAATACCACTAGTTTCAAGAAAAGGGCAAGGGAAAGAAGGGGAACTTCAAGAAGAATAGCAAGACAGTTGCTACTCCCACGAAGAAACCCAAGTCTGGAGCCAAGCCTGAAACTGAGTGATTCTACTGCAAAGGGACTGGACACTGGAAGCGGAACTGCCCCAAGTATTTGGCGGATAAGAAGGATGGCAAGGTGAACAAAGGTATATGTGATATACATGTTATTGATGTGTACCTTACTAATGCTCGTAGTAGCTGTTGGGGAACGTAGTATTTTAAAATTTTCCTACGATCACGCAAGATCTATCTACCAGATGCATAGCAACGAGAGGGGAGAGTGTGTCTACGTACCCTCGTAGACCGGGAGCGGAAGCGTCAAGTGACGCGGTTGATGTTGTCGAACTTCTTCACGATCCAACCGATCAAGCACCGAACGTACGGCACCTCCGCGTTCAGCACACGTTCAGCTTGATGACGTCCCACGAGCTCTTGATCCAGTTGAGCTTCACGGGAGAGTTTCGTCAGCACGACGGCGTGGTGACGGATATGATGTGTTCACCGGCGCAGGGCTTCGCCTAAGCTCTGCGACGGTACGACCGAGGTGTGATTCTGTGGAGGGGGGCACCGCACACGGCTAAAACAATTCAACTTGTGTGTCTTTGGGTGCCCCCCTGCCCCCGTATATAAAGGAGCAAGGGAGGAGGGGCCGGCTGGTGCGGCTAGGGAGGGGACTCCTACTAGGAATAGGATTGCAATCCTATTCCTAGTAGGATTCACCGGAAGGAAGAAGGGGGAAAGGATTAGGAGAGGTGGCGCCCCCCCAATCCTAGTACAACTAGGATTCCTAGGTGGGGGCGCCGGCCAGCCCTATGGGCTGCCTCTCTCTCACCCTTTAGGCCCACTATGGACCATCCCCTCTCGTAGGGGGTTCCGGTAACCCCCTCCGGCATTCCCGATAAATCCGAAACTTTTCCGGTATACTTCCGGTGTCCGAATATAGCCGTCCAATATATCAATCTTTATGTCTCGGACATTCCGAGACTCCTCGTCATGTCCGTGATCTCATCCGGGACTCCGAACTACCTTCGGTACATCAATACTCAAAAACTCATAATACCGATCGTCATCAAACGTTAAGCGTGCGGACCCTACGGGTTCGAGAACTATGTAGACATGACCGAGACTCATCTCTGGTCAATAACCAATAGCGGAATCCGGATGTTCATATTGGATCCTACATATTCTACAAAGATCTTTTATCGGTCAGAACCGCATAACAACATATGTTGTTCCTTTTGTCAAACGGTATGTTACTTGCCCGAGATTCGATCGTCGGTATCTTTATACCTAGTTCAATCTCGTTGCCGGCAAGTCTCTTTACTCGTTCCGTAACACATCATCTCGTGACTAACTCATTAGTCTTTTGCTTGCAAGGCTTATTGTGATGTGTGTTACCGAGAGGGCCCAGAGATACCTCTCCGACACTCGGAGTGACAAATCCTAATCTTGATCTATGCCAACACCACGAATACTTTCGGAGACACCTGTAGAGCATCTTTATGATCACCCAGTTACGTTATGACGTTTGATAGCACACAAGGTGTTCCTACGGTATTCGGGAGTTGCATAATCTCATAGTCATAGGAACATGTATAAGTCATGAAGAAAGCAATAGCAGTTAAACTAAACGATCATAATGCTATGCTAACGGATGGGTCTTGTCCATCACATCATTCTCCTAATGATGTGATCCCGTTGATCAAATGACAACTCAGGTCTATGGCTAGGAAACATAACCATCTTTGATCAATGAGCTAGTCTAGTAGAGGCATACTAGGGACATACTGTTTTGTCTATGTATCCACACATGTACTAAGTTTCCGGTTAATACAATTCTAGCATGAATAAAAGACATTTATCATGATATAAGGAAATACAAATAACATCTTTATTATTGCCTCTAGGGCATATTTCCTTCAGTAGCACCTGGGTATTTGATACCGGTTCGGTTGCTAATATTTGTAACTCGAAATAGGGGCTACGGATTAATCGAAGATTGGATAAGGACGAGGTGACGATGCGCGTGGGAAATGGTTCCAAAGTCGATGTGATCGCCGTCGGCACGCTACCTCTACATCTACCTTCGGGATTAGTTTTAGACCTGAATAATTTTTATTTGGTGCCAGCGTTAAGCATGAACATTATATCTGGATCTTGTTTATTGCGAGACGGTTATTCATTTAATTCTGAGAATAATGGTGTTCCATTTATATGAGTAATATCTTTTATGGTCATGCACCCTTGAAGAGTGGTCTATTCTTGTTGGATCTCGATCGTAGTGATACACATATTCATATTATTGAAGCCAAAAGATGCAAGGTTAATAATGATAGTGCAACTTATTTGTGGCATTACCATTTAGGTCATATTGGTGTAAAGCGCATGAAGAAACTCCATAGCGATGGACTTTTGGAATCACTTGATTATGAATCACTTGGTGCTTGCGAACCATGCCTCATGGGCAAGATGACTAAAACTTCGTACTCCGGAACAATGGAGCGAGCAACAGATTTGTTGGAAATCATACATACTTATGTATGTGGACCGATGAGTGTTGAGGCTCGCGGCGGGATCGTTATTTTCTGACCTTCACTGATGATTTGAGCAGATATGGGTATATCTACTTGATGAAGCACAAGTCTGAAACATTTGAAAAGTTCAAAGAATTTCACAGTGAAGTAGATAATCATCGTAACAAGAAAATAAAGTTTCTACGATCTGATCGTGGAGGTGAATATTTGAGTTACGCGTTTGGTCTTCATTTGAAACAATGTGGAATAGTTTCACAACTCACGCCACCCGGATCACCACAGCGTAATGGTGTGTCCAAACGTCGTAACCGTACTTTATTAGATATGGTGCGCTCTATGATGTCTCTTACCGATTTACTACTATCGTTTTGGGGTTATGCTTTCGAGACAACTGCATTCACGTTAAATAGGGCACCATCTAAATCCGTTGAGACGACGCCATATGAACTGTGGTTTGGCAAGAAACCAAAGTTGTCGTTTCTTAAAGTTTGGGGCTGTGATGCTTATGTGAAAAAACTTCAACCTGATAAACTCGAACCCAAGACGGAGAAATGTGTCTTCATAGGATACCCAAAGGAGACTGTTGGGTACACCTTCTATCACAAATCCGAAGGCAAGATATTCGTTGCTAAGAATGGATCCTTTCTAGAGAAGGAGTTTCTCTCAAAACAAGTGAGTGGGAGGAAAGTAGAACTTGATGAGGTAATTGTACCTTCTCCCGAATTGGGAAGTAGTACATCACAGAAACTAGTTCCAGTGATTCCTACACCAATTAGTGAGGAAGCTAATGATGATGATCATGAAACTTCGGATCAAGTTACTACTGAACTTCGTAGATCAACCAGAGTACGTACTGCGCCAGAGTGGTACGGCAACCCAGTTCTGGAAACCATGTTACTAGACCATGATGAACCTATGAACTATGAGGATGCGATGATGAGCCCAGATTCCGCAAAATGGCTTGAGGCCAAGAAATCTGAGATGGGATCCATGTATGAGAACAAAGAGTGGACTTTGTTTGACTTGCCCGATGATCGGCAAGCCATCGAAAATAAATGGATCTTCAAGAGGAAGACCGACGCTGACGGTAATGTTACTGTTTACAAAGCTCGACTTGTTGCGAAAGGTTTTCGACAAGTTCAAGGAGTTGACTACAATGAGACTTTCTCACCCGTAGCGATGCTTAAGTCTGTCAGAATCATGTTAGCAATTGCCACATTTTAGGATTATGAAATCTGGCAAATGGATGACAAAATTGCATTCATGAATGTATATCTCAAAGAGGAGTTGTATATGATGCAACCAGAAGGTTTTGTCGATCCTAAAGGTGCTAACAAAGTGTGCAAGCTCCACTGATCCAGCTATGGACTGGTGCAAGCATCTCGGAGTTGGAATATATGCTTTGATTGTTGGGGAACGTAGTATTTCAAAAAAAACCTACGATCACGCAAGATCTATCTACCAGATGCATAGCAACGAGAGGGGAGAGTGTGTCTACGTACCCTCGTAGACTGAAAGCGGAAGCGTCTAGTGACACGGTTGATGTAGTCGAACTTTTTCACGATCCAACCGATCAAGCACCAAACGTACGTCACCTCCGCGTTCAGCACACGTTCAACTTGATGAAGTCCCACGAGCTCTTGATCCAGTTGAGCTTCACGGGAGAGTTTCGTCAGCACGACGGCGTGGTGACGGAGATGATGAAGCTACCGGCACAGGGCTTCGCCTAAGCACTGCAACGGTATGACCGAGGTGTGTTTCTGTGGAGGAGGGCACCGCACACGGCTAGAACAATGTTTCTTGTGTGTCTTTGGGTGCCCCATGCCCCCGTATATAAAGGAGCAAGGGGGGAGGTGCGGCCAGGCCTAGGGCGCTCCAAGGGAGTAGGATTCCTACTCCTAGTAGGAATAGGAACCCCCTTTTCCTATTCCTACTAGGAGTAGGAAAGGAAAGGGGAAGATGAGAAGGAAAGGAGAGGTGGCGCCTCCCCCCTTTTCCTAGTCCAACTAGGAACCCTAGGGGGGTGCTGTCAGCCCTATGGGTTGCCCCTCTCCTTTCCCTCATAGGCCCACTATGGCCCATACTCCCTCGGAGGGGGGGGGGG
>LR738712.1:28149445-28178238 GCA_902687465.1 Secale cereale
GGGGGGGGGGGTCCGGTAACCCCCTCCGGCACTCCGGTTATACCGATAACACCCGGAACACTTTCGGTGTCCGAATATAGTCGTCCAATATATTAATCTTTATGTCTCGGACATTCCGAGACTCCTCGTCATGTTCGTGATCTCATCCGGGGTAAAATCCCGATTTCACCTGGAACCATTCCAATGTCCAAATATATGCTTCCGATATACCGATCTTTATGTCTCGGCATTCCGAGACTCCTCGTCATGTCCATGATCATATCCGGAACTCCAAACTACCTTCTGTACATCAAAACTCATAATATCGATCGTCATCAAACGTTAAGCGTGCGGACCCTACGGGTTCGAGAACTATGTAGACATGACCGAGAGTCATCTCCGGTCAATAACCAATAGCGAAACCTGGATGCTCATATTGGCTCCTACATATTCTACGAATATCTTTATTGGTCAAACCGTATAACAACATACTTTGTTCCCTATGTCATCGGTATGTTATTTGCCCGAGATTCGATCGTCGGTATCTCAATACCTAGTTCAATCTCGTTACCGGCAAGTCTCTTTACTCATACGGTAATACATCATCTCGTGACTAACACATTAGTCATTTGCTTGCAAGGCTTATTATGATGTGTATTACCGAGAGGGCCCAGAGATACCTCTCCGACACTCGGAGTGACAAATCCTATTCTTGATCTATGCCAACACCACGAATACCTTCGGAGTCAAGATGGCAATATTCCCCGTGGGGATTTACCCATCATGGTGCGGGGATGGGGGCAAATTATCCCCATGGGTATTGTTTGGTGGGTACCCGTTAGCCTCGCGGGGCGGGGATGGGTATAAAATCCCCCCGTGGGGACTCCATGGATACCCGAAAACTATTCCATTCGTACTATAAATGTAGAATATATAGATTAATACCTAGATATTTCACACAATTATATTTCTCCACCTCTCCCAACAACCATGTCTTCCCCAATCTCACATATCCTAGTCAGCTTTGAAATCCCCATGGATACCCGATGGGTACCGGGTACCCGCTATTAATGGGGATGGGGGGCATTGTGTCCCCGCGAAGCTTCATGGGGATCGCGGGTATGGGGATTGGCGGGGATCGGGGCAGGGATGGTGGAGTCATCCCCGTCCCCGTTGCCACCTTGACTTCGGAGACACCTATAGAGCATCTTTATAATCACCCAGTTACGTTGTGACGTTTAATAGCACATAAGGTGTTCCTCCGGTATTCGGGAGTTGCATAATCTCGTAGTCATAGGAACATGTATAAGTCATGAAGAAAGCAATAGCAGTAAAACTAAACGATCATAGTGCTAAGCTAACGGATGGGTCTTGTCCATCACATCATTCTCCTAATGATGTGATCACGTTGACAACTCATGTCTATGGTTAGGAAACATAACCATCTTTGATCAATGAGCTAGTCTAGTAGAGGCATACTAGGGACATACTGTTTTGTCTATGTATTCACACATGTACTAAGTTTCCGGTTAATACAATTCTAGCATGAATAAAAGACATTTATCATGATATAAGGAAATACAAATAACATCTTTATTATTGCCTCTAGGGCATATTTACTTCAGTCTCCCACTTGAACTAGAGTCAATAATCTAGATTACAAAGTAATGATTCTAACACCCATGGAGTCTTGGTGATGATCATGTTTTGCCCGTGGAAGAGGCTTAGTCAACGGGTCTACGACATTCAGATCCGTATGTATCTTGCAAATTTCTATGTCTCCCTCCTTGACTTGATCGCGGATGGAATTGAAGCATCTTTTGATGTGCTTTGTTCTCTGGTAAAACATGGATTCCTTCGCAGAGGCTATTGCTCCAATGTTGTCACACAAGATTTTCATTGGACCCGACGCACTAGGTATCACACCTAGATCGGATATGAACTCCTTCATTCAGACTCCTTCATTTGCTGCTTCCGAAGTAGCTATGTATTCCGCTTCACACGTAGATCCCACCATGACGCTCTGCTTGGAATTGCACCAGCTGACAGCTCCACCGTTCAATAAAAATACATATCCGGTTTGTGACTTAGAGTCATCTGGATCAGTGTCAAAGCTTGAATCGACGTAACCGTTTACGATGAGCTCTTTGTCACCTCCATAAACGAGAAATATATCCTTTGTCCTTTTCAGGTACTTCAGGATGTTCTTGACCGCTGTCCAGCGATCCACTCCTGGATTAGTTTGGTACCTCCCTGCTAAACTTATAGCAAGGCACACATCAGGTCTGGTACACAGCATTTCATACATGATAGAACCTATGGCTGAGGCATAGAGAATGACTTTCGTTTTCTCTCTATCTTCTGCAGTGGTCGGGAATTGAGTCTTACTCAACTTCACACCTTGTAACACAGGCAAAAACCCTTTCTTTGACTGATCCATTTTGAACTTCTTCAAAACTTTATCAAGGTATGTGCTTTGTGAAAGTCCAATTAAGTGTCTTGATCTATCTCTATAGATCTTGATGCCTAATATGTAAGCAGCTTCACCAAGGTCTTTCATTGAAAAATTCTTATTCAAGTATCCTTTTATGCTATCCAGAAATTCTATATCATTTCCAATCAACAATATGTCATCCACATATAATATCAGAAATGCTACAGAGCTCCCACTCACTTTCTTGTAAATATAGGCTTCTCCAAAAGTCTGTATAAAACCATATGCTTGGATCACCTCATCAAAGTGTATATTCGAACTCCGATGATGCTTGCACCAGTACATAGATGGATCGCTGGAGCTTGCATACTTTGTTAGCACCTTTTGGATCGACAAAACCTTCTGGTTGCATCATATACAACTCTTCTTTAAGATATCCATTCAGGAATGCAGTTTTAACATCCATTTGCCAGATTTCATAATCATAAAATGCGGCAATTGCTAACATGATTCGGACAGACTTAAGCATCGCTACGGGTGAGAAAGTCTCATTGTAGTCAACTCCTTGAACTTGTCGAAACCCTTTCGCAACAAGTCGAGCTTTGTAAACAGTAACATTACCGTCAGCGTCGGTCTTCCTCTTGAAAATCCATTTATTTTCGATGGCTTGCCGATCATCGGGCAAGTCAACGAAAGTCCACACTTTGTTCTCATACATGGATCCCATCTCAGATTTCATGGCCTCAAGCCATTTTGCGGAATTTGGGCTCATCATCGATTCCTCATAGTTCGTAGGTTCATCATGGTCTAGTAACATGACTTCCAAAACTGGGTTGCCGTACCACTCTGGTGCGGAACGTACTCTGGTTGATCTACGAAGTTCAGCAGAAACTTGATCCGAAGTTTCATGATCTTCATCATTAGCTTCCTCACTAATTGGTGTAGGAATCACTGGAACCAATTTCTGTGATGTACTACTTTCCAATTCGGGAGAAGGTACAATTACCTCATCAAGTTCCACATTCCTCCCACTCACTTCTTTCGAGAGAAACTCCTTCTCTAGAAAGGATCCATTCTTAGCAACGAATATCTTGCCTTCGGATCTGTGATAGAAGGTGTACCCAACAGTCTCTTTTGGGTATCCTATGAAGACACATTTCTCCGACTTGGGTTCGAGCTTATCAGGTTGAAGCTTTTTCACATAAGCATCGCAACTCCAAACTTCAAGAAATGACAAGTTTGGTTTCTTGCCAAACCACATTTCATAAGGCGCCGTCTCAACGGATTTAGATGGTGCCATATTTAACGTGAATGCAGCTGTCTCTAAATCATAACCCCAAAACGATACTGGTAAATCGGTAAGAGACATCATAGACCGCACCATATCTAATAAAGTACGATTACGCTGTTCGGACACACCATTACGCTGTGGTTTTCCGGATGGCGTGAGTTGTGAAACTATTCCACATTGTTTCAAATGAAGACCAAACTCGTAACTCAAATATTCACCTCCACGATCAGATATTCACCTCCACGATCAGATCATAGAAACTTTATTTTCTTGTTACAATGATTCTCTACTTCACTTGAAATTCTTTGAACTTTTCAAATGTTTCAGACTTGTGCTTCATTAAGTAGATATCCCATATCTTCTTAAATCATCAGTGAAGGTCAGAAAATAACGATACCCACCGCGAGCTTCAACACTTATTGGTCCACATACATCAATATGTTTGATTTCCAACAAATCTGTTGCTCGCTCCATCGTTCCGGAGAACGGAGTTCTAGTCATCTTGCCCATGAGGCACGGTTCGCAAACACCAAGTGATTCATAATCAAGTGATTCCAAAAGTCCATCACAATGGAGTTTCTTCACGCGCTTTACACCAATATGACCTAAACGGCAGTGCCATAAATAAGTTGCACTATCATTATTAACCTTGCATCTTTTGGCTTCAATATTTGGAATATGTGTATCACTACGATCGAGATCCAACAAGAATAGACCACTCTTCACGGGTGCATGACCATAAAAGCTATTACTCATATAAATAGAACAACCAATATTCTCAAATTTAAATGAATAACCGTCTCGCAATAAACAAGATCCAGATATAATGTTCATGCTTAACGCTGGCACCAAATAACAATTATTCAGGTCTAAAACTAATCCCGAAGGTAGATGTAGAGGTAGTGTGCCGACGGCGATCACATCGACTTTGGAACCATTTCCCATGCGCATCGTCACCTCGTCCTTAGCCAATCTTTGTTTAATCTGTAGTCCCTGTTTCGAGTTACAAATATTAGCAACCGAACCGGTATCAAATACCCAGGTACTACTACGAGCATTAGTAAGGTACACATCAATAACATGTATATCACATATACCTTTGTTCACCTTGCCATCCTTCTTATCCGCCGAATACTTGGGGCAGTTCCGCTTCGAGTGTCCAGTACCTTTGCAGTAGAAGCACTCAGTTTCAGGCTTGGCTCCAGACTTGGGTTTCTTCGCGGGAGTAGCAACAGTCTTGCTATTCTTCTTGAAGTTCCCCTTCTTTCCCTTGCCCTTTTTCTTGAAACTAGTGGTCTTGTTAACCATCAACACTTGATGCTCCTTTTTGATTTCTACCTCCGCAGCCTTGAGCATAGCGAAGAGCTCGGGAATTGTCTTTTGCATCCCTTGCATATTATAGTTCATCACGAAGCCTTTATAGCTTGGTGGCGGTGATTGAAGAACTCTATAAATAACACTATCTTCATCAACTTTGCAACCAAGTTGAGTCATATGATTGTAGTACCCAGACATTCTGAGCAAGTGTTCACTGATAGAGCTATTCTCCTCCATCTTGCAGCTCTAGTACTTATTGGAAATATCATATTTCTCAATCCGGGCATTTGCTTGAAATATTAACTTCAACTCCTGGAACATCTCATATGCTCCATGACGTTCAAAATGTCGTTGAAGTCCCGATTCTAAGTCGTAAAGCATGGCACACTGAACTATCATGTAGTCATCAAACCGCGTCTGCCAGACGTTTAAAGCGTCTACATTAGCGGGTGGGGGCTTGTCACCTAGCGGTGCTTCAAGGACATAATTCTTCTGTGCAGCAATGAGGATAATCCTCATGTTACGGACCTAGTCCGTGTAATTGCTACCATCATCTTTCAACTTAGCTTTCTCTAGGAATGCATTAAAATTCAAAGGAACGGTAGCATGGGCCATTGATCTACAACAACATAGATATGCAAAAACTATCAAGACTAAGTTCATGATAAATTAAAGTTCAATTAATCATATTACTTAAAGAACTCCCACTAAGATAGACATCCCTCTGGTCATCTAAATGATCACGTGATCCAAATCAACTAAACCATGTTCGATGATCAAGTGAGATGGAGTAGTTTTCAATGGTGAACATCTTATGTTGATCATATCTTTTATATGATTCACGCTCGACCTTTTGGTCTCCAATGTTCCGAGGCCATATCTGCATATGCTAGGCTCGTCAAGTTTAACCCGAGTATTCTGCGTGTGCAAAACTGGCTTACACCCGTTGTATGTGAACGTAGAGCTTATCACACCCGATCATCATGTGGTGTCTCGGCACGACGAACTTTCGCAACGGTGCATACTCAGGGAGAACACTTATAGCTTGAAATTTTGTAAGGGATCATCTTATAATGCTACCGCCGTACTAAGCAAAATAAGAAGCATAATAAGATAAACATCACATGCAATCAAAATATGTGACATGATATGGCCATCATCATCTTGTGCTTTTGATCTCCATATCCAAGGCACCATCATGATCACCATCGTCACCAGCGCGACACCTTGATCTCCATCGTAGCATCGTTGTCATCTCGCCAACTATTGCTTCCACGACTATCGCTACCACTTAGTGATAAGGTAAAGCAATTACATGGCGACTGTATTTCATACAATAAAGCGACAACCATATGGCTCCTGCCAGTTGCCGATAACTTTACAAAACATGATCATCTCATACAATAACGTATAACTCATCATGTCTTGACCATATCACATCACAACATGCCCTGCAAAAACAAGTTAGACGTCCTCTACTTTGTTGTTGCAAGTTTTACGTGGCTGCTATGGGCTTAGCAAGAACCGTTCTTACCTATGCATACAAAAAACCACAACGATTTTTTGTCAAGTATGTGTTGTTTTAACCTTCACAAGGACCGGGCGTCACTTTTAAGCAACGAGTGCTCATAACGGTGAAACCAGTCTCGTGTAAGCGTACGCGTAATGCTGGTCTGGGTCGCTTCATCTCACAATACCGCCGAACCAAAGTATGACATGCTGGTAAGCAGTATGACTATTATCGTCCACAACTCATTGTGTTCTACTCGTGCATATCATCTACGCATAGACCTGGCTCATGATGCCACTGTTCGGGAACGTAGTATTTCAAAAAAAAAATCCTACGATCATGCAAGATCTATCTACCAGATGCATAGCAACGAGAGGGGAGAGTGTGTCTACGTACCCTCGTAGACCGAAAGCGTCTAGTGACGTGATTGATGTAGTCGAACTTCTTCACGATCCAACCGATCAAGCACCGAACGTGCGACACCTCCGCGTTCAGCACACGTTCATCTTGATGACGTCCCATGAGCTCTTGATCCAGTTGAGCTTTACGGGAGAATTTCGTCAGTACAACGGCGTGGTGACGGAGATGATGAAGCTACCGGCGCAGGGCTTCGCCTAAGCACTGCAACGGTATGACCGGGGTGTGTTTGTGTGGAGGGGGCACCGCACACGGCTAGAACAATGTTTCTTGTGTGTCTTTGGGTGCCCCCTGCCCCCGTATATAAAGGAGAAAAGGAGGAGGTGCGGCCAGGCCTAGGGCGCGCCAAGGGAGTAGGATTCCTACTCCTAGTAGGAATAGGAACCCCCTTTTCCTATTCCTACTAGGAGTAGGAAAGGAAAGGGGAAGAGAAGAAGGAAAGGAGAGGTGGCGCCTCCCCCCCATTTTCCTAGTCCAACTAGGAACCCTACGGGGGTGCGGCCAGCCCTATGGGCTGCCCCTCTCTTTCCCTCATAGGCCCACTATGGCCCATACTCCCTCGAGGGGGTTCCGGTAACCCCCTCCGGCACTCCGGTTATACCCGATAACACCCAGAACACTTCCGGTGTCCGAATATAGTCGTCCAATATATTAATCTTTATGTCTCGGACATTCCGAGACTCCTCGTCATGTCCGTGATCTCATCCGGGACTCCAAACTACCTTCGGTACATCAAAACTCATAAACTCATAATACCAATCGTCATCAAACGTTAAGCATGCGGACCCTACGGGTTTGAGAACTATGTAGACATGACCGAGACTCATCTCCGGTCAATAACCAATAGCGAAACCTGGATGCTCATATTGGCTCCTACATATTCTACGAAGATCTTTATTGGTCAAACCGCATAATAACATACGTTGTTCCCTTTGTCATCGGTATGTTACATGCCCGAGATTTGATCCTCGGTATCTCAATACCTAGTTCAATCTCGTTACCGGCAAGTCTCTTTACTCGTACCGTAATACATCATCTCGTCACTAACTCATTAGTCATTTGCTTGCAAGGCTTATTATGATGTGTATTACCGAGAGGGCCCAGAGATACCTCTCCGACACTCGGAGTGACAAATCCTATTCTTGATCTATGCCAACACCACGAATACCTTCGGAGACACCTGTAGAGCATCTTTATAATCACCCAGTTATGTTGTGACGTTTGATAGCACACAAGGTGTTCCTCCGGTATTCGGGAGTTGCATAATCTCATAGTCATAGGAACATGTATAAGTCACGAAGAAAGCAATAGCAGTAAAACTAAACGATCATAGTGCTAAGCTAACGGATGGGTCTTGTCCATCACATCATTCTCCTAATGATGTGATCCCGTTGATCAAATGACAACTCATGTCTATGGTTAGGAAACATAACCATCTTTGATCAATGAGCTAGTCTAGTAGAGACATAATAGGGACATACTGTTTTGTCTATGTATTCACACATGTACAAAGTTTCCGGTTAATACAATTCTAGAATGAATAAAATACATTTATCATGATATAAGGAAATAAAAATAACATCTTTATTATTGCCTCTAGGACATTATTCCTTCATTGATGAGGTGATCAAAGCATATGGTTTTATACAGACTTTTGGAGAAGCCTGTATTTACAAGAAAGTGAGTGGGAGCTATGTAGCATCTCCGATATTATATGTGGATGACATATTGTTGATTGGAAATGATATATAATTTCTGGATAGCATAAAAGGATACTTGAATAAGAATTTTTCAATGGAATACCTCGGTGAAGCTGCTTACGTATTAGGCATCAAGATCTATAGAGATAGATCAGGACGCTTAATTGGAGTTTCACAAAGCACATACCTTGATAAAGTTTTGAAGAAGTTCAAAATGGATCAGTCAAAGAAAGGGTACTTGCCTGTCTTACAAGATGTGAAGTTGAGTAAGACTCAATGCCCGACCACTCCGGAAGATAGACAGAAACTGAAAGGTGTTCCCTATGCTTCAGCCATAGGCTCTGTCATGTATGCAATGCTGTGTACCAGACCTGATGTGTGCGTTGCTATTAGTTTAGCAGGGAGGTACCAAAGTAATCCAGGAGTGGATCACTGGACAGCGGTCAAGAACATCCTGAAATACCTGAAAAGGACTAAGGATATGTTTCTCGTTTATGGAGGTGACAAAAAGCTTGTCGTAAATGGTTACGTCGATGCAAGCTTTGACACTGATCCAGATGACTCTAAGTCACAAACCGGATACGTATTTTTATTGAACGGTGGAGCTGTCAGTTGGTGCAGTTCTAAGCAAAGCGTCGTGGCGGGATCTACATGTGAAGCGAAATACAAAGCTGCTTCGGAAGCATCAAATGAAGGAGTTCATATCCGATCTAGGTGTAATACCTAGTGCATCGTATCCAATGAAATTCTTTTGTGACAACACTGGAGCAATAGCCTTGGCGAAGGAATCCAGGTTTCCCAAGAGAACAAAGCACATCAAAAGACGCTTCAATTCCATCCGCGATCAAGTCAAGGAGGGAGACATATAAATTTGCAAGATACATACGGATCTAAATGTCGCAGACCCGTTGATTAAGCCTCTTCCACGGGAAAAACATGATCAACACCAAGAGTCCATGGGTGTTAGAATCATTACTATGTAATCTAGATTATTGACTCTAGTTCAAGTGAGAGACTGAGGAAATATGCCCTAGAGGAAATAATAAAGATGTTATTTGTATTTCCTTATATCATGATAAATGTTTATTATTCATGCTAGAATTGTGTTAACCGGAGACATAATACATGTGTGAATATATAGACAAACAAAGTGTCACTAGTATGCCTCTACTTGACTAGCTCGTTGAATCAAAGATGGTTATGTTTCCTAGCCATATACATGAGTTGTCATTTGATTAACGGGATCACATCATTGGTGAATGATGTGATTGACTTGACCCATTCCGTTAGCTTAGCACTTGATCGTTTAGTTTTACTGCTATTGCTTCTTCATGACTTATGCATGTTCCTATGACTATGAGATTATGCAACTCCCGAATACCGGAGGAACACCTTGTGTGCTATCAAACGTCACAACGTAACTGGATGATTATAACGATGCTCTATAGGTGCCTCCGAAGGTGTTTGTAGCGACCAGACCTCAAACAGTCTGATCTCCGTGCATCAGTGTCATCGCTGGATTAGTAATGCTGACATGCACAGAACTTGAAGGATTTATAACAGAGTAGCAATCACACACTTATTACATCGATAGTCCAACGATGAACTTATTACAATAAATATGGCTGAAGGCCATCTAACACGATAACAGCGGAAGGCTTGGAAGATAAGTGAGTTCATCAACTCCAACGGCATCACTGAGTATAGAACCACGACCTAAAAGACACCTTACTCGTCGTCTGAAAAGTCTGCAACATGAAACGTTGCAGCCCAAAAACGGGTCAGCACATGGTATATGCTGGCAAGGTAACCCAAGAGAATGCAATGAAAGTAAAGCTATACTATATGCAATATGGCTGGTGGAAAGCTCTATGGTTAAGTTTTTGCGTAAAGCCAACTTTTCCCTACTTCAAAGGAATAGATTTTAATTAACTATCATGGTAGTTGAAACATCGTTGAGAAGATAGACATCCTCTCAACCCCAATTAAAAATAATCATTAAACCCAACAAAATTAATTAAAGTAACATGATGAGATTCACATGATAATCCAAGTACTAGATACTCAAGACGTCCGTAACCGGGGACACGGCTAATCATGATCAGTTTGTACACTCTGTAGAGGTTTGTGCACTTTTCCCCACAAGACTCGATTGCCTCCGTTTGGTTTCTCGCACTACATGGTGTTTGAGAAACGGATGACCGAGACACAGTCTTTCCGAAGAGGTCCCCTGAACCAGATAGATAGGCCGGTACACCTACAAACCCACTACATCTGCTAGCCCATCATGGAAAGGTTTCCCACAACCTACTCAACTATGCCAGAGCCCATATTGGCCTGTGGCTGCACACGGAAGTTTCTAGTATGAAAAATCTCATGATCCCTTTGAGCCTGGCTGGCGGTCCAAAAGAAAAACAGGCAATCACTGGAATAACCAGATGCCTCAATCCACCCAGATGTGTGTTAAAGTTGCCACCTTAAGTTGAACCATTAATTAATAAACTCACATCTGTCATAGCAGCATAGCATGTCCTAGCAGCAAACCAAACCACGTCTACGAGCATAGCATGTCCTAGCAGCAAACGTAGAAGTAACTCCCAAGGGTTTGAATGTAATGCAGGTAATAGGTTCTACCTCAAGCTACTTCCCAGTCCCACAAGTTAATTGATCCTACTCATGCAATGTGTGAGGGTTGGTCTAATGCAATGAAAACTGGGTAATTGGAAAGCATGATCAAAGTGTTAGTTGCCTTGCTGATGATCCGCAAAACCTAGAGACTCAAAGTAGCAAGCGGCGCACTCCGGGTACTCTATCGCAAACAAACAAACACACAATAAGTACTTAACTAATACACGGGTAAAACTCAAATAAGAGATCTAACCAGAAAGTTCAACTTAAGAACTCCGGTATGCAAAAAGAATCAACTCGAAAGAAGAACCGAAACTCAAACTGCAAAAGAAACGAGCTCCGGTTTGCTAATTGGCCTAAAGTCAAATTTTACAGTAGCCAAAACTTTGTTCAAGTTGGTTAAACGTAGAGAGGGCATCGAGACAAAGATCTGGGATTTTGAATCACCTGATTCCGACTCTCGAGCGAAAAGAAAACGAAAAACAAGATAAGGGCAGAAATCGCGATCGGAATAATCGCGGATAAATACCCCGAAAAAAATGGACGAACGGGCTAACGAACGAACGTTCACTGTCTGCGGCTAACTGACGAAAACCGTTCGTTAAAACGAATGTACGGACGAACGTCGGCTAAATAACTAAACCAACGAAAAACCGAACCGATCTAATCTAATAAAAAACAGATCAATGGTTTTACTAAACCGATCGGTTCTAAAAAAACGATATATACCTCGACGACGAACTCCGGCGAACGACGGTCCGGCGGTGGGGTGGTGCGGCGGGGCGAGGCGGGCGGCGCGGCGGCGGCGACGCGGCGGTGCGGCGTCGACGGCACGCGGCGGCGCTAGGCGGCGGCGGCGCGAAGTGGCGGCGGGGGCGGCGCTAGGGCAGGGGCGGCGGCTGGGCTGGGGGGCGATGCGGGGCTGACGGGCTGGTCGGGCCGGCTTATAAAGCCCATAGACTCGATCCTATACGAGTATAAGTCTGTTCCCCTTTTTTTTTGAAAAGAGTCGTGGCACAGAAAAACTAACGAAAGAAATACTAAACTGACTCCAAAAATCTCGAAATAAATTTTCGCCGTCCCATAATAATATTTAGGACAAAGTGAACATTTTTCCCGGACATAAATGCAATTTTGAAAAACGCGCATTTTTCCTATGCAAATAAAATCGCAAATAAAACCAAAAAAATACCAAAAGTGATTTTAATATTTTTCCTCCAATATTTCTGTTATTTTGGAGAAGTCATATTATCTCCTCTCATATTTTGTATTTAGAAATATTTTTAGGAGAGAAAAATAATTAGAATCACACTGTCCTCGTACCGGTATTCGAGTGAACTCAAATATGAAAACGGTAAAATTCACAATTCTCTCCGTAGGTCCTTGAGTTGCTTAGAATTTCGAGGAACGCCACAACAAAAATGCAAAAAGCATGAAATGCAAATATGATCTATGTATAACATTCCAAATTGAAAATTTGGGATGTTACAAACCTACCCCCTTAGAATGAATCTCGCCCTCGAGATTCGACTTGGCTAGAGAACAGGTGTGGGTGGTCCTTGCGTAGATCATCTTCTCGTTCCCAGGTGGCTTCTTCCTCGGTGTGGTGACTCCACTGAACTTTGCAAAACTTGATAACTTTATTGCGGGTGACTCTGCTCGAAAATTCGAGAATCTTAACAGGCTTCTCCTCGTAAGTCAGATCACTGTCCAACTGAATTGCTTCCAGGGGTACTGTGTCTCTAAGCGGTATATCGGCCATCTCCGCATCACTTCTTAAGCTGCGAAACGTGAAACACGTCGTGCACTCCTGGCAATCCTTCGGGCAATTCCAACTTATAGGCAACCTCTCCCATGCGTTCCAAAACACGGTAAGGTCCCACAAATCTCGGGGCTAGCTTCCCTTTAACTCTGAAACGTTTAACTCCTCGTAGAGGCGATACTCTCAAGTACGCTCTATCTCCGATCTCATAGGCTATCTCCTTGCGCTTCGAGTCGGCATAACTCTTCTGCCTGGACTGAGCTACCTTCAATCTATCTCGAATCAACTTCACCTTCTCCTCAGACTCTTTGATTAAGTCTGATCCAAACAACTGTCGGTCTCCAACTTCATCCCACATTAACGGTGTTCGGCATCTCCTTCCATACAATGCCTCAAACGGTGCCATCTTCAAACTGGCTTGGTAACTGTTGTTGTATGAGAACTCCGCGTAGGGCAAATTGTCATCCCAACTAGTTCCATAATCTAATGCACAGGCTCTCAGCATATCTTCCAAAATCTAATTGACTCTCTCCGTCTGTCCATCTGTTTGCGGGTGAAAAGCTGTGCTAAACTCTAGTCTGGTACCCAAAGTTTCATGTAACTAATTCCAGAACTTTGAGGTAAACTGGGTTCCTCTATCTGATACGATGCTCCTCGGAACTCCATGCAGACATACAATTCTGGTCATGTATATCTTTGCCAACTTTGCACTGGTATATGTGGTTTTCACAGGGATAGAGTGGGCTACCTTCGTCAATCGGTCCACTACTACCCAGATTGAATCATATCCTGCTTTGGTCCTGGGCAATCCGTTGATAAAATCCATGCCAAGCTTCTCCCACTTCCATTCGGGTATCGGCATAGGTTGTAACAATCCTGCTGGCTTCTGATGTTCTGCCTTTACTCTCTGACATACATCACAAACTGCTACATACTCCGCGATATCTTTCTTCATACCAGTCCACCAGAAAATGTCCTTCAAATCCAAATACATCTTAGTATTTCCTGGGTGAATCGAGTATGGTGAATCATGGGCCTCCTGTAGAATCAACTTCCTGATCTCCCGGTCATTAGGCACATAAACGCGGTCCTCAAACCATAAGGTGTCGTGTTCATCCTCATGAAAACCTTTAGCTCTTCCTTCGCTCATCCTCTCTTTTATAGAGACAACCTCCTTGTCAGTTTTTTGAGCTTCTCTGATTTTATCCATCAGGATAAACTGGATTTCTAGTGTTGCTACATAGCCTCTTGGAACTATCTCCAAACGTAGTTCTCGTAAGTCCTCGGCTAATTCCTCTGGAAAATCCTCCGTCATTAGGTTATTGACATGGCTCTTACGGCTTAGCGCATCAGCTACTACGTTAGCCTTTCCGGGATGATAATGCAATCTCATGTCGTAATCCTTAATGAGTTCCAGCCATCTCCTTTGCCTAAGATTCAGCTCCTTCTGAGTGAATATATACTTCAAACTCTTGTGATCCGTATATACTTCACAATGGTTTCCAATAAGAAAATGTCCCCACGTCTTCAATGCATGCACTACGGCTGCTAACTCCAAATCGTGAGTGGAATAGTTCAACTCATGAGGTTTCAGTTGTCGTGAAGCATACGAAACAACTCTTCCTTCCTGCATAAGAACTGCTCCAAGTCCTCGACGTGAAGCGTCGCAGTACACCTCATAATCCTTATGTTGATCCGGCAGAATCAACACAGGGGATGAGACCAATCTTTCATTTAATTCCTGGGAACTGGCCTCACATTCTTCTGTCCAACTGAACTTGGTGTCCTTCTTTAACAACTCCATCATTGGCTTTGCAATCCTCGAGAAATTCTCAATAAATCTCCGGTAGTATCCTGCAAGTCCAAGAAAACTCCGGATCTCTCCAACTATTGTTGGTGCTTCCCAATGGGTCACAGTGTCCACCTTAGCGGGATCTACTGCTATTCATTCTCCAGATATAACGTGTCCGAGAAATCCAACTTCCTTCAACCAAAACTCGCATTGCTAAACTTGGCATATAACTGATGTTCTCTGAGCTTCTCCAATACCAAAAGCAAATGCTCTGCATGCTCCTCTTCATCCTTCGAGAAGATCAATATATCATCTATGAACACTACGACGAACTTATCCAAATACTCCATAAACACTTTGTTCATCAGGTTCATAAAGTATGCCGGTGCGTTAGTCAGACCAAAAGACATAACGGTATACTCGTACAACCCGTACCTGGTGGTAAAGGCCGTCTTAGGTATATCCTGCTCTCGGATCTTCAATTGGTGGTACCCTGATCGCAGATCGATCTTGGAAAATATCTTAGCTCCTTGCAATCTATCGAACAGATCATTGATCATCGGCAATGGGTACTTGTTCTTGATCGTTACTTCGTTCAGTCCTCGGAAATCGACAACCATTCTTAACGATCCATCCTTCTTCTCCACTAAAAGTACTGGCGAACCCCAAGGCGAAGAACTTGGGCGTATGAATCCTTTATCCAGTAACTCCTTAATCTGTTTCTTTATCTCCTCCAAATCCTTTGCGGGCATCCTATATGGTCTCTTAGAAATTGGCCCGGTGCCTGGCAAAAGTTCAATCAAAAACTCTATATCTCTATCCGGTGGCATGCCAGGTAACTCCTTTGGAAACACATCCGGATAATCCTTCACTACTGGCACTTCCTCCTGAACAACTCCCGTGAGAGAATGTACTTGAGTCCTTATTGGCGAATGCCTAGATACATACTTAATCCTTTTTCCCTCCAGGGTGGTGAGAAAAATTGAATTACTGGCACAGTCAATATTACCTCCATACTTCGATAGCCAATCCATACCTAATATCACATCCAATCCTTGTGACTCCAGAACTATTAGGTCAGAGGGGAAAGTATGGCGTCCTATGATCAATGGCGTCTGAAAACATCCTTGGTGTGCCATATAATCTGCTCCAGGTGAACTTACTAACATGGGGGTCTTAAGAACTCGGGTGGACATCCTATGTCTATTTACGAATCCCCTTGAAATATATGAATGTGATGCACCAGTATCGAAAAGAACTATTGCGGTAAATGTCTTAACCAAAAACTTACCGACAACAACATCTGGTTGCTCTTCTACCTCCTCCACAGTCACGTGGTTCACTTGTCCTTTGTTGAACGGGTTGGGCTTCTTCGCGGCGCTTCCATTGCCGTTCCCATTCTTAGCTTCTGGGCATTCATTGGCATAATGTCCATTCTTCCCGCACTTGTAACAAGTGACATGGCTGAAATCCCTCTTGGTGGGTGTGGACGGTGTAGGGCGGCTCTGGTTACCATTTGCTCCATTCCCATTTCCATTTCCATTCTTGGTGCCATTGTGATTGTGCGAGCTACCTCCTCCATGGGTATGCTGAAACTGTCCTACCATTTTAGGGGTAAAACGACGCTTCTGCTGAGCTCCAGAGTTATACTTTCCTTGCCCATACTTCCTCTTGCGACTTTCAATCTGTTGATGCTTCCTTTCAATCATTAGGGCGCGATCAACCAGCTCCTAATAGTTATTGAAAGTGGCCACCATCAATTGTACACTCATCTCATCATTCAGCCCTTCCATGAATCTCTCCTGCTTAGCGGCATCTGTGGCCACATCATCTGGGGCATAACGAGATAGGGTACTAAACTCATCCACGTACTGAGCCACAGTACGGTTGCCTTGGCGCAAATTGCGAAACTCCTGCTTCTTCATACTCATAGCTCCAGTTGAGACATGGGCGGTACGAAAAGCTTGCTGAAACTGATCCCAAGTCACATTGGCTACGGGGTAAGTGGCTGTGTAATTCTCCCACCATGTTGCGGCTGGTCCAGACAACTGGTGTGTGGCAAATCGCACCTTCTCAGCATCCGAGCAATTGGCGGTGGTCAAATCCCTTCCAATCTTGCGTAGCCAGTCATCAGCCACTATTGGTTCGATGCTGCTAGCAAACACGAGTGGTTGCAACCTTAAGAAACGTGTCAGGTTGTCCACGGGTGGTGGTGGTGGAGGGTTGTTGTTGTTGTTGTTGTTCTGGTTGTTCTGAGTGTTCTGGACAAGAAGTTGCATCAGGGTGTTCTGCTGCTGGATCAACTGGGTGAGCTCAGGGGGAAACTCAAATTCACGTCTTGGAGGCATCTGATGGGTGTAGAGGGAAGAGATTAGAATAGAAAAGAGGTCTAAGGGAAAATCACTACCCATATGCACATGAGGCAAACACACAATCATATCACACCAATCAATTTCAAGCAAGATCTTACAAATCTAACTAAAGTTACAAAAGTGTTCTAAAACTAATATTTGGAGGTAAACTACTAGTTACAGGGTGGTCATCTAAACATATTGATCGGCAGAGGATTCCATAATATCTGCTCCAGCTTCATCTTCATAGTCTTTGTCCTTGCTATCCTCAGCTTCCGAATCTGTGTCATCTATGATGATATAGTCTTCCGGTGGAATCTCCTTGGGTTCTTCTTCCTCGTCTTCTTCTCCCATGAGTATCCCTAACTTCCATCTCAAGTCATCATTCTTCTCCACAAGTATTAGCATCTCCTCCTCATATCTGTCGCATGTAGACTTGAGTTCTTCCTCTAGCTCCAAATTCCTATTTAGGGCTTTCTTCAAATCCATCATCCCTGCACACATCTGGTGCTCCTGGCGACGAATGTGCTGGTTCAACTCCTGGATGAATGCTGCAATGGATCTATCCTTCCGGGAGCTGATCATATCCCAATTCTCATCTCAGCGTCCACAAATTTGGTAGATGGTGTCCTTCAGTTCCTGCTTGTAGACTTCTCCAATCCTTCCCATAGCAATGTGGCCTGCCATGCTCTGGCCTAGGTTCCATGTAGGTGCATTAAAAGAAAATGCTATGAGTGAGGTGACGGGCGCGAACGTCCTTCCTGGAACTTGGGCTTGAATCAACCAACGCTCCTCCTCGGGTAGAGTGGCATTGTAGGTTCCGGTGAAACTTGGTAGTCCAATGTTTAGATATCTGGTGACTTCCTTCAGGTGTCGTCCAAATGGTGTATCATCATCCGGTTGCATGAAATTGTTCTTTGCATCCACCATCCTAAAAGAGTAGAAAAGATGAGTAGTCAGAAAAGAGAACAGTGAATAGTGCTCTAGGGCTTTAGCTTAGTGATCGTGTCCTACAGTCAGCGTGTGCTCTAATACCATCTTGTAGCGACCAGACCGCAAACAGTCTGATCTCTGTGCATCAGTGTCATCCCTGGATCAGTAATGCTGACACGCACAGTACTTGAAGGATTTATAACAGAGTAGCAATCACACACTTATTACATCGATAGTCCAACGATGAACTTATTACAATAAATATGGTTGAAGGCCATCTAACACGATAACAGCGGAAGGCTTGGAAGATAAGTGAGTCCATCAACTCCAACGGCATCACTGAGTATAGAACCACGACCTAAAAGACACCTTACTCGTCGTCTGAAAAGTCTGCAACATGAAACGTTGCAGCCCGAAAACGGGTCAACACATGGTATATGCTGGCAAGGTAACACAAGAGAATGCAATGAAAGTAAAGCTATACTATATGCAATATGGCTGGTGGAAAGCTCTATGGTTAAGTTTTTGCGTAAAGCCAATTTTTCCCTAATTCAAAGGAATAGATTTTAATTAACTATCATGGTAGTTGAAACATCGTTGAGAAGATAGACATCCTCTCAACCCCAATTAAAAATAATCATTAAACCCAACAAAATTAATTAAAGTAACATGATGAGATTCACATGATAATCCAAGTACTAGATACTCAAGACGTCCGTAACCGGGGACACGGCTAATCATGATCAGTTTGTACACTCTGCAGAGGTTTGTGCACTTTTCCCCACAAGACTCGATCGCCTCCGTTTGGTTTCTCGCACTGCATGGTGTTTGAGAAACGGATGACCGAGACACAGTCTTTCCGAAGAGGTCCCCTTAACCAGATAGATAGGCCGGTACACCTACAAACCCACTACATCTGTTAGCCCATCATGGAAAGGTTTCCCACAACTTACTCAACTATGCCAGAGCCCATATTGGCATGAGACCGCACACGGAAGTTTCTAGTATGAAAAATCTCATGATCCCTTTGAGCCTGGGTGGCGGTCCAAAAGAAAAACAGGCAATCACTGGAATAACCAGATGCCTCAATCCACCCAGATGTGTGTTAAAGTTGCCACCTTAAGTTGAACCATTAATTAATAAACTCACATCTGTCATGGATTTCACTCAAACCCAAACCACGTCTACGAGCATAGCATGTCCTAGCAGCAAACGTAGAAGTAACTCCCAAGGGTTTGAATGTAATGCAGGTAATAGGTTCTACCTCAATATACTTCCCAGTCCCACAAGTTAATAGATCCTACTCATGCAATGTGTGAGGGTTGGACTAATGCAATGAAAATTGGGTAATTGGAAAGCGTGATCAAAGTGTTAGTTGCCTTGCTGATGATCCGCAAAACCTAGAGACTCAAAGTAGCAAGCGGCGCACTCCGGGTACTCTATCGCAAACAAACGAACACACAATAAGTACTTAACTAATGCACGGGTAAAACTCAAATAAGAGATCTAACCAGAAAGTTCAACTTAAGAACTCCGGTTTGCAAAAAGAATCAACTCGAAAGAAGCAACGAAACTCAAACTGCAAATGAAACGAGCTCTGGTTTGCTAATTGGACTAAAGTCAAATTTTACAGTAGCCAAAACTTTGTTCAAGTTGGTTAAACGTAGAGAGGGCATCAAGACGAAGATCTGGGATTTTGAATCACCTGATTCCGACTCTCGAGTGAAAAGAAAACAAAAACATGATCAGGGCAGAAATCGCGATCGGAATAATCGCGGATAAATACCCCGAAAAAAAACGGACGAACAGGCTAACGAACGAACGTTCGCTGTCTGTGGCTAGCTGACGAAAACCGTTCGTTAAAACGAACGTACGGACGAACGTCGGCTAAATAACTAAACCGACGAAAAACCGAACCGATCTAATCTAATAAAAAACAGATCTACGGTTTTACTAAACCGATCGGTTCTAAAAAAACAGATATATACCTCGACGACGAACTCCGGCGAACGGCGGTCCTGCGGCGGGGAGGTCCGGCGGGGCGAGGCGGGCGGCGCGGCGGCGGGTTGCGGGGCGGCGGCGGCAGCGGCGGCGGCGGCGGCACGCGGCGGCGCGAAGTGGCGGCGGGGGCGGCGCTAGGGCAGGGGGCGGCGGCTCGGCTGGGGGCGATGCGGGTCTGACGGGCTGGTCGGGCCGGCTTATAAAGCCCAGAGACCCGATCCTATACGAGTCTAAGTCGGTTCCCCTTTTTTTTAATAGAGTCCTGGGCAGAAAAACTAACGAAAGAAAAACTAAACGGACTCCAAAAATCCCGAAATAAATTTTCACCGTACCATAATAATATTTAGGACAAAGTGAACATTTTTCCCGGACCTAAATGCAATTTTGAAAAACGCGCATTTTTCCTATGCAAATAAAACCAGAAAAAATACCAAAAGTGATTTTAATATTTTCCTCCAATATTTCTGTTATTTTGGAGAAGTCATATTATCTCCGCTCATATTTTGTATTTAGAAATATTTTTAGGAGAGAAAAATAATTAGAATCACACTGTCCTCGTACCGGTATTCGAGCGAACTCAAATATGAAAACGGTAAAATTCCCAACTCTCTCCGTAGGTCCTTGAGTTGCTTAGAATTTCGAGGAACGCCACAACAAAAATGCAAAAAGCATGAAATGCAAGTATGATCTATGTATAACATTCCAAATTGAAAATTTGGGATGTTACAAACCTACCCCCTTAGAATGAATCTCGCCCTCGAGATTCGACTTGGCTAGAGAACAGGTGTGGGTGGTCCTTGCGTAGATCATCTTCTCGTTCCCAGGTGGCTTCTTCCTCGGTGTGGTGACTCCACTGAACTTTGCAAAACTTGATAACTTTATTGCGGGTGACTCTGCTCGAAAATTCGAGAATCTTAACAGGCTTCTCCTCGTAAGTCAGATCACTGTCCAACTGAATTGATTCCAGGGGTACTGTGTCTCTAAGCGGTATATCGGTCATCTCCGCATGGCACTTCTTAAGCTACGAAACGTGAAACACGTCGTGCACTCCTGGCAATCCTTCGGGCAATTCCAACTTATAGGCAACCTCTCCCATGCGTTCCAAAACACGGTAAGGTCCCACAAATCTCGGGGCTAGCTTCCCTTCAACTCCGAAACGTTTAACTCCTCGTAGAGGCGATACTCTCAAGTACGCTCTATCTCCGATCTCATAGGCTATCTCCTTGCGCTTCGAGTCGGCATAACTCTTCTGCCTGGACTGAGCTACCTTCAATCTATCTCGAATCAACTTCACCTTCTCCTCAGACTCTTTGATTAAGTCTGGTCCAAACAACTGTCGGTCTCCAACTTCATCCCACATTAACGGTGTTCGGCATCTCCTTCCATACAATGCCTCGAACGGTGCCATCTTCAAACTGGCTTGGTAACTGTTGTTGTATGAGAACTCCGCGTAGGGCAAATTGTCATCCCAACTAGATCCATAATCTAATGCACAGGCTCTCAACATATCTTCCGAAATCTGATTGAATCTCTCCGTCTGTCCATCTGTTTGCGGGTGAAAAGCTGTGCTAAACTCTTGTCTGGTACCCAAAGTTTCATGTAATTGATTCCAGAGCTTTGAGGTAAACTGGGTTCCTCTATCTGATACGATGCTCCTCGAAACTCCATGCAGACATACAATTCTGGTCATGAATATCTTTGCCAACTTTGCACTGGTATATGTGGTTTTCACAGGGATAAAGTGGGCTACCTTCGTCAATCGGTCCACTACTACTCAGATTGAATCATATCCTGCTTTGGTCCTGGGCAATCCGGGGATAAAATCCATGCCAAGCTTCTCCCACTTCCATTCGGGTATCGGCATAGGTTGTAACAATCCTGCTGGCTTCTGATGTTCTGCCTTTACTCTCTGACATACATCACAAACTGCTACATACTCCGCGATATCTTTCTTCATACCAGTCCACCAGAAAATGTCCTTCAAATCCAAATACATTTTAGTATTTCCTGGGAGGATCGAGTATGGTGAATCATGGGCCTCCTGTAGAATCAACTTCCTGATCTCCGGGTTATTAGGCACATAAACGCGGTCCTCAAACCATAAGGTGTCGTGTTCATCCTCACGAAAACCTTTAGCTCTTCTGATGGGCCTCTAACCCCTCGTTGGTTACCCCAAGTGGAAGGTGTAAGATGCAGTGTTGTGGAAGTTTTTTCCCTTAGCAAAGATGCCAAGGATCGAATCCCCAGAGACTCCTAGGTCCAACAAGTAGGTGTCAACTGCTAACGGCGCCAGATATTAGCAATCAACATGGACCTGCACACAGATACAAATAACTTTGCTCCCAACGAGTACAGAGAGGTTGTCAATCCCTCCGGCCTTGTACTTCACAAAGGGTTAAAAGCAGATGATAGTAGTGATAGATAGTGTTTGCAATAGTAAATAATAACGAAAAGAAAATAGCGGATGTGATCAATGATGGTAATATGGACCGGAGTCTCATGATGTTCACTAGTGATGTCTCTCTCCCAAAAGACGATAAAACAGCTATGTGAGGTAAACAAATTACAGCTAGGCAATTGACAGGACCACGAACGCAAACCAATGTTGACTACATTGCAAGAAAGGTTGAGGTTCAAAGCATGTGCGGTACGCCAAAGTAAGTAGACCGAAATCCATCAATATCTACTACTAATCATCCACCTTGAGATATCTATCCAGAACATCTCGCTGGTATTAAGTTGCGAGTCCCACCCATAGTGTAAACTCAATGCAACATACAACTGCATTAAAAGAACTTTGCGTAAAGTAAACAATCCTTGCACCCGCGGGCACAAGCACCGTTGTTTTCCCCCTTGTGGCAACAGCACATCCCCTAGACTCATGTTTCTGTCACTCAAGCTAGTCATCGAGGGGCATGAACCCACAATCGAGCATAACGTTCCCTCTTGGAGTCACTACCTGCTACTCGGCCAAAGCAATAAATAACAACGGAGAACATGCAAGAATTACTTATGAACATAAATATAAAAGAGGTAGATCAAATATATTACTCAAGATCAATCTGAACATAATCTCATAATCCATCGGATCCCAGCAAACTCATCATAGCAACAGCATAAGGATTGCATATGTGCCTCGATCATGTAGGGCAGCTCACGAGGACTAATTAGTGAAGCACAAGAACGGGAGGAGAACATCACATAGCTACTGGTCATGGACTCATGGTCCAAGGGAGACTACTCACGAGTCATCCGGGAGGCGTCCATGGTGGTGGAGAAGCTCCCGGTGGTGATCCTCCCCTCCGGCAGGGTGCCGGGAAGGGTTCTCCTGGTGCTCCCGATCTTGGAAGCGGCGGCGGCGGCGGAACAGAGATGGGATCGCGAAAAGAGTTCCTGTTCTGAGGGTTTCGGAGGACGCTTTAAATATATGCCAAAGGGGGGCATCGGGGAAGCTTCGGGGGGCCCAGGCGGCCCCCCCGGCGCGGCCCAGGGGGGGCGCCGCCAGGGCGCCTGGAGCCCTGGTGCCCCTCCCCCCGGGCTGTCCTTCGGACGCACGGTAGTTTTCGAAACGCTGATTTTTTTATATAATTTTTCTGGATTTTTCCTGGCAGTTCTCGTAACGTGAAAACCTGAAATACAAAAACAGCCGAAAACAAAAACTGGCACTGGGGTGCACTGGATTAGTAAGTTAGTCCAAATATGATCAAAAGTGTATGGAAGTGTATAAATATCGTAGCAATATCACCCAAAAGTGGCATGGAGCAAGCAGAAATTATAGATACGTTTTGGACGTATCAACATCCCCAAGCTTAATTCCTGCTCGACCTCGAGTAGGTAAATGATAACAAGAATAATTTTTGTGGTGACATGCTATTAACCATATAGGACTTTTTCATAGTCATATGACAAAAGCTTACTGAGACAATGAATCTATAGTAATTAAGTTGCCTCATGAGAAAATCACAAATGACTGAAAGTTTTACAATATGAAACTGAAACATCAAAAAGATTTGCAATGAACATGATGTGCAAATATGATAAAGTGATATCTAGCTTGCCCCCTTTAGTGATGCAAAACATAAATGCAGGGGCACCTTCAAGGTTTAGGTGATGACTAGATACAATGATTTCAAAATAAACGATATCACAATCATGCAAAAGACAATGCTACTTTGGGACAATGCACATTACACTCAGAATGACAATCATGCTCTCAGTAGTTGGTGCTTGAAGAAAGAAGGTGGAGACTCATAAAAGTAAAAGAAAGGTTATGTGCTAGAGCTTTTTATTTTGAAAACATAGAAGCAATTTTGTCAACGGTAGTAGTACTTCATATGTGTCATGCATAAGACATCCTATAAGTTGCAAGCCTCATGCATTGAATACCAATAGTGCTCGCACCTTGTCCTAATTAGCTCGGATTTCCATGGGTTATCATTGCATTACATATGTTTCAACCAAGTGTCACAAAGGGGTACCTCTATCCCACCTGTACAAAGGTCCAAGGAGATAAATCGCATTTGATTTCTCGTTTTTGATAGATCTCAACTTGAGGACATCCATACCGGGACAACATAGAAAATAGATGATGGACTCCTCTTTAATGCATAAGCATATTCTCATAAGAGATTGAGGATTAACGTCCAAGCTAAAACTTCCACCATGATACATGGCTTTGGTTGGCGGCCCAATGTTCTTCTCTAACAATATGCATATTCATACAACCCACGGCAAATCACCCTTACTTCAGACAAGACGAACATGCATAGCAACTCACATGATATTCAACAAAAGTGTGACAGTTGATGGCGTCCCCAGAAACATGGTTACCTCTCAGCAAGCAACTTATAAGAAATAAGATACATAAGCAACATATTCTTTACCACAATAGTTTTTAAGCTACTTTCCCATGAGCTATGTATTGCAAAGTTAGTTTGCTTAGTACAGGTGGAGGTTAGCAAAAAGACTGGGAGCGACCAACTAAGAGAGCAATGACGGTCATAATCATGCAGAGCGACAAAGCAACATTGAATCAGGCATGGTAGTTATATCGCTACTCAGAAATAAAAGATCATCAAGGCTTGACAGACTTTCTTTACAGTCTTAAATATGCGTGAGCATACGCCAAGTCAATCAAAATAAATTCTTGAGGGAAGATATTACTAAACCATACCACATCATAGGCAAACAAATCAAGTTGGTACTCCAATAACACATTGGGAACCCCCCAGCTATTTGAGATTAACCATAAGAAAACCTGAACTACTAAGCGCCATCATGCAAGTAGCATCTTTATCATAGACACATTAACCAATGCAACGGAAGCAAACTCTCTTAATAAGGTGAGCATGATAATTAAACAGAGTTCAAGCAACCAACTAAACAAAAGCTCTTTGAAAAGATAAGCATGAATACTAAGAGCAGAGCATGATAGTAGCTATTAAAAGACAAAGAACACACACATCATAGATAGACATGAAAATTCTATGTTATGTTCTAGGTAGAAGTGGAGCGTGTTTCTCTCCCACATAAAAAATGCTGAGTTCCGAATCGTTATGAAAAACTAAAAAGAAAACTAAAAGCAAGACGCTCCAAGCATAGCACATAACACATGAAGTGATAAAAATATAGTGGAACGAAAGACGAACTGATAATGTTGATGGAGAAGGGGATGCACGGGGGCATCCCCAAGCTTAGACGCTTGAGTCTCCTTGAACATTTCTTGGGGGTGCACGGGGGCATCCCCAAGATTGAGCGCTTGACACTCCTGAATCTTTTTATCATCTTCCCTCGCACACTTGAAAACTCCCTTCATACATAACTCATCATAATCTGATTAGCGAGGTTAGTACCCTTAATAAAATAATTATACCTTGCTGTAAATAAAGATATTCTTGAAGTTCTACTGTTTCTCAAGATTGACAAAAGGTTTTTGCAAAGAAAAAGCAAGCTCTTGATTTGCAAAATGAAGGAAAGGCAAAACAGGACAGAATCTGTGAAAAACAGAACAGCAGGTAGTAATTGATCTGTTCGGGATACTTCTGCAACTCAAATCAAAAAACTCAGAACATACGCACGAAAGACAATTATATAGAGAACTCTTTCGAAAAAATTCAGACCAAAAAGATGATCTGGTGATTTTATACGAATTTTTCTATCCAAGGACAGAATCTGTTTCCTGGACAGCACCTCACAACTTTTGAACTTTCTAGCAATCAGAGGCTATACTTGGCACAAAATTGAAAAGCAAAGATACAATGATGATGCTACAGCAGTAAACAATATCAAGACACAACAAAAGCAAAAAATTTATTCATGTGGGCTGCCTCCCAAAAGCGCTTTCTTTTATGCCTTTAAGCTAGGCATAATGCAAAGAGGAATCAATAACCATCGTAATAATCGGAACTATAAATTGCTTCAAATGGTTCCTCAACAAGTTCATTCTTGTTCCTTCTAGGAAAGGGGTACACACCTTTTCCCTTCCCGCGTAAGCGGATTTGTCCCTAACCTATATCAATGAAGCCTTTAACTGCTCGGAGGAAGTCCCTTCCAAGCACTATATTTCCTTGGTTTGGCTCCACGATGAAGAAATCAATCATTTTAATCCCTTTAAGGAATTTAACTGGCACGTCTTTTATTCTTCCCTGGATTTCAGAAATATCTCCACTAGTGTGTTCATGATAAGATGGTAATCTATCCATGTTAAATTTTAAAGAATCATGAACAATTTTTGGCATAGTAGAAACCATAGATCCAATATCGCAATAAGCAAGGAAGTCTTGATTAGAGATGCTAATCCTAACAAAAGGCTCCCAATCATTGTCTATTTCCAAAATGTCTTTCTTATTGGGTTTGGGTTTCTCTACCTTCATCAATTCTAGAGCATCCATTCTCTTTTCAATGGTAGCAAGTCTATCTATGACAGTATCAAAGTTATGATCATAAACAAAGTAACTAGATAGACCATGTATAATTTCAAGAGCTCTAGCTTCATCACATTCTAGGAAATCTCCCTCGGCTATAATGTCAAGGGAGTGTTTACACCATTTAAAAAGACCATGGTAAAAATTCCTGAGCACAATTTTTATAGGTATCCAAGGCATAATTCTCCTATGTGCATCAGAAATTCTGTCCCATGCCTTCTTCATATTTTCTCCATCCCTTTGATGGAAATCTAGAACTTCTGATTCCCTCAAAGCACCAAATCCTAACATGTTTGGCTAAACAGAAAGGACTACTAACAGAAAGGTAAACTAACAAGACTAAAAAGCAAAGGTAAAAGATAGCGTGCAACTCCCCTATCCTGAAGAGTGGAGTCCCCGGCAGCGGCGCCAGAAAATACTCCTTGATGGGCCTCTAACCCCTCGTTGGTTACCCCAAGTGGAAGGTGTAAGATGCAGTGTTGTGAAAGTTTTTTCCCTCAGCAAAGATGCCAAGGATCGAATCCCCAGAGACTCCTAGGTTCAACAAGTAGGTGTCAACTGCTAACGGCGCCAGATATTAGCAATCAACGTGGACCTGCACACAGATACAAATAACTTTGCTCCCAACGAGTACAGAGAGGTTGTCAATCCCTCCGACCTTGTAGTTCACAAAGGGTTAAAAGCAGATGATAGTAGTGATAGATAGTGTTTGCAATAGTAAATAATAATGAAAAGTAAATAGCGGATGTGATCAATGATGGTAATATGGACTGGAGTCTCATGATGTTCACTAGTGATGTCTCTCTCCCAAAAGACGATAAAACAGCTATGTGAGGTAAACAAATTACAGCTAGGCAATTGACAGGACCACAAACGCAAACCAATGCTGACTACATTGCAAGAAAGATTGAGGTTCAAAGCATGGGCGGTACGCCAAAGTAAGTAGACCGAAATCCATCAATATCTACTACTAATCATCCACCTTGAGATATCTATCCAGAACATCTCGCTGGTATTAAGTTGCGAGTCCCACCCATAGTGTAAACTCAATGCAACAGACAACTGCATTAAAAGAACTTTGCGTAAAGTAAACAATCCTTGCACCCGCGGGCACAAGCACCGTTGTTTTCCCCCTTGTGGCAACAACACATCCCCTAGACTCATGTTTCTGTCACTCAAGCTAGTCATCGAGGGGCATGAACCCACAATCGAGCATAACGTTCCCTCTTGGAGTCACTACCTACTACTCGGCCAAAGCAATAAATAACAACGGAGAACATGCAAGAATTACTTATGAACATAAATATAAAAGAGGTAGATCAAATATATTACTCAAGATCAATCTGAACATAATCTCATAATCCATCGGATCCCAGCAAACTCATCATAGCAACAGCATAAGGATTACATATGTGCCTCGATCATGTAGGGCAGCTCACGAGGACTAATTAGTGAAGCACAAGAACGAGAGGAGAACATCACATAGCTACTGGTCATGGACTCATGGTCCAAGGGAGACTACTCACGAGTCATCCGGGAGGCGTCCATGGTGGTGGAGAAGCTCCCGGTGGTGATCCTCCCCTCCGGCAGGGTGCTGGGAAGGGTTCTCCTGGTGCTCCCGATCTTGGAAGCGGCGGCGGCGGCGGAACAGAGATGGGATCGCGAAAAGAGTTCCTGTTCTGAGGGTTTCGGAGGACGCTTTAAATATATGCCAAAGGGGGGCATCGGGGAAGCTTCGGGGGGCCCAGGCGCCCC
>LR738712.1:28178324-28222541 GCA_902687465.1 Secale cereale
GGGGGCGCGCCGCCAGGGCGCCTGGAGCCCTGGTGCCCCCCCCCGGCTGTCCTTCGGACGCATGGTAGTTTCCGAAACGCTGATTTTTTATATAATTTTTCTGGATTTTTCCTGGCGGTTCTCGTAACGTGAAAACCTGAAATACAAAAACAGCCGAAAACAGAAACTGGCACTGGGGTGCACTGGATTAGTAAGTTAGTCCAAATATGATCAAAAGTGTATGGAAGTGTATAAATATCATAGCAATATCACCCAAAAGTGGCATGGAGCAAGCAGGAATTATAGATACGTTTTGGACGTATCATCTTCCTTCGCTCATCCTCTCCTTTATAGAGACAACCTCCTTGTCAGTTTTTTGAGCTTCTCTGATTTTATCCATCAGGGTAGACTGGATTTCTAGTGTTGCTACATAGCCTCTCGGAACTATCTCCAAACGTAGTTCTCGTAAGTCCTCGGCTAATTCCTCTGGAAAATCCTCCGTCATTAGGGTATTGACATGGCTCTTACGGCTTAGCGCATCGGCTACTACGTTAGCCTTTCCGGGATGATAATGCAATCTCATGTCGTAATCCTTAATGAGTTCTAGCCATCTCCTTTGCCTAAGATTCAGCTCCTTCTGAGTGAATATATACTTCAAACTCTTGTGATCCGTATATACTTCACAATGGTTTCCAATAAGAAAATGTCTCCACGTCTTCAATGCATGCACTACGGCTGCTAACTCCAAATCGTGAGTGGCATAGTTCAACTCATGAGGTTTCAGTTGTCGTGAAGCATACGAAACAACTCTTCCTTCCTGCATAAGAACTGCTCCAAGTCCTCGACGTGAAGCGTCGCAGTACACCTCATAATCCTTATGTTGATCCGGCAGAATCAACACAGGGGATGAGACCAATCTTTTCTTTAATTCCTTGAAACTGGCCTCACATTCTTCTGTCCAACTGAACTTGGTGTCCTTCTTTAACAACTCCGTCATTGGCTTTGCAATCCTCGAGAAATTCTCAATAAATCTCCGGTAGTATCCTGCAAGTCCAAGAAAACTCCGGATCTCTCCAACTGTTGTTGGTGCTTCCCAATGGGTCACAGTGTCCACCTGATACGTCCAAAATGTATCTATAATTTCTGCTTGCTCCATGCCTCTTTTGGGTGATATTGCTATGATATTTATACACTTCCATACACTTTTGACCATATTTGGACTAACCTATTAACTCAGTGCACCCCAGTGCTAGTTTCTATTTTCGGCTGTTTTTGTATTTCAGGTTTTCACATTACGAGAACTGTCAGGAAAAATCCAGAAAAATTATATAAAAAATCAGCGTTCCAGAAGCTACCGTGCGCCCGAAGTACAGCCGGGGGGGGCACCAGGGCTCCAGGCGCCCTGGCGGCGCCCCCCTTGGGCCGCACCGGGGGGGGCGCCTGGGCCCCCCGAGGCTCCGCTGATGCCCCCTTTGGCATATATTTAAAGCGTCTCCCGAAACCCTCGAGACGGAAACTCTTTTTCGCGATATCATCTCTGTTCCGCCGCCGCTGCCGCTTCCAAGATCGGGAGCACCAGGAGAACTCTTCCCGGCACCCTGCCGGAGGGGAGGATCACCACCGGGAGCTTCTCCACCACCATGGACGCCTCGCGGATGAGTTGTGAGTAGTCTCCCTTGGACCATGAGTCCATGACCAGTAGCTATGTGATGTTCTCCTCCCATTCTTGTGCTTCACTAATTAGTCCTCGTGAGCTGCCCTACATGATCGAGGCACATATGTAATCCTTATGCTGTTGCTATGATGAGTTTGCTGGGATCCGATGGATTATGAGATTATGTTCAGATTGTGTTTGAGTAATATATTTGATTCACCTCTTTTATATTTATGTTCGTAAGTAATTCTTGCATGTTCTCCGTTGTTATTTATTGCTTTGGCCAAGTAGTAGGTAGTGACTCCAAGAGGGAACGTTATGCTTGATTGTGGGTTCATGCCCCTCGATGACTAGCTTGAGTGACAGAAACATGAGTCTAGGGGATGTGTTGTTGCCACAAGGGGGAAAACAACGGTGCTTAAGCCCGCGGGTGCAAGGATTGTTTACTTTACGCAAAGTTCTTTTAATGCAGTTGTCTGTTGCTTTGAGTTTACACTATGGGTGGGACTCGCAACTTAATACCAGCGAGATGTTCTGGATAGATATCTCAAGGTGGATTATTAGTAGTAGATGCAGATGGATTTCGGTCTACTTACCTCGGCGTACCGCCCATGCTTTGAACCTCAACCTTTCTTGCAATGTAGTCAGCATTGGTTTGCGCACATGGTCCTGTCAATTGCCCAGCTGTAATTCGTTTACCTCACATAGGTGTTTTATCGTTTTTTGGGAGAGAGACATCACTAGTGAACATCATGAGACTCCGGTCCATATTACCATCATTGATCACATCCACTATTTACTTTTCCGCTTTTTACTTACTATTGCAATTATACCTATCACTATTATCACTTGCGTTTGATCCTTTGTAAACTACAAGGCCGGAGGGATTGACAACCTCTCTGTACTCGTTGGGAGCAAAGTTATTTGTATCTGTGTGCAGGTCCACGTTGATTGCTAATATCTGGCGCCGTTAGCAGTTGAAACTGGGAGTCTCAGGGAAAACGATCCTTGGTATTGCCAAGGGAAAACTTCTGCTACACTGCATCTCAAACCTTCCACTTGGGGTAACCAACGAGGGGTGAGAAGCCACCTAGAAAAGCAATTTCTGGCGCCGTTGCCGGGGACTCCACTCTTCAGGATAGGGGAGTTGCACGCTATCCTTTACCTTTGCTTTTAGTCTTGTTAGTTTACCTTTCAGTTTTGCTTTAGTATCTTTTATCGAAAATCACAAAAATAGTTATCTTGCTTGCTTGCTACTATGGGTTCCACCAAGAACACCAAGTTGTGTGACTTCACTAGTCACAACAACGATGACTTTATCTGCACACCTATCACTACACCTGCCACTTCAGCACCTTCGTATGAAATTAAACCTGCTTTACTGAACTTAGTCATGAAAGATCAATTCTCCGGTGCTGGAGATGATGCTGCTTTACACTTGAACAACTTTGTTGAACTTTGTGATATGCAAAAGTACCAAGAAATAGATGGTAATATTGTTAAGCTTAAGCTTTTTCCTTTCTCTTTGAGAGGAGGAGCTAAAATTTGGTTTCAGTCTTTGCCTAGAAACAGCATAGATTCATGGGACAAGTGCAAAGATGCTTTTATTGGAAAATACTATCCACCTGCTAAAATTATCCAACTAAGAAGTAACATAATGAATTTTAAACAATTGGATAATGAACACGTTGCCCAAGCTTGGGAACGTATGAAATCTCTTATCAAGAACTGCCCTACTCATGGTTTGACTACTTGGATGGTTATCCAAACTTTTTATGCAGGTTTGAACTTTACCTCGCGGAACTTGTTAGATTCGGCCGCGGGAGGAACCTTTATGTCAACTACACTTGGTGCTGCCACGAAGCTTCTCGATGAGATGATGACCAACTATTCCCAATGGCACACCGAACATGCTCCAACAGGTAGGAAGGTAAACTCTGTCGAGGAGATTTCCTCCCTAAATGAAAAAGTTGACTTGATCATGTCTCTACTTTCGAAGCAATCTTCTATTGATCCTCGTGATATTCCTTTAAATTCTTTGATTGCTCAAGAACAAGTAGATGTGAACTTTGTCTCTAGAAACAATTTCAACAACAATGCTTATAGGAGTAACTTTGGTAGCAATCCTAGACCGTTCCCCTCTAATTCTTATGGGAACAACAATGCTTATCCTAGCACCAAGAACTCCACTACTGAACTAGAGATTATGCTTAAAGATTTCATCACTACCCAAAAAGCCTTTAATAAGAGTGTAGAAGAAAAACTAAACAAACTAGATGATCTCTCTTTGAAGGTGGACCATTTAGCCAATGAGGTAGAATTGCTTAAAATTAAAACTTCTCCTCTTGAGGAGAGGAAGGTCACTCCTATTAATGCTATTCAAGTGCAAATTAATGAAAATATTAGGATGATGGCTAAACTTAAAGAGAGATGGGCTAGAGAAAGGGAGGAAGAAGATAGAATTAAGAGCCTTCCTACCCACCACATTGTTGCTACTATCCAAGTTGTTGAGGATATCCAAACTCTTAGCACCCAATGCACTCCTGGTCCCGATGGACCTATTAATGGTGATGCTATGACTATAGAAACTACCAAACAAGTGAGCCTAAAGGACACCACTACCACTTTACTTGATGCTAGTGACCTTGATTTTGATAATTGCACTCTTACCGAAGTTATTGATTTCCTTCACAAGATGTCTAGAGATCCCCGCACTAGCACGATTAACCTTGCCTTCACAGAGCATATCACTAATGCTCTTATCAAAGCTAGGGAGGAGAAACTTAGAGTAGAAGCCTCCATACCTAGAAAGCTAGAAGATGGTTGGGATCCTATGATAAAAATTAAGTTGAATGACTTCTCTTGCTATGCATTATGTGATGTTGGAGCTAGTACCTCTATTATGCCCAAAAGAATATATGATATGCTTAAATTGAAACCTTATGATTCTTGTTCTTTTGGTGTTCATCTCGTTGATTCTTCCATAAAGAAACCTTTGGGGAGGATCGACGATGTTCTTATCGTTGTCAATGATAATTATGTTCCCGTTGATTTCACTATTATGGATATTGAATGTGATCCTTCTTGTACAATTATTTTGGGACGTCCTTTTCTACGCACCGTTGGTGCTATCATTGACATGAAAGAGGGGAATATAAAATTTCAGTTTCCTCTCAAGAAAGGGATGGAACACTTCCCTCGGAAGAAGATTAAGTTACCTTTTGAGTCCGTTATACGGGCTAGCTATTCTTTTACTCTTTATAAGACTTGATCTCTATGCATTATGCCTAGCTTAAAGGCATAAAAGAAAGCGCTTTTGGGAGGCAGCCCACATGAATAAAAATTTTATTTTGCTTTTGTTGTGTCTTGATGTTGTTACTACTGTAGCATCATCATTGTATCTTTGCTTTTCAATTTTGTGCCAAGTATAGCCTCTGATTGCTAGAAAGTTCAAAAGTTGTGACGTGCTGTCCAGGAAACAGATTCTGTCCTTGGATAGAAAAATTCGTATAAAATCACCAGATCATCTTTTTGGTCTGAATTTTTTCGACAGCGTGCTCTATATAATTGTATTTCGTGCGTCTGTTTTGAGTTTTTTGATTAGAGTTGCAGAAGTGCCCCGAAAAAATCATTTACTACCTGTTGTTCTGTTTTTCACAGATTCTGTCATGTTTTGCCTTTCCTTCATTTTGCAAACCTAGAGCTTGCTTTTTCTTTGCAAAAACCTTTTGGCAATCTTGAGAAACAGTAGAACTTCAAGAATATCTTTATTTCCAGCAAGGAACAATTATTTTATTAAGGGTACTAACCTCGCTAATCAGATTATGATGAGTTATGTATGAAGGGAGTTTTCAAGTGTGCGAGGGAAGATGATAAAAAGATTCAGGAGTGTCAAGCGCTCAAGCTTGGGGATGCCCCCGTGCACCCCCAAGAAATATTCAAGGAGACTCAAGCGTCTAAGCTTGGGAATGCCCCCGTGCATCCCCTTCTCCATCAACATTATCAGTTCGTCTTTCGTTCCACTATATTTTTATCACTTCATGTGTTATGTGCTATGCTTGGAGCGTCTTGCTTTTAGTTTTCCTTTTAGTTTTCTTTAGCTTTTCATAACGAGTCGGAACTCAGCTTTCTTTATGTGGGAGAGAAACACGCTCCACTTCTACCTAGAACATAACATAGAATTTTCATGTCTATCTTTGCTGTGTGTGTTCTTTGTCTTTTAATAGCTACTGTCATGCTTAGCTCTTAACTTTCATGCTTATCTTTTTAAAGAGCTTTCGTTTAGTTGGTTGCTTGAACTCTCTTTAGTTATCATGATTATCTTATTAAGAGAGTTTGCTTCCGTTGCATTGGTTGATATGTCTATGATAAAGATGCTACGTGCATAATGGCGCTTAGTAGTTCATGTTTTCTTATGGTTAGTCTCAAATAGCTGGGGGATTCCCAATGTGTTATTGGAGTACCAACATGATTTGTTTGCCTATGATGTGGTATGGTTTAGTAATATCTTCCTTCAAGAATTTATTTTGATTGACTTGGCGTATGCTCACGCATATTTAAGACTGTAAAGAAAGTCTGTCAAGCCTTGATGATCTTTTGTTTCTGAGTAGCGATATAACTTCCATGCCTGATTCAATGTTGCTTTGTCGCTCTGCATGATTATGACCGTCATCGCTCTCTTAGTTGGTCGCTCCCAGTCTTTTGTAACCTCCACCTGTACTAAGCGGACTGACTGCTTGTGCATCCACATTCTTTTAAACCAGTTATGCCATATGAGTCCATCATACCTTCCTACATGGTATTTACCTGCCATTCCTAACGAAGACTTGCATGTGCCATCTCGAAATTATCCTAACGAAGACTACATGGTATTTACCTGCCATTCCTATTTTGTGCCTCTGTTGTAAATCCATGAGGAAGTAGTAGTTAATTCATAATTTTTTTAAGTTGGACAAGCTTCACCCCGGGATTGCATGTATAATGTGCAAACCCATAATACGAGAAGGAACTGGCATTGAGTGCGCCCGGCTCAAAATTAATATAACAAACAAACCCTCCTTCGCGCTTTGTTCATGAGGAATCAGAAAACTTTGGCAGTGATAAACAAAGGAGATTAAGAGGATGTGATCGTCCTCATTCGGGAGCCGTTCCTCGAAACTTGTCCATCTCAAAAAGTGATTGAGTTGTCTGCTAGCATTCGTTGACGAAACATGCATGATCTAAAAAAAATTGTTACCTGTGTTTTAAAACCAAGAGCTCTGGTACATGTTTTGTCTTTCTTTCCGACTACGGGTTTTCAACCTTGCCAACAAAAGCCACGGTTCGAGAGTCTCCACCTTCTTTTAAAAGCACCAACTACTGAGAGCACGATTGTCATTCTGAGTGTAATGTGCATTGTCCCAAAGTAGCATTGTCTTTTGCATGATTGTGATATCGTTTATTCTGAAATCATTGTATCTAGTCATCACTTAAACCTTGAAGGTGCCCCTGCATTTATGTTTTGCTTCACTAAAGGGGGCAAGCTAGATATCACTTTATCATATTTGCACATCATGTTCATTACAAATCTATTTGATGTTTCAATATCATATTGTAAAACTTTCAGTCCTTTGTGATTTTCTCATGAGGCAACTTAATTACTATAGATTCATTGTCTCAGTAAGCTTTTGTCATATGACTATGAATAAGTCCTATATGGTTAATAGCATGTCACCATAGAAATTATTCTTGTTATCATTTACCTACTCGAGGACGAGCAGGAATTAAGCTTGGGGATGTTGATACGTCCAAAACGTATCTATAATTTCTGCTTGCTCCATGCCTCTTTTGGGTGATATTGCTATGATATTTATACACTTCCATACACTTTTGATCATATTTGGACTAACCTATTAACTCAGTGCACCCCAGTGCCAGTTTCTGTTTTCGGCTGTTTTTGTATTTCAGGTTTTCACATTACGAGAACTGCCAGGAAAAATCCAGAAAAATTATATAAAAAATCAGCGTTCCAGAAGCTACCGTGCGCCCGAAGTACAGCTGGGGGGGGGGGCCACCAGGGATCCAGGCGCCCTGGCGGCGCCCCCCCCCCCGGGCCGCGCCGGGGGGGGCGCCTGGGCCCCCCAAGGCTCCGCTGATGCCCCCCTTTGGCATATATTTAAAGCGTCTCCCGAAACCCTCGAGACGGAAACTCTTTTTCGTGATCTCATCTATGTTCCGCCGCCGCCGCCGCTTCCAAGATCGGGAGCACCAGGAGTACTCTTCCCGGCACCCTACCGGAGGGGAGGATCACCACCGGGAGCTTCTCCACCACCATGGACGCCTTCCGGATGAGTTGTGAGTAGTCTCCCTTGGACCATGAGTCCATGACTAGTAGCTATGTGATGTTCTCCTCCCGTTCTTGTGCTTCACTAATTAGTCCTCGTGAGCTGCCCTACATGATCGAGGCACATATGTAATCCTTATGCTGTTGCTATGATGAGTTTGCTGGGATCCAATGGATTATGAGATTATGTTCAGATTGTGTTTGAGTAATATATTTGATTCACCTCTTTTATATTTATGTTCGTAAGTAATTCTTGCATGTTCTCCGTTGTTATTTATTGCTTTGGCCAAGTAGTAGGTAGTGACTCCAAGAGGGAACGTTATGCTTGATTGTGGGTTCATGCCCCTCGATGACTAGCTTGAGTGACAGAAACATGAGTCTAGGGGATGTGTTGTTGCCACAAGGGGGAAAACAACGGTGCTTGTGCCCGCGGGTGCAAGGATTGTTTACTTTACGCAAAGTTCTTTTAATGCAGTTGTCTGTTGCTTTGAGTTTACACTATGGGTGGGACTCGCAACTTAATACCAGCGAGATGTTCTGGATAGATATCTCAAGGTGGATGATTAGTAGTAGATGCAGATGGATTTCGGTCTACTTACCTCGGCGTATCGCCCATGCTTTGAACCTCAACCTTTCTTGCAATGTAGTCAGCATTGGTTTGCGCACATGGTCCTGTCAATTGCCCAGCTGTAATTCGTTTATCTCACATAGCTGTTTTATCGTCTTTTGGGAGAGAGACATCACTAGTGAACATCATGAGACTCCGGTCCATATTACCATCATTGATCACATCCGCTATTTACTTTTCCGCTTTTTACTTACTATTGCAATTATACCTATCACTATTATCACTTGCGTTTGATCCTTTGTAAACTACAAGGCCGGAGGGATTGACAACCTCTCTGTACTCGTTGGGAGCAAAGTTATTTGTATCTGTGTGCAGGTCCACGTTGATTGCTAATATCTGGCGCCGTTAGCAGTTGACACCTTCTTGTTGAAACTGGGAGTCTCAAGGAAAACGATCCTTGGTATTGCCAAGGGAAAACTTCTGCTACACTGCATCTCAAACCTTCCATTGGGGTAACCAACGAGGGGTGAGAAGCCACCTAGCACCACATTAGCGGGATCTACTGCTATTCCTTCTCCAGATATAACGTGTCCGAGAAATCCGACTTCCTTCAACCAAAACTCGCATTTGCTAAACTTGGCATATAACTGATGTTCTCTGAGCTTCTCCAATACCAAACGCAAATGCTCTGCATGCTCCTCTTCATCCTTCGAGAAGATCAATATATCATCTATGAACACTACGACGAACTTATCCAAATACTCCATAAACACTTTGTTCATCAGGTTCATAAAGTATGCCGGTGCGTTAGTCAGACCAAAAGACATAACGGTATACTCGTACAACCCGTACCAGGTGGTAAAGGCCATCTTAGGTATATCCTGCTCTCGGGTCTTCAATTGGTGGTACCCTGATCGCAGATCGATCTTGGAAAATATCTTAGCTCCTTGCAATCTATCGAACAGATCATTGATCATCGGCAATGGGTACTTGTTCTTGATCGTTACTTCGTTCAGTCCTCGGAAATCGACAACCATTCTTAACGATCCATCCTTCTTCTCCACTAAAAGTACTAGCGAACCCCAAGGCGAAGAACTTGGGCGTATGAATCCTTTATCCAGTAACTCCTTAATCTGTTTCTTTATCTCCTCCAAATCCTTTGCGGGCATCCTATATGGTCTCTTAGAAATTGGCCTGGTACCTGGCAAAAGTTCAATCAAAAACTCTATATCTCTATCCGGTGGCATGCCAGGTAACTCCTCTGGAAACACCTTCGGATAATCCTTCACTACTGGCACTTCCTCCTGAACAACTCCCGTGAGAGAATGTACTTGAGTCCTTATTGGAGAATGCCTAGATACATACTTAATCCTTTTTCCCTCCGGGGTGGTGAGCAAAATTGAATTACTGGCATAGTCAATATTACCTCCATACTTCGATAGCCAATCCATACCTAATATCACATCCAATCCTTGTGACTCCAGAACTATTAGGTCAGAGGGGAAAGTATGCCGTCCTATGATCAATGGCGTCTGAAAACATCCTTGGTGTGCCATATAATCTGCTCCAGGTGAACTTACTAACATGGGGGTCTTAAGAACTCGGGTGGACATCCTATGTCTATTTACGAATCCCCTTGAAATATATGAATGCGATGCACCAGTATCGAAAAGAACTATTGCGGTAAATGTCTTAACCAAAAACTTACCGACAACAGCATCTGGTTGCTCTTCTACCTCCTCCACAGTCACGTGGTTCACTTGTCCTTTGTTGAACGGGTTGGGCTTCTTCGCGGCGCTTCCATTGCCGTTCCCATTCGTAGCTTCTGGGAAATCATTGGCATAATGTCCATTCTTCCCGCACTTGTAACAAGTGACATGGCTGAAATCCCTCTTGGTGGGTGTGGACGGTGTAGGGCGGCTCTGGTTACCATTTGCTCCATTCCCATTTCCATTTCCATTCTTGGTGCCATTGTGATTGTGCGAGCTACCTCCTCCATGGGTATGCTGAAACTGTCCTACCGTTTTAGGGGTAAAACGGCGCTTCTGCTGAGCTCCAGAGTTATACTTTCCTTGTCCATACTTCCTCTTGCGACTTATCTCATCATTGTTATTGAAAGTGGCCACCATCAACTGTACACTCATCTCATCATTCAGCCCTTCCATGAATCTCTCCTGCTTAGCGGCATCTGTGGCCACATCATCTGGGGCATAACGAGATAGGGTACTAAACTCATCCACGTACTGAGCCACAGTACGGTTGCCTTGGCGCAAATTGCGAAACTCCTGCTTCTTCATACTCATAGCTCTAGTTGAGACATGGGCGGTACGAAAAGCTTGCTGAAACTGATCCCAAGTCACATTGGCTACGGGTAAGTGGCTGTGTAATTCTCCCACCATGCTGCGGCTGGTCCAGACAACTGGTGTGCGGCAAATCGCACCTTCTCAGCATCCGAGCAATTGGCGATGGTCAAATCCCTTCCAATCTTGCGTAGCCAGTCATCAGCCACTATTGAGTTGATGCTGCTAGCAAACACGGGTGGTTGCAACCTTAAGAAACGTGTCAGGTTGTCCACGGGTGGTGGTGGTGGAGGGTTGTTGTTCTGGTTGTTCTGGTTGTTCTGAGTGTTCTGGACTAGAAGTTGCATCAGGGTGTTCTGCTGCTGGATCAACTGGGTGAGCTTAGGGGGAAACTCAAATTCACGTCTTGGAGGCATCTGATGGGTGTAGAGGGAAGAGATTAGAATAGAAAAGAGGTCTAAGGGAAAATCACTACCCATATGCACATGAGGCAAACACACAATCATATCACACCAATCAATTTCAAGCAAGATCTTACAAATCTAACTAACGTTACAAAAGTGTTCTAAATCTAATATTTGGAGGTAAACTACTAGTCACAGGATGGCCATCTAAAAATATTGATCGGCAGAGGATTCCATAATATTTGCTCCAGCTTCATCTTCATAGTCTTCGTCCTTGCTATCCTCAGCTTCTGAATCTGTGTCATCTATGATGATATAGCCTTCCGGTGGAATCTCCTTGGGTTCTTCTTCCTCGTCTTCTTCTCCCATGAGTATCCCTAACTTCCGTGTCAAGTCATCATTCTTCTCCACAAGTATTAGCATCTCCTCCTCATATCCGTCGCGTGTAGACTTGAGTTCTTCCTCTAGCTCCAAATTCATATTTAGGGCTTTCTTCAAATCCATCATGTAGAGTGGCATTGTAGGTTCCGGTGAAACTTGGTAGTCCAATGTTTAGATATCTGGTGACTTCCTTCAGGTGTCATCCAAATGGTGTATCATCATCCGGTTGCATGAACTTGTTCTTTGCATCCACCATCCTAAAAGAGTAGAAAAGATGAGGAGTCAGAAAAGAGAAGAGTGAATAGTGCTCTAGGGCTTTAGCTTAGTGGTCGTGTCCTATAGTCAGTGTGTGCTCTGATACCATCTTGTAGCGACCAGACCTCAAACAATCTGATCTCTGTGCATCATTGTCATCCCTGGATCAGTAATGCTGACACGCACAGTACTTGAAGGATTTATAACAGAGTAGCAATCACACACTTATTACATCGATAGTCCAACGATGAACTTATTACAATAAATATGGTTGAAGGCCATCTAACATGATAACAATGGAAGGCTTGGAAGATAAGTGAGTCCATCAACTCCAACGACATCACTGAGTATAGAACCACGACCTAAAAGACACCTTACTCGTCGTCTGAAAAGTCTGCAACATGAAACGTTGCAGCCCGAAAACGGGTCAGCACATGGTATATGCTGACAAGGTAACACAAGAGAATGCAATGAAAGTAAAGCTATACTATACGCAATATGGCTGGTGGAAAGCTCTATGGTTAAGTTTTTGCGTAAAGCCAATTTTTCCCTACTTCAAAGGAATAGATTTTAATTCACTATCATGGTAGTTGAAACATCGTTGAGAAGATAGACATCCTCTCAACCCCAATTAAAAATAATCATTAAACCCAACAAAATTAATTAAAGTTACATGATGAGATTCACATGATAATCCAAGTACTAGATACTCAAGACGTCCGTAACCGGGGACACGGCTAATCATGATCAGTTTGTACACTCTGCAGAGGTTTGTGCACTTTTCCCCACAAGACTCGATCGCCTCCGTTTGGTTTCTCGCACTGCATGGTGTTTGAGAAACGGATGACCGAGACACAGTCTTTCCGAAGAGGTCCCCGTAACCAGATAGATAGGCCGGTACACCTACAAACCCACTACATCTGCTAGCCCATCATGGAAAGGTTTCCCACAACTTACTCAACTATGCCAGAGCCCATATTGGCATGAGGCTGCACACGGAAGTTTCTAGTATGAAAAATCTCATGATCCCTTTGAGCCTGGGTGGCGGTCCAAAAGAAAAACAGGCAATCACTGGAATAACCAGATGCCTCAATCCACCCAGATGTGTGTTAAAGTTGCCACCTTAAGTTGAACCATTATTTAATAAACTCACATCTGTCATGGATTTCACTCAAACCCAAACCACGTCTACGAGCATAGCATGTCCTAGCAGCAAACGTAGAAGTAGCTCCCAAGGGTTTGAATTTAATGCAGGTAATAGGTTCTACCTCAATCTACTTCCCAGTCCCACAAGTTAATAGATCCTACTCATGCAATGTGTGAGGGTTGGACTAATGCAATGAAAATTGGGTAATTGGAAAGCATGATCAAAGTGTTACTTGCCTTGCTGATGATCCGCAAAACCTAGAGACTCAAAGTAGCAAGCGGCGCACTCCGGGTACTCTATCGCAAACAAACAAACACACAATATGTACTTAACTAATGCACGGGTAAAACTCAAATAAGAGATCTAACCAGAAAGTTCAACTTAAGAACTCCAGTTTGGAAAAAGAATCAACTCGAAAGAAGCAACGAAACTCAAACTGCAAAAGAAACGAGCTCCGGTTTGCTAATTGGCCTAAAGTCAAATTTTACAGTAGCCAAAACTTTGTTCAAGTTGGTTAAACGTAGAGAGGGCATCGAGACGAAGATCTGGGATTTTGAATCACCTGATTCCGACTCTCGAGCGAAAAGGAAACGAAAAACAAGATCAGGGCAGAAATCGTGATCGGAATAATCGCGGATAAATACCCCGAAAAAAAGACGGACGAACAAGCTAACCAACGAACGTTCGCTGTCTGCGGCTAACTGACGAAACCGTTCGTTAAAACGAACGTACGGACGAACGTCGGCTAAATAACTAAACCGACGAAAAACCGAACCGATCTAATCTAATAAAAAAACAGATCTACGGTTTTACTAAACCGATCGGTTCTAAAAAAACGATATATACCTCGACGATGAACTCCAGCGAACGGCGGTCCGGCGGCGGGGTGGTCCGGCGGGGCGAGGCGGGCGGCGCGGCGGCGGGTTGCAGGGCGGCGGCGGCGCGGTGGTGCGGCGTCGACGGCACGCGGCGGCGGGGCGGCGGCGGCAGCAGCGGCGGCGGCGGCGGCGCTAGGCGGCGGCGGCGCGAAGTGGCGGCGGGGGCGGCGCTAGGGCAGGGGGCGGCGGCTGGGCTGGGGGGCGATGCGGGGCTGACGGGCTGGTCGGGCCGGCTTATAAAGCCTAGAGACCCGATCCTATACGAGTCTAAGTCGGTTCCCCTTTATTTATTTTTAATAGAGTCCTGGCGCAGAAAAACTAACGAAAGAAATACTAAACGGACTCCAAAAATCACGAAATAAATTTTCACCGTCCCATAATAATATTTAGGACAAAGTGAACATTTTTCCCGGACCTAAATGCAATTTTGAAAAACGCGCATTTTTCCTATGCAAATAAAATCGCAAATAAAACCAGAAAAAATACCAAAAGTGATTTTAATATTTTTCCTTCAATATTTCTGTTATTTTGGAGAAGTCATATTATCCCCGCTCATATTTTGTATTTAGAAATATTTTTAGGAGAGAAAAATTATTAGAATTACACTGTCCTCGTACCGGTATTCGAGCGAACTCAAATATGAAAACGGTAAAATTCCCAACTCTCTCTGTAGGTCCTTGAGTTGCTTAGAATTTCGAGGAACGCCACAACAAAAATGCAAAAAGCATGAAATGCAAGTATGATCTATGTATAACATTCCAAATTGAAAATTTGGGATGTTACAGTGTTTGTGGTCTTGGCATAGATCGAGAATAGGATTTGTCACTTCGAGTGTCGGAGAGGTATCTCTGGGCCCTCTCGGTAATACACATCATAATAAGCCTTGCAAGCAAATGACTAATGAGTTAGTCACGAGATGATGTATTACGGAACGAGTAAAGAGACTTGCCGGTAACAAGATTGAACAAGGTATTGAGATACCGACGATCGAATCTCGGGTAAGTAACATACCGATGACAAAGGGAACAATATTGTTATGCGGTTTTGACCGATAAGATCTTCGTAGAGTATGTAGGAACCAATATGAGCATCCAGGTTCCGCTGTTGGTTATTGACCGGAGATGAGTCTCGGTCATGTCTACATAGTTCTCGAACTCGTAGGGTCCGCACGCTTAACGTTTGGTGACGATCGGTATTATGAGTTTATGAGTTTTGATGTACCAAAGGTAGTTCAGAGTCCCGGATATGATCATGGACATGACGAGGAGTCTCGGAATGTCCGAGACATAAATATCGATATATTGGAAGCATATATTTGGACATTGGAATGGTTCTGGGTGAAATCGGGATTTTACCGGAGTACCGGGAGGTTACCGGAACCCCCGGTAATTATATGGGCCTTATTGGGCCAAAGTGGGAGAGAGAGGAGGCCAGGGCAGGCCGCGCGCCCCCTCTCCCTCTAGTCCGAATTGGACTAGGAGGGGAGGGGTGGCGCCCCCCTTCCCTTCCTCTCTCCCTCTCCTTCCTTCTCTCCTAGTCCAACTAGGGAATGGGGGGGCATCCTACTCCCGGTGGGAGTAGGACTCCTCCTAGACGCGCCATAGGGGGGCGGCCTCTCCCCCTCCTCCACTCCTTTATATACGGGGGTGGGGGGCACCCCACACAAGTTGATCATTGATCTTTTAGCCGTGTGCGGTGCCCCCCTCCACAGAAACACACCTCGGTCATATCGTTGCAGTGCTTAGGCGAAGCCCTGCGTCGGTAACTTCATCATCACCGTCATCACGTCTTCGTGCTGACGGAACTCTCCCTCGAAGCTCTACTGGATCGTGAGTTTGTGGGACGTCGTCGAGCTGAACGTGTTCAGATCGCGGAGGTGTCGTACGTTCGGTACTAGGATCGGTCGATCGTGAAGACGTACGACTACATCAACCGCGTTGTCATAACGCTTCCGCTTATGGTCTACGAGGGTACGTGGACGACACTCTCCCCTCTCGTTGCTATACATCACCATGATCTTGCGTGTGCGTAGGAAAATTTTGAAATACTACGTTCCGCAACAGTTCGACTACATCAACCGCGTTAATACAACGCTTCCGCTTTCGGTCTACGAGGGTATGTAGACACACTCTCCCCGTCTCGTTGCTATGCATCTCCTAGATAGATCTTGCGTGAGCGAAGGATTTTTTTTTTTTTTGAAATTGCATGCTACGTTCCCAACACCGCCATCTTCCACTCGTCCATCTTGAGAGCAGATTGAGGTGACAACCTTGGCAGATCCTCCGCCATCGACGCCACCACAACGCCAAACGATGGCCTCCACCTACGCGAGCCTTGGCAGGTCCTTCATCATTGATGCCACCACGACGCCGGCCGACGACCTCCACCTACGCGTGTCCATCTCGAAGCAACGGACGTAAATCCATGCTAGGATAGAGCCGCACCACCACCGTCGTTCACCACCCACTAGCGCCACCCACCCAAGGTTCTCAAAGCGGCGTCTTCAAGAAGGGAACGACACCGTGAGCTCCGTTGCCGCCCAACAAAGTTAGGGCTTTCACTCGGGAGACCTAGGGGAAGGTGAAGTGAGGAGACCAGTCCATACTGACGCCCCTCAGGCGTCGCCGTCGACGCGTCCGATCATGGCCGGCCAGGGATTTCGCCCGAACTAGATCTCCGCCACCAGCAGTGCCTCCTGTACAGAACCAGCAACCAAGAGAAAGCGTGGCCCAACCAGGCTGGCCCGCACGCCGAACATGAGAGAAGGGGAGGCGCCAGATCGCGCGCACCGACCGCTGCAGAAGCCGCTGCCGGACGCCAACGACCACCGGATCACGCCGCCCTCGCGGCCGGGACACCGGATCCACCGCCTGCACGGCTGCTAGCCGGCCGTGCCTTGACAATGAAGCCGCCATTCGGGGTTCCCCACGCAGCAGCAGGGCAATGGAGGCCCCGCCGCCACCATCCTTCGTGCCCTGGGCTTGCCCGGCGTCTGCCTCACGCGACGGCAAGGAAGGGAGGAGTGGGGGTGGGGGGAGGAGGGGCAGCTAGGGTGAGGAGGAGGACTCCGTAGAAATTAATGGAAATGTGTATCTTCTTTCTTTTGCGTGAGTAGCAATTCGTGATAGAGACATTTCTATCACATCCAATCCAAACCAGTATATACAGTCGGAGCGACCACATTAATCGACATATTTGTCCACACATTTCGACATCCGACCAGCCCCGTGGAGGTCAATCATGGTAGTACTAGCTGAATCATGTGACCCAACGGAAAAGGCACGCAACGAACGTGGCGGCGAGAATCGACACGGGACGGGAGGACACGAGTAGCACCCAACTGAGCTGACAGCCGCGAATCGCAAAGCGTACTCACTCACTCACTCTCACGGTTCACTGGAAAATCCGGGCCAATTATTTTGGCCGAAAGAGACTACGCCCACGTAAAGCAAAATGGAAAGGAAGAGAAGGCGCTGGACGGCACACATGCTCGCCGGCTGGATCGACCGCCCACCGACGGACGTGGTGCATGCACGGCATCTTCCTCCGCGCTGTCGACTGCCAGCCCGTGTCCCCGTGAGCTAGCCAACAAGCCCCGCGCGCTCACGAGCAGGATACAACCAAAACGCGCACCCGCGCCCCATCTCCACCCCCTTTCCCCCTCTCTCTCTAAATCAACTACAGTTGCAGATCGAGGAGTTCTCCTCGTCGCTCCAGCCAATGCCCCCCTAGATAATATCTTATCTCGCCGAGAGCGACGGCAGGGCACGGCGCAGTATAAGTTGAGCTGCAGCCGGCCGCCGTCTCGATCGACACAAAGATAGAGGGAGGGTGAGCTGATTTTTCTGAAGAGGATGGCGCATGGCGGAGGCGGTTCCCGGCGGCTGCATGCGCGTCTACTCGCCGTGGTGGGGCTCCTCGCCTGCGCCGCCGTCGCGCCGCGCTCCTCGGCGCTCAACGTCGGCCTCCAGACCCTCGGCGCCGACGGCGACGGCGTGGTACGTGCACGGCCTACTCATCATATCCTGTATAACCTACACTTGCACATGCACATCCGCTAGCTCTCGCCGGCTAGTTGTAGCACATTATTAAGCTGGGTATGCTTTGCTTGGTCGACTGACTCTCGGCGGCGGGGACGCGGACGCAGAGCAAGCAGCAGGCGTGCAGCCGAACGTGCGAGTCCGACCACTGCACCAGTACGCACGCGCGCGCATCACCTTCTTCTTCCTCCTCTTCTTCGTTGGTAGTAACTGTGCATCCCATGGTGACTGATGATGATCTCTTGACGTCGCAGCGGCGCCCTTCCTGCGGTACGGCAAGTACTGCGGCATCCTCTACAGCGGGTGCCCCGGCGAGCGGCCGTGCGACCCCCTCGACGCCTGCTGCATGCACCACGACAACTGCGTCCTCGTCAAGAGTACGTATCCCCCAACAACCAATCGATCCATCAACATCCTTTACGTAGCCGAGATGTCTGACTCCCGATGGATCGGCATAATCAGATGACTACCTGAGCACGGAGTGCAACGAGGGCCTGCTGGAGTGCCTGGCGGAGCTGCGGGACGGCACGGGCACCTTCGAGGGGAACAAGTGCATGATCGACGAGGTCATCGACGTGATCACCGTCGTCATCGAGGCCGCCGTCGTCGCCGGCCGGGTCCTGCACAAGCCCTAGCCGACAGTACGTACCACTGGTGGGTGGCACATGCCTTTTCTGCTTGGTGTCACTGGTCAGTCACGGTGTGTGCCCGTGTCCTGTCACGCATGCACCGGCACGGGCGTGACATGGTTGGTGCTTCAGCTAAGATCGACGACGGCGCCGGATTTTACGGCATGTATATGGACATGATTACCATCACCTGCTTTAATTTACTTGATGAGTTGGTTCGTCTTTGCAGCTTAAAGCCACCTTGGATTTTGGGAGTCTTACACTGTTGTTAATTACCACTGTTAAAATTTCAGTGAATTTTGCTGCTTAAAGCTGCTTTGGATTTTGGGGGTAATCTATAGACCAGTACTGTAATTTGTGTCGTCTGAATTATGTATAGAACAAAATGCGACTTGTCCTTTAATTGGATTATTATATACTCCCTTCCTAAATATTTGTCTTTCTAGACATTTCAAATGAACTACAAATACGGATGTATGTAGACATATTTTAGAGTGTATATTCACTCATTTTACCTCGTATGTAGTCACTTGTTGAAATCTCTAGAAAGACAAATATTTAGGAACGGAGGGAGTAGGTTGTTGACCTGATGGCGACGCCTTTCTGAGTGCACGGCTGCCGGTTCGATCTGCTTACAACGTGATTAGTTTTGTAAACACTGCATGTGCTTAGCATAGACAAGTAGGTTCGCTATGTCGATCCGATCATCGTAATAACAGTTGGTACGAGGATTTTGACCCCAAAAAAAAAGGGTCTAGCAAAATCAAGATATCCCACGCTTTGTCATATTTTTTGCAGGCTGCTTAAAATTAAGCCCGAAACATAGAGAGGGCATTTGGATTGCAGCAAGCTAGGTTTACACTTTACAATTGCCCGAGGTCGTGTTCATTTCTGGAACAAGCATGTCTTGGAAAAGATCGTGACTTGCTGTGTCATCCTACATAATATGGTCCTCGAGGATGAGAGGGATATGTCAAGGGAGTTTTTACGGTGCATCATACTACCTAAAATAGTGGGTAGTATTTAGTTGATCCAATGGTTGGTATGGATCAGTCAAAGTTTTGCTCTAGGTTATATTGGTAATTCCGTATCAGGGTAATCCAATTAACTAAATTAATCCATCGCACCCGGCGTCGCCTGCGGATGTTCTCGATGAGATCGGATCAACGAGTGTTCTCGACGCCGCCTGTGTTCTGCTTGCATCTCCGGCAGGCAGAATCGATACATACATGTATGTGTATCGATCAACCTGCTTGAGCTTGCTTCGTACATGCGTTCTTTGCCAGAAAGAAATTGTCGCGATGAGTTGCGCCTGCACGAACATTCTGTTCTTCTCGGGCAACAACGTAAGCTTCAGCCCCCCAAGTCCATGGAGTTCTCCGTTGACATGGATGCAGACCTTTCTTGGCCGGCCGGGTATGGACGACGGCAACGAGGATCCCTTTTGTATGGAGGCGTTGGGCCTCATCCAGCCGATGAATGTTGACGGCAGCAGAGGAGTGGACGGCAGGGCGGATCCAGCTGAAGATCGACGCCATGCGTGCGGCCTCGAGCAAGAGCCCGAGGTGTCCGGCCGGCGACATGCTCGACGTCGACTTTGGCTTCGGTTCACCTCAGGCCACCTCCCGAGGAGGCCATCATGGGAGCTCGCCGTGGACCGATGGACGACAACGAGAGGTCCCATGTCAAGCTTGGCCATAGCAACTCGTTACATGATGGCACTTGGATAATGGGAGGAAGGCTTGGCCACGGCGGGCAGAAACCTGCATGCGTGAAAGGTGAACCTGCCTAACGAGATTGATGAACAGAGTGAACTATCTAAAATGCCCCTAATTGATCAATATACTACTGAAAATCTGTGGTAGTATTGGCTAATCTGGACCCTCAAACCACAAAAAATGAACGGCTTCCATAGGCCTGATGTACCGTAAAAGGTCTCGTCATAAGCCCATGGACTATGAAAATGTTGGCACACCCGTCCGCATTCATGCATATCTTGAGGCGTGCCCAAAGATTGAAGACAAGGCCTCTCATGATCAGCTGTGTGAAAACAACATTAAACAAATGGCAGCAAACTGGAGTGTATTTTTATTTATATTTGAACAAATTGTTGATTTGGATTATTTGTTCTATTCGGATTAATGGTTTGTAATTATATTTTGTTGAATTGTTTGATCTAAATTATAGTAGAGTAGATAGATGAAAACAAAGAGGAAAAAAAGTATGGAGGCTTACGGGTGATCTTGTGTTTGCGCACAACCTGCAAAAAATTACTCATCACGCTTATACAAGTTACACAGGTTGAAGATATGACGACTTTGCTTGCCCGAGTTTAGAGTGCATGTTTTCCAGGTGATTGTTTATCTTTGGAAATGGTACATCCAAAATACCACAAAGTTAGAAAATCACACTGAGAAATATATGAAAGACTAGTATAATGCCCGTGCGTTGCCACGGGCTCTTGAAATATTTTGTAAGAGATATAGATTAGAATATCAAAAGCCATGCTATAGTGCCACCAGATATTTGAGGTCGATCTTAGACAACAAATGTTCCCACCAACAAGGAGAACTGCATGGCAAACAGCTAGATAAGCAAAAAAAAATATACAAGTACGATAGAATATCAGCTTAAAACAACATAGCGGCCTTGACGAAGACCGCAACATGGTGAATCCTTGCACCCATAAAGTACCATATTTCAGAAATCAGCTCTCCTGACAAGGATACTCCATTTAAACACATGCCACTTGGTACTGACATAGCAGCCTAGGCACATCCTCACAAGTCTCACCAATGAACCCAGTGCTCTATTAAAAATACAAATTAAGACCCCCATTGTAAGTTTGATAGCATAACTATCACCAAACTTGAAGGTGTGTTTTATCATGTAGACATTCCTCAAACACATACCCATATCCTTCTTGAAAGAAACCTGGGTTGGAATAATTGTACATACCTAGGCAGGAGAAAAGGGAAAGCAAACAATGATATGATTGAAACTACCTCGCAAGAGTAACACTAACTGCTACCTTGTTTTTTCTTAGCTCTCCATTACTCCATTCACATAATAACAAAACTCTGTAATTGAACCGATAAAGGAATAGGTTGCCATACAAGCATTACATCAATGTTAGTAATCTAGCTCATGTGATATTTCCAAAAACAGTAGTTCGGTCACGACCGGTGGGGGACTTTGTGCCTTTTGTATTTGTAGGTTTTTGCCTGGTTTCCACTAAATAGATATTTCTCAGATGAGCATGTATGGAACCGGGCAACTTTCTTCTTCTTTATAAAATGCAGAACCCCTTGGCTCTCTCAAGGTAGTACTCGGAAAAAAGTATACTGCTTTGTGTCCGGTTTATTTTTAAATGTAGAGGATTGTGCATGATTTATATCAGCTAATAAACCGCAGGACCATTTTTCAGTTCTAATTTCCAGAGCTCTAGGTAGTGTGTACTAACTTTGTTTTGGCAAATGCGAGGAGAGCCATGAGAAGCCAAGTGCCACTTGATATAGTAGATCAAACAACCTACGAGGCTAAAAACTTTCTACTTCTTAATCAAGGTCAAAATAGTTCACGGAAACAATCAAAATAATAGTAGTTACCATGTCTTGCAAGAAATATACAATGGATGTTCATGTATATCTATAAGACTATAACTAAATGCAGCACATATATTATTCCAGCTCCAAACTTGAAAGCAATATATAATTTACGAACATTACTCCACTGCCATAGAACCTGCAATTTAAGAATATGATCTTTCAGATCGAGAACCATATTCTGACATGGCACTCATATTTTACTGTATGAATAGTACAATGAAATTTGAATAACACAACAGTAAAAGGTTCACATGTGATATTCATTAGGAATTTGTGCCAGATAACAAACATTTATGGTGCCCCTCATTATGACTAACTTCTTCAACATGAGCATACTCTCATGGATTAAGAGGCCACAAAAACTCCTAAACTATCAATGAGTGCCACGAAAGTCAAGCCAACTAACACTCCCTCATACTGTATGCCATGACATAAAACATTAAGAAGAGATGTTTGAAGTAGTAGCTCTCTCATAATAAGGGGGGACACTAACTACTTTGAGCCATAAAAGAAAACTGGCGTAGTCAAGTTAGCTCCGAGCAGTCAATACATTGCAGGATAATTTGAAGTTCATATCTGCAACCACATCAACATATGAGATAAAATGGTCAGATACAGAATCATGTACGACTTAAAGTACGTTTACACTAACCATTCTGTAGAAAGAAGACAAATGTCTATGCATGTTCTAATTTGTATTCAGTGCAATTAAACTTTGTCTAGTAGAAAATGTTAGCAATTATGTCAAGACCACTACGACACTACTGGTCTCTCCATGTAATAAATCAATAAACTCTACTCTCTTAAATATCTAGAACTGCACAATGAACACTACTGAAGAAAAATGTAAAACTTGGTCAATGAAAATAAATACACGGGTTGATGACCCTTAAACGAATAGTAAACACGAGAGAACGAACACTTATTTAAGGTAGAGAAACTTGTCCCATAATGCTTTGCATGGTTTTGATCACCCCTATATAGTCTGTCAAGCATGTATCTAACTGTTTCAAATATATACATAGCAGCGTTCATCTTAACACCAGCTTTAGCTTCACAAAAATTCTTAGCTCGGTTAATCTGCATAAACCATGAAATCTATAGGAAGTTAAATGTGCTAAGCTGAAAATAATAATACATCAGCACTCTAGAAAGAATGGGAGGTTTGATGTTAATTAATACACTAAGAAATGGAGTGCATTCAAATGGACAAAAAGAAACACATAAGAGACTATTACCTTCTTTGATAGTAGAGAAGCACTATCAATAATCTCAATAAAACTACATAATATTCAGTTCCGAAAGGCCGAAGCGAAGCTTGTAGCCTTTTTTTTACTGGGACTATGGCGGCTTACGCCAGCCTGAACCACTTCATAAAACTGAGAACTATACAAAGTCCAATGAGTACACAGGGATTAAGAGAAATAATAGAAGGAAAAAATTAAAATCTCCCAGATAGGTGATACAGTAGAGTACTCCAATCCGTAAGGTGCCATTTATTAATTTCATGTGAATACCTGTTGGACCATGGTATCAATCATCAGCAATCTTGCTAGCAGTAATGTGCAATTCCTCAAAAACATCCCGGGAGACCTTGGAGTTTTTGCGCTTCCATATATTCCAGAGGACAATGATAACAACATTATAGAGTGAATCTTGTCGAAATAATTTTTCCAAGAGATCTTTGACTGAATCAACATTGAGTGGATGAGAACTTTGAAGTTCAGACCAAACCAAAGCTAGGGAGGAGCAACTGATTAACATATGAGGAGTAGTCTCAGATTCATTCGAGGAAGGACAATGCCCGGACTGGCTTATAAGCACTATACAATCCCGCCATCCCACTTTACCTATCAAATTGAGTACAATCCTACTATCAGCTGCAATCGACACTGTATATCAGGAGCAATCAGCAGTCTACATATATCATTAGCAGCATATGAAGCAATCAGCCACACACCCCAATTATCTCTCATATGTTCTCACCACAGCATGGCCCAGCGCTGCCTCAGTAATATGATATACAAATCAGATCATAGTATACGCTCGTTCAGAAGAGCGGATAAAAATAATTTAACAAATTTCAATGACCTTAATTGAGATCATCTAGGTTCAGAACTATCTGATGTGAAATAAATCAAGATAAATTTCAGCAAGGAATAAAGTAAGCTGGTTGCAGCACAAACATTGTTAGTTGTACATATGTACATCAACAATGATAAGCATTAAGTTCCCTATTTAATACTCCCTCTGTTCGGAATTACTTGTCTCGAAAATGGATGTATCTAGAACTAAAATACATCTAGATACATCCATTTCTTCGACAAGTAATTCCGAACGGAGGGAGTAGTTCATACTATTCTGATCGGAGATTCAGAGTAGGTGGTGGTGCTGACCATGGGAGGAGGAACAGACGCCCTGAAGAAAAAGGTCAGTATTTTTTAATTATGATTTCGATTTTAGTGGTATTCAGACATTCACTTGATCCAAATACCTCTAATTACTCGAGAACATTCATTCTACTGGACTAAGATACTATAAACACAGAGAAACAATTATATTTAGGCACACTAATAGGAGGGCCTACTATATAACAAAGTTCAATGAGTATAGATCAAGCTTTGCATAATCAGATAGAAAGAGTATAAGTGGTATAACTGTACTTGGTAGCCTACAATAAAATCTTGTGTGAAGTGGAGAAGAGAAACTAAAAGATGAGCTAAAAGACAAAGCCGCAATATAAATAGATTAATTAAGGTTAAGTAAAATCTAATCAGCACCATGATTCGACAACCAAGAAATCAAAGTTTGGGAGTATCACTCCTAAAAATGTTTTCCTCGCCCACATAAAAAAGACAAACATCACAGCGGATGAGGTCGGAACCTGGATAATATAAATGTGTTCAAAAATTAGTGAAGGGTGCATCTGATGCACTACAGGATTTCATAATCTATTAACTCTATGCTCCTTTATGTTGTCAAGATTTTAGACGATGTTCTTCCTAATTTAACAACTGACTTTATAGAAAAAAAAACAATAACTCTATAAATTCAATAAATATTAGTCATGTTATTCCTATACTTCTATAGGTAACAAATTTCCAAACCAGCGACTGTTAAATCTGCCAAACCAAACATTGCATAATTTTCCAGACTGAATAAGAGGTAAGGGAGATATCCCTTTTGCACCTTGTCCACATTGCTGATGACGAAGGCATCCAGGTGGTGCTGATGAGCCTGTTCTTCTCGAGCGACCCTGCAGCCACCTCACCTCAAGCGCCCCAGCTACCTGCACCTCCTTCTCCGCGTCAGCATGGTGCCCACAGACCCGCCACATCCATATCCCCGGATAAGAAAATCACCACCAACATCACACCTCTAGGAGAACTTTGCAGCATTTACAGGCCAATTGTCAGCTCTGGTTGCTGCTCTATTATCCTCCTTGCAATTCTTCATAGACTAAAGAGCAAAAAAACATTCAAAGCAAACTATATCCAGGCAATGAATTATATATATCAAAGATTAATCTTAGCAAGAGTGTACTTATATATATCACTGATACTGCTTATGAGCAGCTAAAGATGGGCTAATGCTTGCACTGGAGACCTTAATATAAAAGAATAAAGGCCTTAATATGTGTAATCTGCATTAGAGTAAATAATTTTCTATGCTGAGTTTCCAAATCATCTCCATAATTGAAAACCTGGATGGCTTCAATTTTAAAAGGAATAGCCTACGACTATGAGATGCTAAGCATGCTTTGCATCTGACCGAACTTCTCTGAACCATATACTCATACTATAGCCAAAAAACCATTTGCACACGTATGTGATAAATTATGACATCTGTTGGCGAGGAAACAACATGAAAAGCTGCTGCTACAGACTGGGTTAAGTGAACAGAACAACAATACCAAATCGAAACAAAAATAAATTGTACTATCATTAAAAAGAATCCATTGTAAGAGCTGCTACAGACCTTGAAGTACGGTAGCAGTATTCAAACACCAACATCGAGCACCTTCAGCGAGAGATCCGGATTAAAACACCAACATCGAGCACACATATATTTGATCCACTCCAAAAGTATGAAATTCCTCAAGTTGAATACCTATAAACAAAAGGTGAAATAAGGATGTCTTTTGGACATATCAACAAAAAGAGGAAAGGTTATGTTAGAGACCAATCGAAATCATCGAAAGTTCAGCACATCAATCTTTCAGCAAATGTACATGCAAAGCAATTCTTTCTCGGAGTGAACTCCGAACTCTTCTGTCACACCGAGACGGTCTATACAGGTGCCGCCGCCGCCGCCGCCGGCGACGCCCTACCACAGAAGATCGTCTTCGAGTCTCGAGTTGCCGCACCCAACCCCAAGGACCTGCAGCACCACAACACCCAACATACGTGACGGCAAGGTGTCGTGCTTCGACGGCAGCGAGTCCCTGGCCGCGGCAGGGTGCCCCTTTGGTAGCAACGCAGCGCCGTCGACAGTGGGCATCCCGATGCCATGAAAAAGCAAAGAAGAAATGTAAAGTGAAACTGATGGAAAAATCACAAGAACAATAAGTAAGACATACCATGAAAAAGTTGAGGGCATACTTCTTGTCCATTCAATGTAGTTTTCTTCCCATTCACGCCAACCCATCTCTCTCTCAAGATTGGCTGATCAATAATGCACATAACCTAAATAAAAGAAAAATAGTCAATGGCAAGTATTATAGAACAAATATCTAACATACATGACGCAATTAGACAACATGTCCAGAAGAGACTTCAGTATATAAATGATATGCTGAAATTAAACAAAAAATATTTTACAGGTTGCATCAAATATGTCACAGCAGTAGTTAGTTGTTGACAGTATCATTAAAATGAAGCTAAATCACTCGGTACATGTAACTATATATGATAGGCTGCTATCCAGTACAGTTTCCTTCAGGTAGTAGTGAAGAAAAATGGACAAAAAGAAGGAGAGCTGATATGAGAAAGAGAAAATTAGCATACCGGCATGAGCTATAATTCAAGTGCTAGTTCAACATACATAGACTCAATAGAGCAAATCGTTGTGCATGTTTCACGCAACTAAAAAAATTCTAGTTCAATTGAGAGAGTCACCAGAGTACTTTATATGGTCTTTCTGCACTTTTTCTTGTCGAAGTAATATAACTTGGTGGAGGAACTCAAGATTAGCCGATCCAGTTTACTTCAATATGCAAGGCACTCACACAAATATCTTTAAAGAAACTGTAGCTGCCCTTATGGGATGCACATCTATACCTGTACCGCTGCACGAGCTCACCCTTGGCGGCGACCTGTATGACACGAAGCACATGTTCACGACGGAGTAGATGTATTGGTCACCAAGCGCAGGGGAGCACATGCACGAAATGTCTTGGAGTCGCGAGTTGCCGCACCCAACCCCAAGGACCTACAGCACAACAACACGCAACATAAGTGGCGGCGAGGTGCCGTGCTTCGACGGCAGCGAGTATGAGAAGCTCACCTTCCGACCAGTTACAAATCAGCTGGTGCTTCCACACAGCTGACGCCCGAGCTCTCCAAACAGAAGTATTCTTATTTGAATAAGGATGAGCATGAGCATGATCAAGAATATAACTGAATCAGATGGTGTTTCCAATATAACTGAATATAACAAGAGTGAGCATGATCAATACATGCCCGGCCCTGAGACTCCAGATCAATGGCGGCTTTGGTTCGAAGGAAGGAGGAATCTCATATACCTGCGTGCGATTCGTTTTTTTCGCTGGTTTAATTTCGTAGGTCTTTTTTTGTAGATTTTTTTTCATCCGGTTCTCTCTGTTTCGATAGGAGGTTTGGCCCCTTGACTTCGTAGGGGCATATCTAAGCCAGCCCTTATTTTTTGTTCGATGGCCCGGGGGTTGGGTGGGAGGACGAAAAAAAATCGGTGTTGGTGGGATGAAAATTAACCAGTGAACGGAGACGACCAACTGATACTTTAGGAGTAGAGATTATTAATTCAATTCTATATATATACTACTCCCTCTCTAAAGAAATGATAATCCAAACACTCTTATGTTTCTTTATTTACAGAGGAAAATAATCATCACTTTATATGTACAAGGTGATGTTTTGTATATGGTATTTGCAAAGCTTTAATCATGGACACTCACATATCCCTCCGTTCCTAAATATATGTCTTTTACAAGATTTCACTATGGAGCAAAATGAGTGAATCCATCCACGTTCTAAAGTATGCCTCTTTTCTAAGATACTATATTCTTTTGGCATATATTCCCTAAAAAGAGCGAATACCTCCATGTGACTGTACAGTGAAACACAGAATGGATGTTTCTCAAAAATAAAAAAACTGAAAGTAATTGCAAGTTGTACCCTACTAGCACAGAATAAGAAAACACTACCCAAAATACATACTCCCTCCGCCCGGAAATACTTGTCATCAAAATGAATAAAAGAGGATGTATCTAGATGTATTTTAGTTTTAAATACATCCCTTTTTGTCCATTTTGATGACAAGTATTTTCGGACGGAGGGAGTATCATTTAAAATCCATTAATAACACATCCAAACATAAAGGAGGTTCCAAGAAATACATCGCAACATTTGATTCTAAACTGTTTGCCACGCCCCTAAGAAATACTCCCTCCGTCCGGAAATACTTGTCATCAAAATGAACAAAAAAAGATGTATCTAGAACTAAAATACATCTAGATACATCTCCTTTTATCCATTTTGATGACAAGTATTTCCGGACGGAGAATAAAAGGGGATGTATCTAGATGTATTTTAGTTCTAGATACATCCCTTTTTGTCCATTTTGATGACAAGTATTTTCAGACAGTGGGAGTACTCATCACAACAGCCTCGAGCTGGCTGATAAGTATACTCATCAGAATACTCACGAGGAACACAGAAACGAACCGGGGTCTCCAACACATCGGTGACCAGCTGGACCAGAATAGGGACACGCTCCTGAAGCAAGAGACTGTTGCGATTACCTTTGAGTACATGAACAGCAGTATCGTTTAGCACTATGCTCAGCTTTTTGACTTTGGCTGAGACCAGATCCTCCTTGGCAAGCAATACGCCCAAGGCTTCCTTAAAGCACTTCCTCATATGTAAGAGCTTAATTGCTGAGTTCTTCATGAGTAGGAGGGCTTCCAGGGCACCCCGTTCCAGCTTAGCCTCCTGAACCGTGAGCTGGGGTAACACATCATGCTCGAGCTTTTGGATTTCCAGCGACAAGCCTGCCACGTCCGAGAGGGAATCCAGCTCCGGGCATTCCCAGGACCTCGACTCCATGATCAGCGGGCGGAGGAGTGCATACGACTCGCGCGCTATGCGCACCGACTCCAGAGATACAAGACTCACAAGCATGGACTTATTGGAGTGGCCCAGCTCATCGGAGCGGGCCTGCAGGTCTTGGATTTGGGCATGGGAGAAGATTTGGTAGAGCATCATTTCCTTTTGGCGGCGAAGAAGGCTGCAGCAGAAGAGTTGCTGCTACCAGCTGGTACAGCACAAACAGAGGAGGATTTAATGTCAGGAAGAGACCATACAGCACCAATCCAAGCTTCTACTTAATTAGTTAGGACAGCATATACATTTGCATTGTGCGACAGAATAGTTATTAATATGAAGTGAAAGCAGCAATTCAACCATGTATACTGATAGGCAACTAAACAAAACAAAATGAATACCCAAAACAGAAAAATAATTCACAGAGGGGGGAATATATATAATTTGGTTCAAAGTAGATAGAGATCCCATCATTCATTGTATTATTGTGAGCAAGAAAATTGCATCTCCAGAATTAATGCCTCACCATCAAAGGAAACAATAAACTAAACAGCTGGGAAAAAATTGCATCCCATGTGCAAGGGCATAGTGAGCACAGAAAACCAAACCAGCATTTACAAACGATAATAAATAAACACAAACGATAACCAAATACCTGTCCAAACAAGAGAGCTGGAAAGCAGCACATATGACTACAACATTAATCAGCAGCTGCAGGTTAAGTGCTGCCAGTGCATAAATATTTTAGGATCCCAAATATTAATTGTTGCCTATCCACAAAATCCCTCGGATTTTGCCCCCGAAATCCGCCCAAAATCGCAATGAAGAATTCATACACCATTTGAGAAGGAGAAACCAAAATCTGACCACAACCAACCAAGCAAACCCTAACTAAAACGTCAGATTGATTCCTTATTACGGATAATCGAACCCTAGGTGGTGTTACCCTAACTAATTAAATCCTATCCTAGTCGAGGTTCCTCCTCATACGAATGAATACTCAAAGCCACAATCGGAGCGAGCAACTCCGGATGCGCGCGGAGGGAGACCACGCTGGCTGGATCCGAGACCTACGAACCAACCAATCGGAACCAACTCCAAGCTGATCGGGATGTACAAGCATGTGCTCACCTCGGGCGGGCGGGCGTAAGATCTGATCTGGAGAGGAGGACGAGGCGTTAGGTGATGTGAGATTGGGTCAACAGGGTGTTGCGGGGAACGGCGGCGAGGCGATGGAGTGCTTGGGTAAAAGCACAGAGATCGAACCCTAGGCGGGCGAGCAAGAGGGGTTCGGGCCCGTTTAACCCAGGCCGTGCCGGGCCGGGCCGGCCCATTTGGCCAGGCCTCGCATTCTCTGATTTTTACCAATTTATTAATCTTTATCGACTTTGCATAAAAGCCCCTCGGTTTATTCGAATTCAACCCGCAGTCCTATATAAAGTGTGTTCCTGAGAAAACGTTTCGTTTTTGCAAAATAGCCCCTGCAGTAGTTGGAATTCAGCCCGCAGTCCTTATATTCCTTATTTTATAAGGCCTCTTATCCATTCCCAGACTCCACCGCCACTCACCGCCGCTTGGCGCCGGAATCCATGTTGCAGAAGCCAAGTAATCGAGTGAGGGTCCCAGGGGAACGGCAACGGGGCTCCTCGAAGCCAAGTAACGAGCAAGGGTCCCAAGGGAACGGCGACGGGGCGTGGCGGCGCTCCTGGCGACGAGCAGCAAGCAGAGGCGATGGGGTGGCGGGGTTCTTGGTGGTCGCCGGCGTGGCCAGGGCCGAAGGGGTCGCCGGCGCGGGCATCGGGTGTGGTCGAAGCAGAGGAACTCGGGCTGTGGTGCGATGTGTGCGGTCGGAGCAGAGGAACACGGGTTGCAGCGCGGCGCGGGAAGGCGGGGCTTGTGCTGGAGGTTGAGGGCGCGACCGCCATGGCATGCGTCCAGATGATGGCATAGTGCCAGGAGTGGCTTGGCGTCGCTAAGGCCTAAGAGCCACGAGGTCGTCGCCGCCGGCTTCCGTGGCATGCTGGACCAGATGTTGCAACCCCCTGCGCCATCGTCGTGGGACGCCTGCGTTCTGCTGAGAGATGAGGTGAAGATTCAGAAAAATTGAACAAAGATTTGTCCGTCATAATAGATGGACGCTCTCGGGAAAGAGAAAACTCGAGGCTCACAGGGCAGCCGCACACTGCACGGACCACCATCCAAGCCGCCCATCATCCTTGCGCTACCTCAAGCCAAGCGCACGCATATCCATGCGCCAACCGGCGAGATCTGGGCCTGAAGTGCCGTTGTAAGGCGCCGTCGAGGGTGAGCTGTGCCACTCGGGTCATGACCACGCAGATCCGGAGCCCGGAGCCCCGGGGCAGATCCACGTGGCCCCGTTAAGTAGCCGCCGAGCTCGACGGTGAGCAGGCCACCGCTGCCGCGCCTCAGCCATAGGCCCAGCCAGCCCCCGCGCGTGCGGGCTCGGCCAACAGGAGTCGCGCTGCAACCGGCCGACAAACGTGAACCGTCGGTCGCGGACGAGACGGCCTGGGAAATCAGATCGTCAGGGGCAGGGAGGGAGGATCAAGGGCTTAGTTAGGGAGATCCGGGCGCCATGGTCAAGGAGAGGGCGGTGCTTGGTCAGTTGTGGAGGAGGGAAGGGAGAGGGGAAGAAGGCGCCGTCGACTGAAGCAAGAAGGGCGCGTGGGTGGTGTGTGGCTGGCGCACGGATAGAGATGAGAGGAAGGAGAGCACCGCTGATGGGTGGGTTCGTCGGCGCACTGGATGTCTGGATGTGGATGGATAAAGAGAAAGAGAAAGAAGAGGAATGGCGATGTCCACGCAGTACTGGTCTCGGTGGGGATTTTTTTTTTGTGGATTGCTTTCTTTATTGGCTGCACCGACTAGAAGCTGCTCGAGCTTGCCATGCGTGCTGACATCGATTGCAATTCTTTTGTTTCTAAATGAGCACCGATTTACTTTTTTTTAGAAAAATGAGCACCGATTTACTTGCTGTTGTTTTATGGTTACTGTCATAGTTTAATGTTCTAGCTTACCACATCTTATAAATACATCATCAGATACAATAATTAAAAATAGTGAAATATTGGAAATAAATATTTCTTGTGAAGAGTAGAAAGAATGTGACGATGGTGCATCTTGAAATTTAGCTTTGTTTTTACAATCCGCCCGAAATTTACCTGTAATGGGGATCAGAGAAAAGCTTGCTTTTTTATGGTGCTGATGGCTAAGTTCATAGTGCAAAAGAAAAAGAACGGAATATAATGTTGCAAATCAAATAACCAAATATTTCTAAAAATATAATTAATATAGTAAAAACATCTTTGCTTTCGAATATTAACAAAAATAATTGTATATAAACAATCCCACTTCAATGCACCACTACTCTTTCGTCCAAAAAATTCGTTTGCAAATATTTTAAAATTTCTAAGAAAAACTTTTGTATTGGTTATTAAAATCTCAGATGGTATACAACAATTCCACAGTTTGCATATCCCGCTGAAAACAATTACACCATTCCTCTTCCACATGATGATAGTACTAAGCTGAAGGAGGCGCCATCAAAGGACATCCCTATGACTTTCTCAACTTTATACTACATGGTATGGAGCCAACAATTCTTTTTTAGTTGCAGACACCGGGCGTGTGTTTTTTTAAGATAAAGTGTTTCAAATTCTTCTTGCCTTAAAAAATTCATGCTTTTCAATATTGCTCGAAATTCATGTTTTTCACGCTTTTGAAAACATTGCTCGAAATTCCCAAAAAATGTTCCAACTTTTACAAAAAAAATGTTCCAAAGAAAAGGAATATTTGTGTTCTCCAAAATATAAAATACAAAGCTGATTACTAGACTATTCTATGCAACACTACTCTTCTATCAGATGTTAGGATGACTTCTTTACGGCCACACTTTATATTTCGAAAAGCGATAAGGTGTAAACTTATTACTGATGTTTATCACAAATGTATATTAAAATTGACGGCATACTATCACACGGAGCAGGTTTTACAATATTTTTCGTCCGTCATCTAAATTACCCTGAAGTTGTGAATAATTACCCACCATGCCACCGGTAAGTAAAAAAAACGTTTCGTTTCTTATATTTATTTTACCGCGATCAGCTGGGTCAATAGGGCGGAATTCCATCATATGAAACATCCGTGTGCGCAGCCCAGTGGTTGCGGCCTTTGCCTAGCATACTGGAGATCGTGGGTTCGAACCCCCTTACAGCATTTTTCTTTTCTTTTTTTAAAAGATCAAATACTTTTAGAAATATTCATACCTTTTAAATCATATCTACAAATCTAACATGTCATATATAAAAATTCATCAAAAAAATGTGTACATTCCAAATATGCTATTATCATGCTCGTTAATAATTTTTAAAATTAGTGTCAAGCCCAACAAAACATTGATTCCATTGATCTTTATTTAGATAGCAGTGGCATATAGGTTAATGATTCACCTTAATCTCGGAAGAGCTCTGAGACTTCCTTCATGCAGGGAATGAAAGGAGTGAAATGGATGGGGCAGTCGTCTTATGGTGTGCAGTGAACCTTCTAGCTTGTAACTAATAGTGTTTGCCTTTTCTCTTCTGTTTTGGTCACTTTAAAATGGTGTATATACCCTGTAATCTATCTGTGGTGTGCAGTGAACCTTCTAGCTTGTAACTAATAGTGTTTGCCTTTTCTCTTCTGTTTTGGTCACTTTAAAATGGTGTATATACCCTGTAATCTATCTGTTTCCCTCTTAACGAATGAAAAGCGGTGCGTGTTGCATTTCATAAAAAATGAACAAGCAACCACTTGAGAATTATTTACAACGGCACCGTTTCAATGGTAATTTGCTTGCCCAAAACTTGGTAATTTGTCTTCTTCGGATTATTTATAAGAATTGTTTGCGACGGATGGATACCTTGCATAGGTTCTGTATCAAGTAAATAATTAATTTACTCTAATTATGTTAATAAACTAGACTTTTTGCCCAAAAATTCTATATACTTTGAATTATTTATAGGGAAGAGAGGTCTGCAACGATTGACTACCTTGCATAGGTTCTGAAACAAATAAAATAATTAATTACTTTAATTATGTCAATAAACTAGACTGTTTGTGGCTCACGGTTTAACGCAATGTTCTTTTCACAAGGTGTGCACTATGACATATTAACTTGGAGGTAGCATCTAAATGGACCTGACTTTGTTCCTTGAGGTGAGCATATATTGTTCATCTGCTCATGTCAATTGCAGAAGTTCCTTGATTCATCGTATATGTACTGAGGTACATTTGTTATATTTGCAAGTGTATACCACTGGTCGACGAGACAAGGAGGATAAGCAACAATAGCGTGCTATTAGCGAGACATTACTCATAATGCTATAACGTCCTATTAGCAGTGCCATAACACGTTTTTTTTTGAAGTGAACGATACATATGGGTACCTATATTCAAATATTAGGGCATGCACATATTATTGGGTCATGTTTATTGCACTACGTCCTATGATATTGTTTTTCTCCCGTTGCAACGCACGGGCATTTTTGCTAGTAGTAGCAAAAATGCCCGTGAGTGCAAGTATTGGACATATAGTTTATTGCATGGTTACTTATAATTGTATCATGATATTTATTTATTTAACTAACACATCATGTTTTTCAATTTGTCTTCAAATCACCCGTGTGATATATATCCACTAATGCATCATGTGTTTCATCAGTTTATCTTGTGACTTAACCCTGCATGACATGCTCATTCAACTTTGGACCAAATATTTCTTTCTTTTAATAAAAACTGAGACATCCCTCGATTTCGAAATTAAAAAAAAAAAACAAAAAAAAATCTAGACCTACCTAGAGTACCAAACCTAAAATAAAACAAGAAAACTTGCGACATATACACACAAACAGAAAAAAAAACATTCAAGGATATTATTGGCTTATGGGTCCAGTGAGATTGTAAATTGTTTATACTTCCCTAGATAGTAAATACTCAAACACAGGCTTTGTCACACACATTCTCAACCACAGGATTAACAACTCTAGAAGCTTTTCTTCTCAAAAAAAAACTCTAGAAGCTTCAGATGGGCCCTACGTGTCATAAGGCCCAGTTCCATAAAGTTAAGCCCACGTCGATCTTTATAGTGAGTCTGACTTTCATTATTAGAAAAAAATATGAAAACTACATCTTTATCCTTTCACCTAAAATGCTCCAGCAGATTTTCCATCTCTAGCGCCGCTCATCCGTCGTGCAATCTTCGCCCATCGTTAGTGCTGGTTTGCATCCCTGTTGTCTCCCAACCTACCAACCGGGGCACAGGATCACCAAGGTCACTTTCATAGATCAGCTTCGTCGCACGGACATCCGACCTCCCGTTCGCACCGCAAGAGCTAATACAAGGCTCCTGTGGTGGCAAAAATTGAAGACCGTTTGGTTAGAGCAAATGTGAACTCGTAGCTTCGTTAAGAATGAAGACTGTTGGAATGCAAATTGCTCTTTAAAAACTATTTTGTTCAATAATTCTCATGTAAATAACTATTTTACAAAGATAAACCAACTATTTTTAAAATAAAAACATTGCAAAACCAAATTAAATCAGTATTGTCTCATGGTTTCTCTCTTACACGCTCGTGAGTTGGAGATGGCCAAGCATCACATCCAGCACTCCAGCGTGTACCCGCTGCTACTCCGAGCGATGCCGATGCGGTTCGAAGCTTTTGACACTCGTTGGCGTTTCATCGAACACGGTGCAAGCGAACATGAGGTCACCACCACCGACGCATGCATCAAGACAGTTGAGGAAGCATGAGTTAAATTATCCTACTCATGATCTGGAGCTAGCAGTTGTGGTACATGCATTGAAGATCTGGAGACACTATCTGATTGGTCACAAGAGTGATATCTACACCGATCATAAGAGCTTGAAGTATATATTCACTCAGACATGTCTGAATTTAAGACAACGTCGCTGGCTAGAGTTAATCAAGGATTATAAATCGGAGGTACATTATCATCCAGGTAAGGCGAATGTTTTAGCTGATGCTCTCAGTAGGAAGAAATATGACAACAATCGTAAGTTGAGGCCAGAGGCAGAAGAGTTGTATGCGGAGTTGCAACATCTGAACCTTGGTATTGTTGCTAGTGCTATGGAGATAAAAGTGATTCCTATGTTGGAGCAAGAAATACGTAAGGGTCGGCTAGAAGATGAAAAGCTAATTTTTTTTTATTGTAGTGTTCACACCAGGAGCAAATGCTCCTGGGTGTAGAAAGGTACTTCCGAGAATGGAACCTTATGGTTTGGAAAAAGGATATGTGTGCCTGAGGTGAAAGCCATTCATGATACAATTTTGCGTGAAGCACATGAGTCGGCCTATTCTATCCATCCTGGAAGTACTAAGATGTATCTAAATCTTAAGGAGAACTAGTAGAGTGCCCGTGCGTTGCCACGGGCTCTTGCAAACTTAGTGATGTTCAACTAACAAACTGAGCGATGTTCCACACATACAAACAATATAACACAAACACAATTATTTAATAACTAATTTTTTTTTGCAATGTGCACGGGCACATCATGAAAAATTAACGACATGTCCATGTAACAAACTCAGCGATGTTCCAACTAAACATCCATTACAAAACTATTAATATCTAGATGATCCGCTTAAGAGATTCTTTCACAATATTAGGAAAGTTTCCTTTAGCTTCATTTCCATGATGTTTTAGCAAGTATAATAAAAACTGCTTCCTCAACTCGTACCCATCCTGCAAAAACAATAAATGTAGTTAGTATGAAAATTTCACGACGAAGGTCTTAAAACATGTAACGGACAATACTCACCGCACAAACCGGCTTGACCAATTCTTTACCGTTGAAAGGATCGATATGGTTGACTAGAGGGGGGGGGGTGAATAGGCAACTAACAATTTTTAGCTTTTCTTAACCACTTAAAATTAAGCGACAAAATAAGTTGTCTAGATATTCTACTAGGAAGACAACTAAGACAAAGAAGCACAACAACTACACATGCATGCTATAGGAGTTGAACAAGTAAAGCATGCAAAGGTAAAGGTAAGAAATAACCACAAGTGGAACCGGAGGAGACGAGGATGTGTTTCCGAAGTTCCTTCCCTTTGAGGGGAAGTACGTCTCCGTTGGAGCGGTGTGGAGGCACAATGCTCCCCAAGAAGCCACTAGGGCCACCGTATTCTCCTCACGCCCTCACACGATGCAAGGTGCCGTGATTCCACTAGTGGTGCCCTTGAAGGTGGCAACCGAACCTTTACAAACAAGGTTGGGGCAAACTCCACAACTTGGAGGCTCCCAACAAACCACGAAGCTTCACCGCAATGGAATATGGCTTCGAGGTGACCTCAACCGTCTAGGGTGCTCAAACACCCAAGAGTAACAAGATCCGCAAGGGATTAGTGGGGAGAATCAAATATCTCTTGGTGGAAGTGTAGATCGATGCCTCCTCAAGCAATCCCGAGCAAATCAACAAGTTTGATTGGCTAGGGAGAGAGATCGGGCGGAAATGGAGCTTTTGGAGCAACAATGGAGTAGTGGGGGAAGAGGCAAGTCTTCTTGGAGAAGAAGACCCCCTATATATAGTGGGGGGACAAATCCAACCGTTATTGGAGGTTTCAGCCCGCAGAGAGCGGTAGACCGCGCACGAGTTGCGGTACTACCGCTGGCTGAGCGGTACTACCGCTTTGGCAGCGGTACTACCGCTTAGGCAAAGAATGCGACATGATTCACAACCACGGATGAAATAAATTACATCCGTGGCTACATCCGCAGGGAAAACGGTAGTAGCAAAAATGCGACACGGTACTACCGCTTAAGACAAGCGGTACTACCGCATTGTATGCGGAAGTAAAATATTACTTCCGCATCCACTTCTGTACTTAGACTCAGCACCTGAGCCAGGTACACGGTACTACCGTTCTGGCGAAGCGGTACTACCGCGGGAGCGGTACTACCGTGTCGGCAGGCGGTACTACCGTGTAACTGTGCGGTACTACCGCTTGGTTGAGCGGTACTACCGCTTGGTTGAGCGGTACTACCGCTTGCTAGGCAGTTGATCAGTTCAGAAGCCACAGTTTTGCAACAGCGAAAGATAACCGGTTGGACCTCCAGAGAAGCAAGGAAAGGTGGTGTGGGAGAAAGATGTGTACGTGTTGATTCTACCCAAACCTTTCCGACGCGGACCCCCTCTTAATAGTACGGCTTTCCTATTACTCAAAGCCACCGACAGGGAGCAAAAAGAAAACACCGTCCTTCATAGAATCCGAGGGGCAAGCAATCGTCTTGTGCCATAAGGGAGATATACCTGTATGAGCTTAGAGCACATGATCAGTCCGCAAAAGCATTGTCATCAATCACCAAAACTACTTAGGGAGAAATATGCCCTTACAATCTCCCCCTTTTTGGTGTATTGATGACAACACGAGATTTGCACAGAGAAGAAATAATAGAGTAAGCAATATAAGCCCTAGAGTATAGGTGAGCTCCCCCTGTATGTGTGCCTTCACACGATTGTGCTTTGGACTGCACCGCACACATACTAGGTATAGTGCTCCCCTATAATCTACACACGAGATACTCTATATAACATTGACTGCATAGGATAAACATTAAAGACATAATAATAAGTTCAACGATACCGGGGAATATGTCTTACACCATATGATTGTCTCACATAAACACGCACAATAAACCAAGTTCAACGAAAAGAAACACACGAACAAGCACAAGACGGCAAATGCAAATCACTCTTCCCCTTTGTCATCGAGACACCACAAAGGGGACAAGAGGATACGAAGACGGGTGGCAGCCCGGGAGAAGCTCAGTCGTCATACTCATCTCCAAACCCCTGCTGCTCCTCCTGATAGTCATCATCAGAACCCTGCTGCTCTGGCTGATACTCCTCATCAGAATCTGACCACTGGTACCCCTGGCGAGCCATCCAGGTAGCCTCAGGAGTGATGTTGTCCTCAGATCCATTGGAAACCTCCTCTCCATATACAGCCAGAATCTTCTTGTCCCGCTGACGTGTCTTCTTGTCAGCCACATGAGCACGGTATTGCCCCTGAGCCTGCATGCAGAAGAGGACCTTCATCTTCTGCTGCAGCTTCTTAGCCCAAGAAGGCTTCTCCACTGCAGAGGAAGAAGAGGGGGCAGATCTGCCAGTGCGGACATCGCCAGTCTCCTCCACAGGCTCATCCTCAGTGCCCATCTGGGCAGCAGCAGCCTGAGCACGTGTAGTGGTGTTGGCCCAACGAGTCTTGACGCGAAGCCGGATAGGATCATGGCGGTAGCAGTCGGCCTCGAACTCCTCCTCTGGATACAACTTCGCCCAAGTCTTGGAGATGAGCAGAAATAAGTATGGACCATAGATAGGTACCTTGCGAGTGTAGATGGCAAACCGGAGCTCATTCCACATGATGTGGGAAATGTCAAGTGGTGCAGCCTGTGCGGAGCGAGCCTCTTGACACATCAGAAGCATATCAACTAGATAGGCATGGACCTTGTCCTTATCGCCAACACGAGGGAAGAGCGTGTTGCGAAAGATCCTATACATGATGTCCAGGAAGGGATTCAATACCCAAGTTGTTTTGCCACTAGCAAGGGTCTTCGCCTCATAGAATGGAAGCACTTTGTCCTTATTTGCTGATTCAGGGTTGGCGTGGGGCCGAAAACCAATTGGGTGATGGAGACCCTCATCTGGAAGCTGAAGAAGATCCATGAATTCCTTCCAAGTGGAGGTCATCTTGTGACCATGGGTCATCCAAGTCATGGGGCCATCCTCCTTGGCCTGAAAGTTGACGGAGGCATAGAACTGCGCAATTAGCTCAGGGTCAAAGTCGTTCTGGAATGTCATGATGTGCTCCAGACCCAGCTGCTCGATCAAATCAAGGGCTTCTGCAAAGTATGCCCTGTTCTGATCCTTCCTCATGTGCTCCACATCCACCCAGTGAGCATCCACATAGAGATTGGCCTTGGTCTTGAGCACCTCGTGATAGATGCGAAACTGCTGCTTGGTCCAGAAGACATCATCACCAGGAAAGTGCTCACGGGGTTCTCCATATGGGTTGATCTTCCTTCTAGACATGAACTCAGCAGCAGGCATTTCCTCCATAGACATTGATGATTCCTTGCGCTTGTTGGCTGAAGTCTTGTACCGACGCTGGGGATTGGAGCCCTCTGGCACATCACTTGGGGTACGCATGCGCTTGGAACCGGTGTCACGGACTGGGTTGGTACGACGACCCTCAAAACCGGAGCCACCACCTAAAAACACAAACACAAGACCACAACAACACAAATACAAGAAGAATCAATGCCAAAACCTCGGAAGACACGAGAAACCAGAGGAAATAGAAAAGAGATCATGCTACGAAAGAAAATATGATCCAAGCGGTAGTACTGCTGACCCTTGCGGAAGTAAAAAATTAGTACCGCAGGGTAAGCGGTAGTACCGCATGTCACATGCGGTAGTACCGCATACCCTGCGGTAGTAACATTTTACTTCCGCGAGAAGAGGCGGAACTAAAATATTAGTACTGCACGCGGAGCGGTAGTACCGCATTGGGTTGCGGTAGTACCGCTCGGCAAGCAGTACTAAAAGTTTACTTCCGCCCGAGGGGGCGGAACTAAAAACTTAGTGCTGCATGCGGAGCGGTAGTACCGCCTTGGGTCGCGGTAGTACCGCTCGGCAAGCAGTACTAAAAGTTTACTTCCGCCCGTGGGGGCGGAACTAAAAACTTAGTGCTGCATGCGGGGCGGTAGTACCGTGATGGCTCGCGGTAGTACCGCTCGGCACGCAGTACTACAGTTTTTACTTCCGCCCGAGCGGTAGTACCGCTGAGGTCAGCGGTAGTACCGCTGAGGTCAGCGGTAGTACCGCTCAGGTCAGATCAGATCTGGATTACATCGAGCGGTAGTACCGCGGTCCTCCAGCGGTAGTACCGCACGAAACAGATCTGAGAAAAATAGATCTAGAAACTACCAACGAGATCGACATACGGTACTACGGCTGATCATAGCAATTTCGTAGCAACAACTCTAAGCATATTTCTAGTGCACAAACACGCTTCCACAACCTAAGCATCCATGGATAAGAACACGAAGAACACAAAAGCACCAAGCATCTCCCCTAACCCTAAAAACTTAGGCAAGGCAAAAAGAAGAGGGGAAAAGGGGAGAAACCTGCATCCATGGCAAGAGGACGTGGTGGGGAACGATCCCACCGGTCGGAAAGCGAGAAGAGTGGCCGAGGGAGGAGATCCGGCGAGGTCCTCCGGCGGCGTTCTTGAGAGAGAGAGAGACAGGGACGACGTGGGGGTTAGGAGTGAATGGGTATGGGGGAGATGAAACTCCCCCTGCCTGCTTATAACCCCCACACGTTCCGATATGTGCGGTAGTACCGCGGTCATCGCGGTAGTACCGCTTGCACGGTAGTACCGCTCGCCGGGCGGTAGTACCGCCCTACCAGCGGTAGTAAAAAATTACTGCCGTGCTGGAGGTACGGTAGTACCGCATGTCCTTCGCGGTAGTACCGTAACCGATCACGGTAGTACCGCTCTCCCAAGAAAATGCACGAAAGGATGAGGTTTTAAGCGAGTAAAAAACACCATGTGCATAAGCAAAACACATAACACAAATTCCTCATAAGAGGGCGGTGGCCGAGGCCACCTATGTTTGAGTTTTATAGATATGGCACCGCGAAGAATTATCCTTGGGCCCATGATCCAAACTCGACTTGAAGCATTTAAGCCAACTATGTATGGCAAATGATGAAGATTTGGTTAGTTTATGCATAATAAAGGGAGGAATAGTTCATTGAGAGAACAATACTCCCCCTAAGTCCATGCCTACATCTAGACAAGATAGCTATGTCGAGTGTGAGGAGTGTGTGCACAGATTCAAACCACATTGCTCAAATCGACGATATTTAGCTCATGCCTTAACTCGCGAAATCTTGCTTCGTCCAGAGGCTTCGTGAAGATATCTGCAAGGTTATCATGAGTGTTGACGTAGTGAAGCTCGATTTCTCCTTGCCTTATGTGATCCCGGATGAAGTGATACCGAATCTCAATATGCTTCGTCTTGAAGTGAAGCACCGGGTTGAGAGAAATTTTGATGGCACTTTCATTGTCACACCAAAGAGGCACTTTGTCACAAGTGACACCGTAATCCTTTAAAGTTTGCCTCATCCATAAGAGTTGAGCACAGCAACTGCCAGCGGCCACATATTCTGCTTCAGTGGACGAGAGAGATACACAACTTTGCTTTTCGGAAGACCAACTAACAAGAGAGCAACCAAGGAATTGGCACCCTCCCGAGGTGGACTTCCTATCCACTTTGTCTCCCGCCCAGTCAGAATCAGAGAAACCAACAAGGTTGAAATTTGCTCCTCTTGGGTACCATAAGCCAAAGTTTGGGGTATGAGCCAAATATCGAAAGATTCGCTTGACAGCCACAAAGTGACTTTCCTTAGGTGAGGCTTGAAACCGTGCACAAATTCCCACACTCAACATAATATCCGGTCTAGATGCACAAAGGTAAAGCAAGGATCCGATCATAGAGCGATATACCTTTTGATCCACCGCTTTACCATTGGGATCAATGTCAAGTTGGCATTTGGTTGGCATTGGAGTAGTAGCCGGCTTGACATCACTAAGGTTGAACCTCTTGAGCATGTCTTGAGTATACTTGGATTGTTTGATGAAGATGCCTTCTCTTCGTTGTTTGATCTCAAATCCAAGGAAGTACTTCAACTCTCCCATCATGGACATCTCAAAATGTGTGGTCATGAGTGCGGCAAACTCATCATTGAAAGCTTTGTTAGGAGAACCAAAGATAATATCATCTACATATAGTTGGCATACAAACAACTCCCCTTTGACCTTCTTAGTAAAAAGAGTGGGGTCGATTTTCCCAATTTCAAACCCACGATCTTGTAACAACTCGGTAAGGTGCTCATACCACGCTCGTGGGGCTTGTTTAAGGCCATAGAGTGCCTTATCAAGTTGATACACATGATTGGGGAACTTAGGATCCTCGAACCCCGGGGGTTGTTTAACATACACCAACTCATTAATGGGACCATTAAGAAATGCACTTTTCACATCCATTTGTTGCAATTTAAAGTTATGATGGGAAGCATAGGCAAGCAACAAACGAATGGATTCAAGACGAGCAACGGGGGCAAAGGTTTCACCGTAGTCGATACCCTCGACTTGGGAGTAGCCTTGAGCCACCAGACGTGCCTTGTTGCGGATAACAATGCCATGGGCATCTTGCTTGTTCTTAAAGATCCATTTGGTTCCAATGACATTATGGTTCTCCTTTGGTCTTGGCACCAGACGCCACACTTTGTTGCGCTCGAAGTTATTGAGTTCTTCATGCATGGCATTGAGCCAGTCAGGGTCTTCGAGCGCCTCATAGACCTTCTTAGGTTCAACAAAGGAGACAAAAGCTTGATGAGCACAATAGTTTGCTAATTGTCTACGAGTGCTTACCCCCCTTTTGATGCTTCCTAAAATGTTCTCGATGTGATGCTCGTTGGAAGCAAGCCTGGAGGCAACTTTTGCAGCACGACGCTCTAATTGCTCTTCAAGTGATAACTGAGGAGCATTGAGTTGATCATCTGGAGCGTCATCATGAGCAAGATCTTGATCTTGAGCTTCCTCTTGACCTTGATCTTGCTCGGGGATTTGAACTTGGCCTTGTGCATCAATTGGTGGTTC
>LR738712.1:28222551-28251926 GCA_902687465.1 Secale cereale
CCTTCTCCTTCGGCCACAAGGGGTTCCTCAACGGGTAGGATATATCCAACACCCATTCTTCTTATGGCTTGAGGAGGAATTTCATCACCTGCATCACAAGTACCACTTTGCTCCACTTGGGAGCCGTTATTTTCATCAAACTCTACGTTACTCGTCTCCTCTATGAGTCCAGTGGACTTGTTGAGGACACGGTAAGCATGAGAGTTTGTAGCATAACCAACAAATATGCCCTCATGAGCTCTAGATTCAAATTTAGACAAACGAACACCTTTCTTGAGAATGAAACACTTACACCCGAACACCCGGAAGTACTTGAGATTGGGCTTGTTACCGGTAAGAATCTCATATGGAGTTTTGTTCAAGCCTTTGCGGAGATAGAGACGATTTGACGCATGGCAAGCGGTGTTGATGGCTTCGGCCCAAAAGTTGTATGGAGAGTTGAATTCAGCCATCATGGTTCTTGCAGCGTCTATCAAGGTTCGGTTCTTTCTCTCCGCAACACCGTTTTGCTGAGGGGTATATGGGGCGGCATATTGATGTTTGATCCCCTCATCACCAAGAAACTCATCCAAGGTGTAGTTCTTGAACTCGGTGCCATTGTCACTTCTGATCATCAAAATCTTTGCTTCATGTTGTCGTTGAGCTTCATTTGCAAAGTTGATGACGGTTTGTTGGGTCTCACTCTTCTTCTTGAAGAAGTATACCCAGGTATATCTTGAGTAATCATCCACAATCACCAAGCAATATTTCCTACCCCCAAGACTATCAAAAGTGGGAGGCCCAAAGAGATCCATGTGGAGGAGCTCTAGAGGTCTCTTTGAATAGATGATAGTCGTGGGAGGGTGAGCCTTCTCATGTAATTTTCCTTCAATGCACGCCCTGCAAGCACGATCTTTGGCAAAGCTAACATTTGTTAGTCCTCGGACATGGTCCCCCTTGAGAAGACTTTGCAAAGATCTCATATTGACGTGGGCCAAACGGCGATGCCAAAGCCATCCCACATCAACTTTAGCCATTAGGCATGTCGCGACCTGAGTGGGTTGCTTCGAGAAGTTAACCACATAAAGACCGTTCTCGACATGCCCAACATAGGCTACTTTAAGAGTCTTGCTCCACAAGAGGGCCACATAATCAATATCAAAGAATGTAGCAAAGCCCATGAGTGCGAGTTGGCGAACAGAAAGTAAATTGTATGCAAGGGACTCAACAAGCATGACTTTCTCGATCGTGAGATCATGAGAGACAACAACCTTGCCAAGTCCCAATACCTTAGAAGATGAAGCATCACCCCATTCGACGTTGGTGGCCATAGATGAACCGAGATGCACGTCCACCACCAAGTCTTTGCTTCCGGTCATATGATTTGTGGCTCCGCTATCGAGCAACCATGATCCCCCACCGGAAGCAAACCCCTACAAGAGATCAATGCTTGGATTTAGGTACCCATTTGGTAATGGGTCCTTTGAGGTTAGTGACAAGGGTCTTAGGAACCCAAATGGACCATTCAATGTACTCATAGGAAGAACCAACAAATTTAGCAAACACATGGCCATCACTAGCACGGCATAAAACATATGAAGGATTAATATCGCCGGCCATGTTTGAAGGTGTGGTGGAGTTTTTCTTGACACCACCACTTTTCTTCTTGGTTGACGTGCCCTCTCCTTCTTTCACAAAGGATTGTCGGAGAGGGGGTGGTTGCTTTGTCTTGTCATTCTTCTTCTTCTTGGGCTTAGGAGCAAACCCAATTCCTTCCTTTGCCACAACTTCCTTTTGATTGCTCAAAAGGTCGTTGAGGTTCTTCTCACCTTGTATGCAAGTCACAAGGCCTTTCTCAAGTTGCTTCTTCAATTCGGCATTCTCTTCAACAAGATGCACATGCTCACAACATGGGTTAGTAGCATTTGCATTATCAATTAAAACCATGCGAGGAAAGATAGCCTTTTCCTTGGTTAGCGAAACTTGGAGTTGATCATGAGACTCCTTGAGAGTAGCATGCATTCCTTTCAAGGCCTTGTGAGCCTTGTCAAGTATGTCAAACTCCTCTTTGAGTTTAGCATGGTCAACCACAAGTTTTGCCTTCTAAGAGTTAAGGACACGAGAGACAACTAATGCATGATCAAGATCTTTCTTTAATTTAGCATGATCATCATTGTGTGACTCCTCAAGAGCCAAACGAAGACCACGCTCCTCCTCTAGGGCGTTAGAGAGATCCGATATCTCATCGGCATAGTCTCGACTATGCCCTTCCATTTTAGTAATGGTTTCCTCGTGAGCCTCAATAATGTCATTGGCCTCACCGAGTTGTTCCAAGAGAGCAACAACATGCTTCTTGGATTTGCCCTTGAGATTCTTTATGAACACATCAAATTCATTTTCTCCCTCCTTACTACCCTCACCCTCATCAATACAATTAGTTAATGAGGGGTTAGAAGAGATAGTAGAATTGATGATCGGGGTTACCTTGTTGGTGGCCTTGGCCATAAGACACTTGGCGGTGATGTTCTCGTTTGGTGAGTTGAAGAGAGATGAGTGCGGAGTGGTAGCAATTGCAATTGTGGCCATAGTGGTCACCTCATCGTCTTCATCATTGTCATCATCCTCCACATATTCTTCTTGAGCCACCAACACTTTCGGAGGAGTCTTCTTGATGAAGTTGTTCTTGTTGGGATAGGACTTTGACTTGTCCTTCCGAATAAGCTTGCCTCCAAAGTCTTCTCTCTTCTCATAGGGGCAATCCACAACGAAGTGGCTTACATTTCCACAGTTGAAACATGTCCTTACTCGTTGCTTCCCTTTGTTGCCACTGGAGTTGTTCCTATTAAAGTTGGACCTTGAGTTCTTCTTGCCCCAGAATTGCCTTGAAGCAAGAGCCATGTGCTCGTGATAGGCATATTTGGTGTCCTCGGGGCAGCACTCATCATCATCTTCCACTTCCTCCTCTTCCACAGAAGCCTTGGCCTTCAGAGCAAGATTAGGCTTCTTGGATCGTTGAGCTCTTAGGACCGCATTGTCGGCGGTAACGTCAAGGATCCTCATGGCAACAAATTCATCCAACACTTCGTTTGAGGATAAAGTGTGGAAGTCCGGTCTCTGACGAATCACAGAGGACATGGCCTTGTGATAGGGCATCATGGCCTTGAGGAACTTGCGCTTGATCCAATTGTCATCCGTATCCTTACTGCCATGATCTCGAAGAGACACTGCAAGAATAGTTAATCTTCGATAAAGTTCACGAGGATCTTCATCTTCGATCATTGCAAACTCATCAGCTTCATCTTGCACCACTTCATAGTTGGAGCGTTGAATACTTGTGCTTCCCTTGTACATTGTGCCAACATGCTCCCATGCTTCCTTGGCCACAGTGAATGGACGAAGATGAGCAATGTCTTCAGGAGGGATGGAGACTTGAAGAATGCAAAGTGCGGACTCGTTGAACTGATGATCGGCAGTTTCTCTTGGAGTCATGTTGTCGGGATCATACGGATAAAAACCTTGCTCAATGATTCTCCAGAGGTTAGTGGAACAATGATTAATATGACGTTTGAAACGAAACACCCAAGTAGCAAAATCAGTATTTTTAACAAACTTGGGAGGGGGCCCGACAGAATTTAAATGCGGTGTGGGAACGGGTCCTCCATAGTGAGTAGGAGGAGGAGATTGGGCAAATTTCCCACTTCCATGCTTAGCGACCGGGGCTTGCTCACTACTAGCTTCTCCCTTGTCGGGATCAGCCTCTGACACGTTGGTAGCGGGACGACCCACTTCCAACGGTGAGGTGGATAATTTAAGCCCCTCAAACATTTCTTTAAACATGCCTTTGACCTCGCTCACTAGTGATTCTTTCAATGTGGTCAAGGCCACATTGAACTCCTCACGAGTGACCGAAGCTCCCCCATCTAACGTAGGCACGGACGGATTTCCACCGGAATGGTCCTCCGTCTCGACTACGTTGTCAACCATACTCTTCGGACGGTAAAGTCCTTAAAAAGAGACGAGGCTCTGATACCAATTGAAAGGATCGATATGGTTGACTAGAGGGGGGGGGGGTGAATAGGCAACTAACAATTTTTAGCTTTTCTTAACCACTTAAAATTAAGCGACAAAATAAGTTGTCTAGATATTCTACTAGGAAGACAACTAAGACAAAGAAGCACAACAACTACACATGCATGCTATAGGAGTTGAACAAGTAAAGCATGCAAAGGTAAAGGTAAGAAATAACCACAAGTGGAACCGGAGGAGACGAATAATCTTCTATGTTAAACAACCCCCGGGGTTCTTCATTGCAACTGCATCTTTGCTTAGTCTGTTGCGCTTCAATTCACGATTAGCTGTAATTTGCTTTGTTCTCCTTTTAGATAATTATCACTAAGTAAAGTTAACACTATCATACATAGAATTATCAATGTCTTTAAATCATGGTGGTAGTATATAACAACTTCTATAATTAGCTTTGTTCAAGAAAGTAAGCTAGTTCATTAAAGTAGGTTACTTTTGTTTACCATATTCGTTTGTTTAAATAATAATTTTTGTATTGTGGTATACCTATACATAGTTTCAAATAAGTATGACTGAGTTAATTAATGACGGTGCATGTGTCGCGAGTGTCTTGTTTTTCATGGATACAATTTGAGAAGTAGAAAAATGTTACGACATTGTAGATCAGATTAATTATTGCACTACCATCAGACAATAAAAGTTTCTTCACATGTAACAGTAGCTTTATTGAGATCCACTAAAGACTATTGCTATACACGTAAATGTGTGTGTTTTGGCATCAATGGTTTATTATGCACACATATGAACTGTTATAAATCCGTCTATGTACCTATATTCAAATATTAGGGCATGCACATATTATTGGGTCATGTTTATTGCACTACGTCCTATGATATTGTTTTTCTCCCGTTGCAACGCACGGGCATTTTTGCTAGTAGTAGCAAAAATGCCCGTAAGTGCAAGTATTGGACATATAGTTTATTGCATGGTTACTTATAATTGTATCATGATATTTATTTATTTAACTAACACATCATGTTTTTCAATTTGTCTTCAAATCACCCGTGTGATATATATCCACTAATGCATCATGTGTTTCATCAGTTTATCTTGTGACTTAACCCTGCATGACATGCTCATTCAACTTTGGACCAAATATTTCTTTCTTTTAATAAAAACTGAGACATCCCTCGATTTCGAAATTAAAAAAAAAAGAACAAAAAAAAATCTAGACCTACCTAGAGTACCAAACCTAAAATAAAACAAGAAAACTTGCGACATATACACACAAACAGAAAAAAAAACATTCAAGGATATTATTGGCTTATGGGTCCAGTGAGATTGTAAATTGTTTATACTTCCCTAGATAGTAAATACTCAAACACAGGCTTTGTCACACACATTCTCAACCACAGGATTAACAACTCTAGAAGCTTTTCTTCTCAAAAAAAAACTCTAGAAGCTTCAGATGGGCCCTACGTGTCATAAGGCCCAGTTCCATAAAGTTAAGCCCACGTCGATCTTTATAGTGAGTCCGACTTTCATTATTAGAAAAAAATATGAAAACTACATCTTTATCCTTTCACCTAAAATGCTCCAGCAGATTTTCCATCTCTAGCGCCGCTCATCCGTCGTGCAATCTTCGCCCATCGTTAGTGCTGGTTTGCATCCCTGTTGTCTCCCAACCTACCAACCGGGGCACAGGATCACCAAGGTCACTTTCATAGATCAGCTTCGTCGCACGGACATCCGACCTCCCGTTCGCACTGCAAGAGCTAATACAAGGCTCCTGTGGTGGCAAAAATTGAAGACCGTTTGGTTAGAGCAAATGTGAACTCGTAGCTTCGTTAAGAATGAAGACTGTTGGAATGCAAATTGCTCTTTAAAAACTATTTTGTTCAATAATTCTCATGTAAATAACTATTTTACAAAGATAAACCAACTATTTTTAAAATAAAAACATTGCAAAACCAAATTAAATCAGTATTGTCTCATGGTTTCTCTCTTACACGCTCGTGAGTTGGAGATGGCCAAGCATCACATCCAGCACTCCAGCGTGTACCCGCTGCTACTCCGAGCGATGCCGATGCGGTTCGAAGCTTTTGACACTCGTTGGCGTTTCATCGAACACGGTGCAAGCGAACATGAGGTCACCACCACCGACGCTTGCATCAAGACAGTTGAGGAAGCATGAGTTAAATTATCCTACTCATGATCTGGAGCTAGCAGCTGTGGTACATGCATTGAAGATCTGGAGACACTATCTGATTGGTCACAAGAGTGATATCTACACCGATCATAAGAGCTTGAAGTATATATTCACTCAGACATGTCTGAATTTAAGACAACGTCGCTGGCTAGAGTTAATCAAGGATTATGAATCGGAGGTACATTATCATCCAGGTAAGGCGAATGTTTTAGCTGATGCTCTCAGTAGGAAGAAATATGACAACAATCATAAGTTGAGGCCAGAGGCAGAAGAGTTGTATGCGGAGTTGCAACATCTGAACCTTGGTATTGTTGCTAGTGCTATGGAGATAAAAGTGATTCCTATGTTGGAGCAAGAAATACGTAAGGGTCGGCTAGAAGATGAAAAGCTAATTTTTTTTTATTGTAGTGTTCACACCAGGAGCAAATGCTCCTGGGTGTAGAAAGGTACTTCCGAGAATGGAACCTTATGGTTTGGAAAAAGGATATGTGTGCCTGAGGTGAAAGCCATTCATGATACAATTTTGCGTGAAGCACATGAGTCGGCCTATTCTATCCATCCTGGAAGTACTAAGATGTATCTAAATCTTAAGGAGAACTAGTAGAGTGCCCGTGCGTTGCCACGGGCTCTTGCAAACTTAGTGATGTTCAACTAACAAACTGAGCGATGTTCCACACATACAAACAATATAACACAAACACAATTATTTAATAACTAATTTTTTTTTGCAATGTGCACGGGCACATCATGAAAAATTAACGACATGTCCATGTAACAAACTCAGCGATGTTCCAACTAAACATCCATTACAAAACTATTAATATCTAGATGATCCGCTTAAGAGATTCTTTCACAATATTAGGAAAGTTTCCTTTAGCTTCATTTCCATGATGTTTTAGCAAGTATAATAAAAACTGCTTCCTCAACTCGTACCCATCCTGCAAAAACAATAAATGTAGTTAGTATGAAAATTTCACGACGAAGGTCTTAAAACATGTAACGGACAATACTCACCGCACAAACCGGCTTGACCAATTCTTTACCGTTGAAAGGATTGATATGGTTGACTAGAGGGGGGGGGGGGGTGAATAGGCAACTAACAATTTTTAGCTTTTCTTAACCACTTAAAATTAAGCGACAAAATAAGTTGTCTAGATATTCTACTAGGAAGACAACTAAGACAAAGAAGCACAACAACTACACATGCATGCTATAGGAGTTGAACAAGTAAAGAATGCAAAGGTAAAGGTAAGAAATAACCACAAGTGGAACCGGAGGAGACGAGGATGTGTTTCCGAAGTTCCTTCCCTTTGAGGGGAAGTACGTCTCCGTTGGAGCGGTGTGGAGGCACAATGCTCCCCAAGAAGCCACTAGGGCCACCGTATTCTCCTCACGCCCTCACACGATGCAAGGTGCCGTGATTCCACAAGTGGTGCCCTTGAAGGTGGCAACCGAACCTTTACAAACAAGGTTGGGGCAAACTCCACAACTTGGAGGCTCCCAACAAACCGCGAAGCTTCACCGCAATGGAATATGGCTTCGAGGTGACCTCAACCGTCTAGGGTGCTCAAACACCCAAGAGTAACAAGATCCGCAAGGGATTAGTGGGGAGAATCAAATATCTCTTGGTGGAAGTGTAGATCGATGCCTCCTCAAGCAATCCCGAGCAAATCAACAAGTTTGATTGGCTAGGGAGAGAGATCGGGCGGAAATGGAGCTTTTGGAGCAACAATGGAGTAGTGGGGGAAGAGGCAAGTCTTCTTGGAGAAGAAGACCCCCTATATATAGTGGGGGGACAAATCCAACCGTTATTGGAGGTTTCAGCCCGCAGAGAGCGGTAGACCGCGCACGAGTTGCGGTACTACCGCTGGCTGAGCGGTACTACCGCTTTGGCAGCGGTACTACCGCTTAGGCAAAGAATGCGACATGATTCACAACCACGGATGAAATAAATTACATCCGTGGCTACATCCGCAGGGAAAACGGTAGTAGCAAAAATGCGACACGGTACTACCGCTTAAGACAAGCGGTACTACCGCATTGTATGCGGAAGTAAAATATTACTTCCGCATCCACTTCTGTACTTAGACTCAGCACCTGAGCCAGGTACACGGTACTACCGTTCTGGCGAAGCGGTACTACCGCGGGAGCGGTACTACCGTGTCGGCAGGCGGTACTACCGTGTAACTGTGCGGTACTACCGCTTGGTTGAGCGGTACTACCGCTTGCTAGGCAGTTGATCAGTTCAGAAGCCACAGTTTTGCAACAGCGAAAGATAACCGGTTGGACCTCCAGAGAAGCAAGGAAAGGTGGTGTGGGAGAAAGATGTGTACGTGTTGATTCTACCCAAACCTTTCCGACACGGACCCCCTCTTAATAGTACGGCTTTCCTATTACTCAAAGCCACCGACAGGGAGCAAAAAGAAAACACCGTCCTTCATAGAATCCGAGGGGCAAGCAATCGTCTTGTGCCATAAGGGAGATATACCTGTATGAGCTTAGAGCACATGATCAGTCCGCAAAAGCATTGTCAGCAATCACCAAAACTACTTAGGGAGAAATATGCCCTTACAACCGTTCCACCAGTGCATAAAATGAAAAACAAAATAGCCAGACATATTCCTGCAAAATCTTAAATTTTTAATAAAAAGAATATAGTGATAACAAAAGTTAATGATTGTGTTATGACTTCATTACCCGTCTATACTCGTTGGAACACCCAACGGAAATATACGTTGCCATTTAGATATATCAGAATTCCAACCAGACAGCTTTATTTCAAGTGCTTCTTTGAAGTCCCTTGCAAAACCTTTTAATTTCAGTGCATGCCTCAATTTCTTATCATCTGTAGATTGTGATGTTTGAATAGGATCCATAATATATAGACGACGTGCCTCTTTGTCAATGACATATAAGATGTATCGCCCGATGGATGCATAGGGAAGATAAATCTACAAGTGGAGCTATTAGAAACAACAATAAACCATGATTACAATGGACAAAATACTTACTTACCTTGTTGCACGATGAGATGTCGTTGTCCATCCCAGGCCAGCCATCAAATAATGTTGTCAGCGTCTGGATAGTTTCCTTCTCGCAAAACTTCTGACCTCGTGTTGACTCTAGCAGCATGGACTAAGTAAAAAAGTCATTATTGCTTCAACATGTTGATACTAATGACACATGGAATAAAGAGTTACGATAACTTACACAAAACCGTAGATCCATGAAGTGTATAGGAGGCTATGTGAACAATACCTCGTCACATGCCAGCATACACACGGCGGTGTTGAAGCAATCATTATCCATATGCTTCTCCATGTTAAGTATGCATTGAAGTTTCTTAAGACTTAAGCCCATTGGATCGAGTGTCGAGCTCCGGACCCATACCTTCCTATTAATTGGATGATAAGAAGAACAATAATATACATCCGCACATTAAATATTGATACATGATACTTACTCCAAACACCCGGCATCATCGATCGACATGATGTAGTTGCAGAGGCCAGCAAGTAATTCGCGTTGGTCTGTGGGCATGACGATGGTTGGAGCAGGGCATTTTTCTTTGACTACGTCAGGTGGACTGTCCAAACACTCGAGATCGGAATTAGCTAAAGTGTCTTCATCGTCAGGTTCATGGTATACAGGACATCCTTTTAGCTTATTCAGCTCTGAATCGAGCAAAATGACAACTATTTTTTTCGAAAATGTTTAATATCCTCCTACAAAATATACATAAAAACAATTTATATAACATTTTGAGATAGAATAATGAGATAAATGTATAATAATAAAATACCTGAGTGAACTGGTCTGACATTCCATGTGATGTCCAGTATTCCATATAATTTAGCATAAATAGTCCACATGATATGCTATAATATTATAAAATAATGATTTAGAATATCACACAGACGAATCAAATAAAATAACCATTGTAACAAGTGCTTACCCATCGGTTTGTATTGCCTCATGAAACTGTTCTACAACAGTCCATTTTGTAACATTGAGATTGGGCCACTTGTTACCTCTGATAAACTCCGGACTATGCTCTGCAAGTTTCACACGGTTCTCGAGTCCTAGTAATTGTTTTATATATGAGAAATATTAGGGATCAAGGCAAACAAAACATATGTTAAGATGAGTAAAAAAAATAGATAGTTACCATAGTAGCAAGATCATTGCGTCTGATCCGAGATCCAAGTGAGTCCAATACTTGAATCTCACGTTCTTTGGCATTGGCGGCTGCTAGATACCAATGGTAGCCCGGCATGTTAATCGGAACGAATAACTGGTGAAAATATCATACAAGTCACAGTAACAATTAGATATAAATATTAATATATAATTATAGATATATATTAAATGAAAACAATCCATAATTATGTGCAAAGATAACGAAACAAAAACTAACCATATCTTATTGTAGATAATTATTAACATGATGCACTATGCGTTGATATTTTGATGGGTCTATGTCTCTTTTCCCGTCTTCTTTTATCTGGCCAGATACAAACGTGCTTACAATGTGTACCTTTTCGCCCGCCCTGTCTTGTAAATGGTCACAAGCAAGCATGCAATATATGTAAGCATTTATTACCTGCAATGGGAATTTAGATTATATTTATATATCATGATATTATATATTGTTCATATTATTAATTACAAAGTTTGTGCAATTGGTCTTACACCGTCGTGTAAGAACATGTCATCTTTAATAAGGCATTCCAAATCGTCGGTTGACAACAAGGCATCTTGAATGTCAACGAATTGGGTATTCTTGGGGGCAGATTTGATTGATTCAATGACTGTAATATCCCTAGGTATACAAACATAGTCTGTCGAATTAAAAAAAGTTCCAACTTAGCAATCAAAATGAGCAAAATAAGTTGAATACTAAAGGCAATATCACAAAATTAAGATTGATAATAATATTAAAAAATACCTTGTGGGATAACATGTAAATTAGCATTCTTTTTTGGTTTTTATGAGATATAACTTCTTCGACGTTTTTATGTCGTGAATTTTCGTCCCCTTTCATCGTCATCGCATCTGAACCCTCAATGTATTCAGTCCGTCCATCTCCAAAGTCCATATCCATGTCTCCTGTATTCTGAAAAAACAAAAATATAAAAATAGCCATTCTGTGTTATCATCTATAAGATATATACAGAGGAAGGTTAGCTATATGCACCTCTTCTCGTGGTGTTTCAGTGTGGTCTGTCATCGTTGCATCAGTGCGTATGTCGGAACCCATCAATTTATATCTACACTAAAATATAATAAATATTTTATACTTAATCATAAAATTATATATAATATATAATAAAACTTAATGTGAAACTAACACAACCGTTTTATCTGCTAATAAAAAAAGCATATGGTTATATTAGAAAAATATGCTCTTTAAACAATTTTACTAACACAACAATTCGGAGAAAACAACAAACTATAATGTTCATATATAATTAAGTAGGCTTCTAAAATTGCTTAAATTGTTTTAAATTAATTTTATAGGCTATGGGAAATTGTCAAACAAAAACTAAAACAAATAAACAAACATTAACCAAGTATAATTTTTTTCTATGATTTGTTTTGTGATAAACTTAGTATCAGTAATAAGCATAAAAATATTTAGTTTTATGAACCATGTTAAATATATATATATACAAATTTGTTTAATTTGTGAGGTATGTATAATGTAAATATATATGTCAATTTGTGAGGTATAAAAATAATTACAAATAAATTTCTTCCCAGCACTAATAACAACTATACCATGATGAAATATATATGATGAAATATAAATTATATTTCCTAATGCATCATATTATTATATATATAATATAATAAAAATACAAGTGAAATAACACAACTATTTTATATGAAAAAAAGAAAACCTGTATGATATTTTTTTTTTAAATTAATGTCCTACCCCATGAAATTTCAGGAAAAACAACAAACGATAATGTTCATTTATAAGTAGGCCATGGAAATTTGTCCAAAAAAAAACATGGAAACAAACATTCTTCAACCAAGGATATTTGGTTTTTTTTGTGACACACTTGGTATATTTAATAATTATAAAAAATAATTACTTTTATGAACCATGTATATTATTATACACTTTTATTATATTTGTGATGTATGTATAGTTTTAATATCTATATGCACAATTTATTTTTGTGATGTATGTATAGTTTTAATATCTATATGCGCCCTTAATGCTAGGCTGTGCACAAATGCATTAAGGGCGACGGCCCAACCCCCCGCGTGACGGCCCACCTACCGCGCGACGGCCCATCCGCCGCGGGACGACCCACCTCACCCGCCGCGACATTTCCACCTCCCCCGCGCGACGGCCCACCTCCCCGACGCGGTCGCCTGTCCACCTACCCCGCCGCCTTCCTTATCCACTCACTCGCTCCTCTCCCCTCCACTCACTTCATCTCCTTCTTTCCCCTCCGCCGCCGCATCGTCGCGTGCGTCCACGAGCTGGTGGCAGAGCGACTCCGCCCGGCGATCGCCGCAGTAGTCCCTCTCCTCTCCTCTCCACTCAACTCTCCTCTCCACTCACTCGCCACCACTCAAACACTGGCATACAACTGGCGCATCGCCCCACACGTCCCGGAGCCCGCAACCACCACGACTCCGCCCGGCGACCACCGCACCAGACTCCGGCGAGCCGTGTGCGGCTGATGGGGACGCACGGATCGACCTTCATCGTCTAGGCGCAGGTGCTGGATCCGGTGGCGTTCCGTTCAGATCCGGGGTGTTGCTGGTCTCCGGCGAGTTCAAAGGTGGAACCGAAGCGGCGTGCCTCGATCTGCAACGCCAGAAGCTCCGGTACGCCGATCCGTTCCGTTCAGATCCGAGGCGTTGCTGGTCTCCGGCGAGTTCGAAGGTGGATCCGACGCGGGGTGCCTCGATCTGCAACGCCAGGAGCTCCGGTACACCGATCCGAACACTTTCCTCCTCTACTTCTTCCATTTGTTGCTTCCCTGACCTGATCTCCTCCTAACTGATGTATCGAGGTGCCGTGAGACGGCTGATGACCCACAACCGTAAGGGATCTATTGCAGCGTTTTCGATAAGTAAGAGTGTCGAACCCAACGAGGAGCAGAAGGTATTGACAAGTGATTCTGAGCAAGGAATAACTGCAAGCACTGAAAGATATCTTTTTAGGGGTTTTCTTGATATAAGCAATAGGAAAGTAAAAGCGAGCAAAGTAAAAGGCACTGGAGAGTAACAAGTGGCCCAATCCTTTCTGAGCAAAGGAGAGGCCTAGCAACTGAACTTATAAAGGCTAAAGTGTTCTTGAGGACACACGGGAGAGGTAGTCATGTGCTTTCGCCATATTCCGTATCGGTACTATGTGATGTGTTGATAAGTGTTAAGTGGGTGGATCTATGCTAGTACACCCTCTAGACTAAGATAAGTGCACTCTTATGATTAAACACCTTGCAAGCATCCGCAAATACAAGATAGTATTTAAGGCAATAGACTAACCATAGCAATACGATCGATGATCCATTGTTCCCTTGTGCAAAAGCGTGCGAACTGGGGTTCAGGTTTCTGTCACTCCGGCAACCCACCGTAAGCATTCTTTGTACACAATGTATTCCCCTAGGTCCTTAATAAGGCGAAGTGTTGAGTGTTCTACTCACACAACACCACTAGGAAAATAACAACACAACTTAAGTATCAAACAACATATATTACTTCAACATCATATGACTACTAACAACAAGACTTCTCCCATGTCCTCAAGAACTAAAGTAACTACTCACAAGACATAAAAGAGATCATGATCAGTGGAGATAGATGGGTGATAAACAATCTGGACATAATGATATTTCTCCAACAAAACTCAATAGCATTCACCACAAAGTAGTAATCAACACCGATAGGGTAAAGAGGATAGATAGTACGGATTACAGCATAAGTTGCAATTGTGAGATGAGATTGGATGAAGATGGAGATGGTGCTGATGTTGGGGATGATGTTGATGATGATCTCGATGATGCCCGTGACGATGGTGATGACGATGGCGATGATCTCCCCTTCCGGGAGGTGATCTCCCCGGCGGAATCTACCCGCCGGAGATGGCTTTTTCTTCTCTGTAGGTTTCCGCCACGGAGCGGCAGCGGAACTCCGTCAAAACTCTCATTTATAGGGTTTTTGGATGACGAGGAGTATATAGGCAAAAGGGGAGAGCCGGGAGTGGGCCAGGGGCTCCAGGCGCCCTCCCCGCGCGGCCAGGGTGGGGGCCGCGCCAGGTGGCCGCCTGGGCACCCTGTGGCCCCCCTTTGGTTGCTCTTTTGCGTATCTTCGTGATCCTTCTGGAAAATACCCTCCGTCGATTTTCAGGTAATTTGGAGGTATTCTTCTTCAGCAACTCAGCGTCCACTTTTTACCGCTGAATCCTGCGTCTGCTGCTTCGGCACCGGAAAGTTGCAAACTGTGTAAAATAGGCCAAAACAACATAAGAACATCATCGTAATGTGAAATATATCAATGAATAAGGATGAATTACGATATAAAATAGTGATGCATTTTGGACGTATCAACGGCCTCACAGGCAGGATCAGGAAGAAGATGGCCCCCCGACGACGAAGACACGGCCACGGTGCTGCAGCCTTTGGTCTACATCGCCGGCAAGAAGCACCACCACGAGGTCGGGCCACGGTGGTGCAGGCTGTCATCTACATCGTCTACCACTCCGCCATCTTCCGCAACCCCCACCACTCTCGCGTCAAGGTGAGACAAACGGCCCCTCCCCCTCCCCCGTCCCCTACAATCGATGGTCGGTGGCACGACATACATCTTCATATTGCGCCAGATATGTGGCAAGCAGTTTGCTTTACCTGTTTGTTGATTTGTGCTCTGGTCTGGTCGATCTTTCTGCACTTTCTCACTGTTCTGACGCTGGTTGCCCTGACCAAGCTTCCCACCTTCCAGAAGGCAATGGAAAATCACGATGGATTCACTTTATTTTATTGTTGCTTTTCAACTGATACAACTGAAAGTATTAGTGTTGGAAAAGTTTAGCATCACTATAAAGCTTTAAACTGTGAAGGTCCTTTGTCATAAATTTTCCGATATGTCAACATTGTGTCATTTTGATTCCATGTTTTGGATTGGATTGGGAGCCTCTTTCGGAGAGAAATACATCATAGTGCATCCTACATGGCTAGCTAGATGAATTATGGTACAACTTCAGGGTTCGTTTCACCTAGCTGCTAGATGAACTGCTTAGACAGTCAGATAGATAGCGTTAATTTTTACATATTCATTCCTCGTGTACTCTTTGATCATATTTTTCTTTGCTAACACTGAGTGCGTTTGTTTGTCATATTCCTCGTGTATTCATTCCTCACCTTTCAGCGTAGTTAATCATATTTATGCTATAAGCTTGATTGTTCGGTCTTTTGCTACCAGCTTTGGCTAATTCACCTAGACAGTTTTACATGTCCATACCCACAAAAATTCAATTCACATATACGAGTATGCTGGCTGTTTTGAAACCTTACCGTAGGTAAAAGCATTTTGGCAGGAAAAGTGATGTGCTAGCAGTGGACTTTATATGATCGGCTATTTTTTGTAGAGGGGTCTAAGCAGTACACTTTGTAGTACCATTTTTCTTTTTGGGATACACTAACTTCCTAATCAAATGCGATGGTTTTATAACTTTATATACTTGCAAAAAATTGATTTCTACATGTGTAGCTATGCTGGCATTCAGGTTGGCCGTACCTATCTAACCTTTCGCGGCAAGGTGAGACAAACGGGCCCTCCCCCCTCCCACGTCCCCTAGAATGGCCAGAGGTCCGCGGTTTGCTGTAATTTTGGGCTAGCTACGTGAGTGTGTACTGCTACTATTATAACTAGATAATACCCCGCGCGTTGCTACAGGAATTTTTGAAGGATATAAAGTATACTTCCTCCGTTCCTAAATATAAGTCTTTTGAAGAGATTCCACTACGGACTACATACGGAGCAAAATGAGTGAATCCATGCTCTAAAGTATGTCTACATACATCCGTATGTAATCTATAGTAGAATCTCTAAAAGGACTTATATTTAGGAACGGAGGGAGTACATGAGTAGATCCATCCCAACAATTATGTTTTCAAGTGTAACAGATAATATAGTGTATTTTATCATAAAGAAAATAATAGCATGCACTTTCCAAAGGTAATATAATCGTAGCTACTGCTGAGGGACACAAATTTTACGTTAGTGATAACAATACTATCAACTCAGCATTTACAATATGATTGCTCATATGGATTTGCATGAATTGTACATGTGCACCGATCTTTAATTTAAGTAAATTGTGCCAAAAAGCGCATCACTGTACATGAACTTTCGTATTTTTTAAGGATGATAAGAGAATGACGCTCTTTCGAGCATTACATAAACTGTCAAAAAAGAATGAACATAATCTGCAAAATGTAAAATATAGGTAGCAAACTTTGAGTTCAGTTTCTGTAAGCTAGGAAGGGAAGTTGCTACTTGCATGGTTAAAAAACACAGTAAATAATATTGTTTGCGGATAGACTATAAAGAATTTATTTTTGGGGCATTCAAAGACATATATTTATACAATGAACGAAGGTACAAATAGTCTGTTACAACTTAAAAATAATAGTAATGATTACCAATTCAGCAACTAATCAGTTGAACTTACCTTCTCTTCTCTGTTACATACCTCCATATTTCTGCAATAAAAAACCAAGAAAATGACCCCAGACAGAGGTAGACAGAAGGTCAGCCCAATAATAAATCAAATGAATGGTGGGACAATGATGAAAAGGTAAACACGCATGCCTTTTTTCTGAGCTGCACACATGTCATCTTGATTGACAAAGGGAGAAAACAATACGCAAGTGCACTCTTTAGGATACAATTTACTTGCATGCAGGCACGTAGATCCAAAGGCTTACAAAGATAGTATGCAAATGCTACCGTCAATGGAGAGGCAATGGGAGAACCTGCTCGTCGCTCGGCTCCGATGTCAAACGCTCCTGGCTTTGAATTCGCTCATCCGATCTCGGCCTCTTGTTATCCGGATCATCGCCTTCTTCTCCTCCCACTGTCTCCACAGAAGCCGCAGCTCTCCAGCCTCAACATCGCTTAGCGGCATGGATGACGGACTGATGGCAGCGCGACGCCGATGTTCCTGTTGCAGCTCGGCCCCGCATTGCTGCCCCGCCCTCTTCTCCGCGAAAGTGCATCTCTTGAGCGTACCAAATAAAGCAGAAGGGGAAGCCGACTCGTTAGTACAAACTGTGAATGGGCGAAGTGGAAAAGACAACAGGCGCTGAGATACATGACTTCTGGATTGCGGAGGCAATCTTCTCTATACGCTGCAATTTACTTATATATGGATGATTACAGGGAGGGGAAGAGTGCTTTCTCATGTGGGACCTACCAGATTTAAGTAGTAGTGGGTTGTGTCTGTAGTAAAATTCATAGCTGAAGGCTATATGGTAAAATCCATAACTGAAGGCTGATTAAAGTAGTAGTGGGGAGAGCTCGACCGGTGGTTAATACAGCTGGAGGGAGGACCGGCCGCCGTATGGGATTTTTTTTCATTGCCGTAACCATAGGGAATAAGACTGATTGGCTACTTTTAAAACTGAATAGTGACGTGGCACATGTGCATGGCTAGAGAATAAGGAGTAGTGGGGAGCAACTTCTTAGGAATGGTAGATTAGGAGAACGGAGAGGGAGAGGGTCAGGGGGCAGAAAGCTATGTGCTAGCTATGTGAGCAGACCGAGAAAAATGAAGGATCAATATGACTGGCCATCAGGACTTGCTTAGAAATTACTGTTCTTTACTGACATCAATAGCAATATGCTAGATCCAATGGTTTATAAATCTATTATATGTCAACTTGTCGGTTTGTTTTCTCTTTCTTGTGACTTGCTTTTTTTCATTATGTCATTACTCGCACACTTGTGTGCTAAGTCTGATTTTGTTGAGTTTTTGAATAGAAGTCTCGATGGTATACATGAATAAGAATATTTAAAAAGTGTAGGGGTGTAAATCTGAATTTAGTGTCTCTTTGACTCTGACACATGCTCATTTTGTACGGCAAGCTCTGAACTATTGGAAGTTTCCCAACACCTGAAGACATCAAGTGAAGTTAAAGCTTCCATCTAATAAGCCAAAGCCATGAGGAAAGCATGTACTAAGTTTCAGAGGCATCTACATGCATCTGAAACTTTGTATATGCCTTTCTGAAGGTTGTGTCTTGTAACATGGCAGCTTTCAAATGGCTTTGGCTTAATAAAGAAGTATTATCTTGTCATTTCTCATGGCTTCGGCTTATAATAAAGCGCATCACAACATAAACACGACTATGAAACATGGTGCATGCCTTTCTCATGGCTTTGGCTTATAAAATGACAACTTCGTGATTCCCGTTCTATTTGCTAACCTATATTATGATTTAATGCCACTACAGTTTACTATTTGACATGACAACATATTACTGACAATTCTATAATGTCAATGAGGCAAATAAGGCATTTAAGTCTGTTTCTTTCATTTTTCTGTTTCACAAAAGGTGGAATGGCTCCTAAATTTCACATAATGATGTTCAAACATTTTTTTTATATATATTCAAATCTTCAGGAGAACAAGCATTCATGGCTCATGATCTCAGTATCATAATAAAATGAACTCTATGCTCTGTACCTTAGGAGCTTGACCAATCTTAAAACATGTTTATAATTCAAGCAAAACTTTGGGACATGTATGGATTAACAAATATAGTTAGTGGGGGCTACCATTCACAGAAAAAGGCATTTCGTGATGGTCTGCAAGCTATGATTTATGTTATATCCATCGTATTACTTGCTATATCTTGAGCATGTAGATTAATTCGGTTGGGATATATTTGGTATTGGAGTATTACATATCCGTTGTGAACAATTTTAGACTATTCCATCGAAGCATTTTGTCGTCATGCAGTTTGTATTAAATGTAATGACTTAAATGCACTCTGATGATATATATCTTCATAAGATGATTAAATCTTGTTGTCCTATCAGGCATGTTGAAACACTTAAAAAGCTATTTGTTTGTTGTTCTGGCTCAAATATATTTATGAGATTTGATAATAAAGTTAGTTAGTCAACTATGGTTGTCGTGGAATTAGCACGGCAGATGTCCGGTTTAACGGACTTAGTGATGGAACCATCGCACGGGTTAGCTTGAAGGGGTTAAAAGCACACAAAGGACACAGAGGGTTTATACTAGTTCGGCCCCTTCGATGAAGGTAAAAGCCTACGTCTAGTTTGGTTTGGTATTTCTTGGGCGTCGATGAACAGGGAGCGGATCGCTTGCCTGTGTCTCGACGGGTTGTTTCTTGTCCTTGAACCGTCGCCGGGTCGTCCCTTTATATAGAGGCGACGCCCGGTCCGGTTTACAGAGTCCCGAGGCCGGCTCATACTTGTGTCCGCCTCGGTCTCTGTTCTTCCTTTCTTGACTCTCACGTTTACATGATAGGACGGTTTACAAACCGTAACTTTACACATGGGACCTAAACCTTCATGGGCCGTGACTTCTACTGAGTTTACCATTATACAACCATATCACCATAATACGATTTACTATAGCCGGTTTACACCTGCTAATAATATCACTGACATTAGGCCCCAGAATGATTTGAACTTGTTCATATTAGTCTTCTCAGTCTCGCATAATCTTCTTTCTTGTATCTTATCAGTTTTTGTAAACCGGCGATGACGTCATCCCTGAAAATCACTTGATTTGATCGTGACATCACTTCCACATTTATCGCGCACAGCTGTTTATTATCTTTGCTTTAAAGGCCATCCCGAGAATCGAGGCGACAGGGAATCTTTATCCAATATCTTTCTTCCTCAAAATCCACGCTTACCGTTTCGTCTCTCCTCGGCCTATAAATACCGCGACCGGCCCATCTCTTTTCCCTTCTGCTTCTTCTTCCTCCGTCTCCGCACCCGAGCTTCCGCCGTCGTCCGTCGAGCTCGCCGTCGCCAGCAAGTCCGGCCGCTGCATCAACCTGAACGCGACCAGATAACTCGCCGCCTGACGTTTTCTTCTGCCTCAGGTATCTCTTTTTCCCTCGCTGTAGATCTGTAGCTTAGGGTTCTTTCATGTCTCCGCCATTAGACCTTAAAAAGCTTCGGCTGTTCATCCTATACGCCATGCTCATAGTAGTTTTAACCTTTAGATTTATCTTCAAAACTTGCTCCTGTTTCGTAACTTTATGCTTAGATCTATACTTCTCAGTTCACCCTTAGATCCATTTGCTCTATATAAGACTCTCGCAGTTCTTCTGTAATAGACCTGCATAAACTTCCTCTTTTCCTTACCGCGTAGATCTTTTTTACCTTAGCTTTCTGTAGAAACATGTTTCTTCGTCCTTATAGATCTGTAAGATACTCGCCGGTTTAGTCGATCATACATTGCTTCTGCCACGCTTCAACCATGAACATGACGGTTTAGCTTCTTTCTTTTATTGTCATAAACCGGTAGTAGCTCGTTTCCTGCTTACTTCCAGGTTAGTAATGCCATTAGTCCCTTGTCTAAACCGTCGATGTGATCTTGCATATATGATCCGGTTTATGCCTCTGTACTTAAATAATCCGGATTTTATACTTCACCTTTTCAGCATTTTCCTTCTGCTAATATGTCTGCCAAGCAGTTCGTTTCTTGTGACTGGGTTCCTTCCATCATCACGGAAGAGGATTTAGTTAAAGCTGCTTCAATTGGCATTCTAGGTCCTCGAGCAGTTCTGAAATGGCGGTCCCCCGGAAATGAATGCCCCCCTACTCCCAAAGAGGGAGAAGTTATTGTTTTCTTTGATCATATGACCCGGGGCTTTAGCCCTCCCGGTTCAAAGTTCTTCCGGGACGTGCTTGCCGCTTTTCAACTTCATCCTCAGGACATAGGTCCAAATTCGATATCAAACATCTGCGATTTCCAAGTTTTCTCCGAGGTGTATCTTCAAGAGGAGCCATCAGTCGACTTGTTCCGGGATTTCTTTCATTTGAACCGGCGAACTGAGTTTACTGGCGGACCTCATCAAGAACTTGGTGGGGTTAGCATTCAAAAGAGAAGAGACGCGGTCTTTCCTCACGCTGCTCTCCATACTCACCCCAAGGATTGGAACAAATCTTGGTTCTATTGCCGAGATACTTCGCCTGAAGGGGAGAACCCACTGCCGGGTTATCGCGAACATCGCCTTCCTGAAGATCATCCGCTGCCACAGCGTCTTAGCTCCTCAGACTGGCCCCGGTTTGCCTCTCAGCTTGCAAAACTCAAAGCTTTTATGGCAAACGGATTGACTGGAGTTGACTTCGTTCGTTGTTGGCTCGCTTGGAGCATCCTTCCTCTGAGCCGGCGCTCCCGTCTGATGTGTCAATATACCGGTAAGCCGGACGATCCTCAACGCCATACCGACATCAGGCTTCCTGAGAAGGAAGTTACTGAATCTGCTAAGAAGATGCTCAACGTCCCTTTGGAGGAATGTAGCCAAACCGGATTGGCTCCATATTATAAGAAGAATAAACTGCCAACTGTAAGCTTTCAATCTCTTCTGCTTGCTTTTAACCCGTCCATTTAAATTATCTTCTATTTATCTTTCTTCTTGCATACAGGCCGATGATCCTTTTTGGAAGAGGAAACCTCAGGACAAGTCAGGCAAACTGCCACGCCGGAAAACCTATGATGTTAAGAAGAGAAAGGTGGCTGCTGGCTCCGGTTCACATGCTGAAGAAGATGATCCGAACTCTGAGGTATGAGTTAATCATGATATGTTTATTCTCTTTTATCCCGATTTATGTTAACAATGTCTTTTCGTAGGATTTGGCTGAAGGGGATAAAGCGGCAGAAACTGAGGTAATCACTCTTTCTTCAGATTCAGAACCTCCTCCACCAAAAATTCGTCGGGTAGTCCAGAAATATCAGTTTTCTCATCCTTACGCTCAACTGGACCCCAATTTTCTTTTGAAGAAGCAGCAACATGAAGCTCGCCGGGCTACACGCCATATCGGCCTTGTAGTCGAGTCTTCCGGAATATCTCTTACTCCAGCCCGGAGGCGCCGCTCTGAGATTTTACTTTCCCCAACTCTTCTTCATCCCAAGGCTGGACTTATACGCAAACCACTTAAACCGTCTGACCCTAATTATCAGGAGACTCCTTTATCTTCTTCTAGCGAATCCACTGCCACACAAGTCCCAACTCTGAAGACTGTTCCTGGGTAAGTCCTTTATTTCATCCGGTTTACCTTTGTATTCGCTTTCGTGACTCTGATTTCTTTTCTAATTCCTTTCAGCAAGCCTAAGCCTAGCAAAAGGGCAAAGGCCAGCAAAACGGCTGCTGAGACTGCCACTAATGATCCGACGGCTGATCCGGATACAGTCATCCCTCCGGAAAATGAGCCTACAGTTCAACTTGAAGATCCCGCTCCCATGGATCATAATTATGCCACTGCTCCTGAGAATCCCAACACTGAAGATGTCCATGAACCGGCGAGTCCTGCCCGGGCCAACCCTCCTCGAACTAGCCCGGCTCCCGCTAGTCCGGTTCATACTGCCACTCCACAACCGGCCGCTGCTTCTTCTCCGGAAATTCAAATAACCGGTATAGGTTATACTGCTCCTGCTGAGCCCGTTGTTTTAGCTAAGCATACTGCTAAAGTGGAGAAACTCCTGCAAGAGAAGGGTAAATGGAGTACAGACTTGTCTAGTTTCACCGAGCTGAGTGCCCAGGAGCTTTATTCCGGGTATTTGAACCGGCTCATACCAGTCGGGACTATGAAGCGGGCTTGGTCAATATGATGAAGGACAAATACGAGGTATCTTTCTTGTCCTTTGCTTTTGCCTTCTTTGTATTTCTGTCTATATCATGGTAGCCCCCAAGTTCCGGTTTAGCTATGTTAGAAGGTGAACCGGTACTTCCAACTGTGAGCAAATGATCTTACATTAGCCCCCAAGTGCCAGGGGCATAACTCGGTTTATGTGCCTCGGACTTGTCTGAATCTTTCTTTCGAAGTTTCAACTGCCCATTAGCCCCCAAGTGTCAAGGAGACAACTTGTTTGTGTGCTTGAGACTTGTCTTTAATTGTCACTCTTTGATACTTCAATTGCTCATTAGCCCCCAAGTGTCAAGTGGATAACTTGGTTATGTGCTTGAGACTTGTCTGAACTTGTCATTTATCCCATTTGATTTCCTTTGCACGCTGATTTGACCCGGAGGGCTGAAGAGATAACTGAGCTCCGAAATAGACTTGCTGAAACTGAATCTGCTGCTGCCAAGGCCAAAAAAGATCTGGCGCTGAGCTTGACTACTGCTGAACAATTGAAGAAATATTTTGAATCGGAACGGGCAACCTGGGAAGTGCAGAAAAATGCTCTTGAAAAGAGAGCAAAGGACGCTGAGGAAGCTCTTAATCCGGTGACAGAAGAGTTGACCGGTTTAAAGCGGCAAATAGAACTTATGACTTCTGCCGTCTTCGGTAAATACTTAACCTGCCCATGCTTTCATTTCTGCAATCTTTAATCCGTTCCGGTTTAATTGTGATAACCATATGCAGGACGGCGCGTCACCCATCTTGGGGATGATCTCCGGAAGAAACTCAAGGCCTCTTATACTCTGGTTGAGCAGCTGTATTCCGGCGCTCAGAGGATTATAAGTGCAATGTCTTTTAATAAACCGGCCCCCACCACCATTCAAGGCACTCTGGAGAAGCTTTCTATCTTGCCAGCACGCTTGGAGGAAGTGAAGAAGTCTGCTGCCCGAGCCGGTTCTCTTGTAGCGCTCACCAGAGCCAAAGCGTGGGTTCCAGACTTCGATCCGGAAGAAGCTCTGAATGGGTATCCCAGCACCAAAGAAGATGGATCGGCCTTCACTGGTAAAGACCTTCATGCTTTAACGAAGGAGATGCGTCCTCTTGCCAGCAAACTTGCTGTTGAATCAGACTTGACCAGGTATCATCCGGCGTACGATTTATAGAATGAGCGGGTGGATCGGCCGGTTTATGATACCGTAAATCTAATCTCACCAGTGCGCCCCCACACTTTCGCCCCAGATGTTGATCCGTCTGATCTTATTACGGAAGAGATGTACTTCCGTGCTTTAACAAAAATCGATTGGTGCGTCCCTGACTTTCAGCCGCTTCAAGAAGACGAAGAAGCTCCGGAACAGGTCGATCCTCAGCCGTCGCAGCAGGAGGAAGCATAGGCCACACAGATTATCTTTGTAGCTGTAGTATTATTTTGCCGAAAAACTTTAATCCGTTCAGGCCTGCTGTGCCTTGTAATAGGATAGCTTAAAATATTGTCCGTCTTGATCCGGATGTCCCAACTTTGCTTTGACGTTTGCCAATTTGAATCTTGTCTGATATGGTTTATCTTGTGTACTATCTGTTTCTACATAGATAACACTTAAAAGATGTCCTAGCGGTTTATCGCCGGACCGACTAAATTGCTCACAAAATATATCAAACAAGTGTCTGTTTATACCAGAAATAACTTCATACCTATGATTAAGTATGCTTGATATTCTTAATCCGGCGAACATTGTTATTTCTGAGGAAGCTCTTGGCTCCGTTGGGGCGTACCCAATTATTCCGGGTTTACAAGAACTACCGGTTTAAATAATGCTGGAGCTCTGTGTCCAGACTTTTGAAGATATGTGGTCAACCTTGAAGTTGTCCCACTCCGGATCAAAGAACCATAGAAACACATGAGAATAGAAATACAAAAAAAACACAGGTTTGCAAATAAAATCATGTAGTCGAGGCTTTTTGCGAGCTGCCAGGCTCCAAATCGAGCTTATGATTTGAATACGATCATATAAACCGGACCGCAAGGGGTTAAGCTACGATTCGGATACGATCCGTAGCCCCCTTGGGATCGTGAAGTGTTAGCCAAGCAATGGATTCAAATACGATCATATAAACCAGACCGCAAGGGGATTGTAACACCCCTCTGCAACATAGCACTGTGACCAGCTGATAATCATGCCATGTCATCATCATTTGCCTTGTTGATCACAGAGGTTAATTGGTCCAATTCAAATTTCCTTTTTAATTCAAATTCAAATGCAAGTGCAAAATGAAGATGCTCAAAAAAAAATTGCTGCAAAAATGTTCACCACTTAGCAAATAATCCAAAACAAATATTTGTTAAGGAAAACAATATTACCATGTGGCAAAAGTGAACAGTAGCAAATAAACAAAGCCATTTCAGCACTCTAAAAATGCTTTTGCATTAATGAAAAATCCAAACAGTGTCCAAAAATCATCAAACTTGTTGGGGCAGTGCATAAATGTGTATTGGAAATATTGGGCCTAGTCCCATAATTTTCTAAAGTAACATGCATGCTCAAATATTTCCCTCTCCCTCTCTGTTTATAAATAAAAGCAAAACAGAAATTTAAAAGAGAAGGTAAAGGGGCCAGAGGCCACTTACCTGGCAGTGGGCCGAGCCCAGCTGGCCCACCACTGTCTCCCCTACCTACTCCCTCCTCGTGTCACCGCCGCCATGGCCGCGCCCGCCCGCTGCCGCTCACCGCTCGCCACCGCAGCGAAGCAGGTGACGAGGGGATAAGACCAGGGCTCCTCCCTCCCCCCTAGACATCGCTACACCTTCCTCCTCATCTTCTTCGCTCGGCTCTCCCTCTCCCCATCTCTCCCGAGCGCTTCCGTCGCCGGTCGTCCGTCGTCGACACGGCCACCGGCGACCTGCGGCCCCATCACCGTGTCCAGCAGGCGCGCCGTGGACTTCCACGTCGCCTGGTGCCCGCCGTTGGAGCGGGGAGCCACTGCAGCCCCGGATCCGCCTCGCCCCCTTCCGCCTCGGCCGTCGACGAACGCCGACGACCTCGACCCTCCCCTGCGCTTCCGCTCACCCACGGGCCTTTCGTGAGCCGCTACGGTGAGCTCCGCACCTCCTCCCCCTCTCCGTTAGCTCTCCCGCGCCCCGTAGCCGCCGCCGTTGGCGTGGCTGAACCTGTCGCCGCTCGAGCTCGTCGTCGGTCCAACTCCGGTGACCCATTGGTCACGGGGTGTTGTCAAACGGCCTCGCCGCGGGCCGTAGATCATTTTTGCCCTTTCGCTCAACCGCAAAAGTGCCGTGGCCTCGATCCCGTGCTCGGCCGGACTTCTGTCACCGCCGATGAGGTCGCCGCCATCGCGTTAGGCCTCTCCCGCCCCTTCCGACGCCGCAGATCGACGCGGAGTAGAGAGGCCGTTCGAACGCCGCAAGAATCGAGCAAAACGGTTAACCACAGGCGATTTCCGACGCTCGCCGGAGTCGCGCCGTCGCGAACGGCCTCGCCGACGCAGTTCCGGCGGCCGTCCGGCGCCGACGCCGACGTGGCGCAGTGGGCCCCGCCCCTGGGTCACTGACCAGTGGGTCCGGGTGGCCCCGTTGACTGGTTTGACCAGTCAACGTGCTGACTGGGTGCCCACTGTGCCACTGACACGCGGGCCCCACCGCCCTTTTAATTAACTAAAATGTTTTATAAATAAAAATAAATTAATTAAGTTTAATTAGTCTATGACAGGTGGGGTCCAGTAGCTAAATAGATTTAGTTTAGATTAAAACAAACTCTGTTAAAGTAACAGAGGCTGACATGTGGGTCCCACTGGACCCACAGGTCAGGTTTGACCTGGTCAGCCGACTGCTGACGTCACTGTGATGTCATGCTGGCGCAATAATTCATTTCTGTTAATAAAAATAATTTCAGAAAAGGCTAAAATCTTTAGAAATTCATATCTTTTAAACCGTAACTCGGATCGAAAAACTTTCTATATGAAAGTTGCTCAGAACGACGAGACGATTCCAACCGTGCTATCTGTTTCCGTGACGGGACCCTCTACGGAGGTGAACCCGCAACTTTTAGCCTGTTTCCGGTAGATGAATAGTGCACATACACCGGTTAATAATTCCAGTTAAATCTTAAAAATAACTAATATGACCTAGACATGTTTTTAGGCAACCCTGCACTGCACGTTAGCTTAGCACGCTCTGTGTTGCATATGTTTTGTGTATTTATCTGTTTCTTCCCCCTCTTCTCTCTCGGTAGAGCCCGGCGCTGACGCAGATCCCGAGACCGACACCGTCCCGGTGATTGGTTCCCCCTCCGACGACCTTGCTTTTGCCACCGAGCAACCAGGCAAGCAACCCCCCCCTTTGATCATTCCGATATCGCCTATGTCTATTCTCTCTTATTCTTGCATTAGAATTGCTGCTACTGCTACTGCTCCTATTACTGTTGCATAGCCTGTTTTTGCTAAACTGTTGATACCTGTCTTTATTCATAAACTGCTTAGTATAGGTTGGGTAGCACTGCTGTGGTCCCGCTTTCTCGTAGTTGCCTCGCATAGTACCCTTGCCTCGATCAAGCGATCGAGCCCCTTCCCCTGACCTTCTTCACATCACCGCACACCCCCTATTATGCTCGACTCCGCAGAGTTAACATCAGGTGACGAGGGTGATACCTCCGAACTCACTTTCGATGTTGTCCCTGTAGTATAGCTAGCTCGTTGTGGGTTACCGAGGGTGATTCCTCTTCCCACTCCCGACTTAGCTTTTGTCGTGCATCCGCTATGGTGATTACCGCCGAGGGTGATTCCTCCGGTACCACCTTAACGGGACTTGTCGTTTAGGAATCCAACGAGGGTGATTCCTCGGATTCCTCATCGGCATGAAAACCACACGGATGCCCTGGTTTACCGTACCGTGTTTAAAGACGTATCGATCCCCGAGGCCGGACGTCGCCAGGAACAAAGGCGTGCGGCCAGAGGTATCGTGCGTCTGAAGACACTTTGAAGTTACTACTGCACATGTTGGATGGAGGCGGGTTGACCCAGAGGGGTACCCGCGAGTGCCTTTGAGGCGTGAGCTGTGGAGTCGGGTGACCAGTGAGGGTACCCGCGAGATAACTACGAGGCGTGGCCGGTCATTTCCAGTCCTTGTCACAAGTCCTCGAGACGGGACGACGGGGCCAACAGTATCGTAGGCTCTGCTCGTTACCGCGCGCTCCCAATACACTAAGCGATTTGGATATTTGATCCGAGGGGCCTTCGGGTCCGATAGCACTAACCACCACGTGGGTGTGAGTGGGTGCTCTGCGTCGTATACATCAGCCGGAGTCGTCACGACGTCAGCGATTGAGCGGGCTGTTCGGATTGGACTTAGGATGCAACTGCGTGCTTGTATAAGGGGTTGCTAGGTCTGCTACCGAACGGCCTCGCAACGTGCGGAGCGTCCGGGGCGATGGCCCCGACCCCCGGGGGCATAGGATTAGTCCGGCGTGCTCGATCCTCTCTGGCGGTATCCGGTCGGGTTGCGTCGTATTGTTTGGCCGAGGGCGGGCACGACCTGATGGTGTGTCCGGCCGGAGTTAAGCGAGCGTGGTGGGTAACTTGGTGCACCCCTGCAGGGAAGAAAACATCTATCGATAGCCTGTCCTACGGTAACGGACACTCGGAGTTGTATCCACTTCGGTACAACTAGAACTGGTGACTTGAGATATGAAGTTGATATTGCTATAAACACTATACATTATGATGAACTATTCTGCTCCCTTCTAATTGCTGCAAGACCCTGAAGATGCTAGTCTTCGTCAGGACTAGGCTTTTCCCCTCTCTACTCTGGCTTTCTGCAGTCTAGTCCACCTACATAAAGCCTCCTTTGAAAATAATGCATTGCTAGTATAGATCTGATGTAAGTCTTGCTGAGTACTTTGGATGAGTACTCACGGTTGCTTTGCTTCCTCTTTTGTCCTACCCGCATGATAAACCAGACGACGGAGCCATGGTGCCCGCAGCCCCCGTTGACGACTACTACTACCAGCCCGAGGCTGGCTACTACTACTACCCGGCCGGCGAGTACTTCTACGAGGAGCCGGCGGACGACGACCAGGAGTAGGATCGGAGGTCCCAGGCAGGAGGCCTGCGCCTTTTCGATCGTAGCTTTTATTTTGCCCCGCCTTTGCAAAAGGCCTATCTTCTACTGTGTTGTATCTGTACCCAGATACCTAACGCTTCCGCTGACTATGTGTGTGACACTTGTTATGTATTCGAGCCCTCGAGGCCCCTGGCTTGTAATATATAACTTGTATGTATTTATTTATGTTTTAGAGTTGTG
>LR738712.1:28252493-28287514 GCA_902687465.1 Secale cereale
ATGGTTCAAATACGACCATGTAAACCGGACCGCAAGGGGCTAAGCTAGGATTCGAATACGATTCGTAGCCCCCTTGGGATCGTGAAATTTTAGCCAAGCAATGGATTCGAATACGATCCAAAGGCCCATGGTTCGAATACGACCATGTAAACCGGACCGCAAGGGGCTAAGCTAGGATTCGAATACGATCCGTAGCCCCCTTGGGGTCGTGAAATTTTTAGCCAATCAATGGATTCGAATACGATCCAAAGGGCCCATGGTTCGAATACGACCATGTTTGAACATGAATGGCTATGTTCTCTTTGGTTCGAATACGACCTATGTTTGAACAGGAAGCCTTTAGCGAGTTTAGAAGCAGAGCGCCTATATGGGAATCGCGCCTTGCGGAAAAGCCCTCTTTGGTCCCTTATAGAATTGTCCTGCATAGCCAGATAGGCCGATCAAAGCATCTTATTTTCTTAATAAAAATGATATATAACAAGAGAAATAATACTGTAGATGGATATCACCATAAGATAGTTATATTGGAAAAAAGGGCTGTTCCCCCGGTTTATCGAGGGTGCCGATTTATTCATTAATCATAATATATACATAGGATACAGCAGAGCTCATGGCTCAAGTATAGTAGGGCCGCAGGAGAGCGATGTTCCACGGCCTCTTTGTCTCTTCTTCTGATGTTCGTGAGTCCTTGTGTTCTCGAACGTCCACCAGGTAATATGAACCGTTGTGTAGATTCTTGCTGACCACAAAGGGCCCTTCCCAAGGCGGGGATAGTTTGTGCATGTCTGTTTGGTCTTGGATGAGCCAGAGTACCAAATCTCCCTCATGGAACATCCTGGTTTTGATCCGACGGCTGTGATATCTGCGCAAGTCCTGTTGATAAATCGCGGACTGTGCTGCCGCTATGTCACGCTCTTCATCTAGCCGGTCCAAACTGTCATGTCTTGCCTGCTCATTGGCCGCTTCAACATAAGCCGTTACCCGTGGCGAATCATGACGGATATCACTTGGAAGGACCGCTTCAGCACCATACACCATGAAGAAAGGTGTATAACCTGTGGACCGGTTCGTCGTAGTGTTGATGCTCCAGAGGACAGAAGGTAACTCCTCAACCCAGCACCCTGGTGTTCTTTGCAAGGGAGTCATAAGCCGGGGCTTGATACCTCGCAAAATCTCCTGATTAGCCTTTTCAGCTTGACCATTGGATTGAGGGTGAGCTACAGAAGATACATCTAGGCGAATATGCTCTCGTTGACAAAACTCTTCCATCTCTCCTTTGGATAAATTGGTGCTGTTGTCTGTGATGATGCTGTGTGGAAAACCAAACCGGAAAATTACCTTTTTGATGAATTTAACCGTTGTTGCCGCATCACACTTGCTCACAGGCTCTGCCTCAATCCATTTTGTAAACTTATCCACAACCACCAGCAGATGAGTTTTTTGATCTTGGGATCGTTTGAAAGGCCCAACCATATCGAGCCCCCAAGTCGCAAACGGACAAGTAATCGGTATCATCCGGAGCTCCTGTGCCGGAACAAGAGCACGTCGTGAAAATTTCTGACAAGCATCGCACCTCCGGACTAGATCCGCTGCATCAGCGTGGGCTGTCAGCCAATAGAACCCATGTCGAAAAGCTTTAGCCACCAAGGATTTTGAACCGGCATGATGACCACAATCCCCTTCATGGATCTCACGAAGGATATCACAACCTTCCTCAGATGACACACACCGCTGAAACGCTCCAGAAACACTGCGATGGTGAAGTTCTCCGTTTGCAATTGTCATGGATTTGGAATGCCGGATTATCTGTCTTGCTTCGATCTCGTCGTCCGGCAACCCCCCACGGCTTAGATATGCCAAGTATGGGGGCGTCCAATCCGGAACAACATGAAGTGCTGCAACTAGCTGCGCCTCCGAATCAGGAACAACCAGATCTTCCTCCGATGGTACCTGAACTGATGGACTGTGCAGCTCATCCAAAAAAGTATTCGGTGGCACCGGTTTACGTTGAGAACCCAGCTGGCTCAGAGCATCGGCCGCTTCATTCCTTCGCCGGTCTATGTGATCCACCTGATACCCTTTGAAATACCCTGCTACCGCTTCAACTTCTCGTCTGTAAGCTGCCATGAGAGGGTCTTTTGAATCCCACTTGCCGGATACTTGCTGTGCCACTAAATCTGAATCACCAAAACACTTGACCCGGCTCAAGTTCATCTCCTTAGCCATCCGTAGGCCATGAAGCAATGCCTCATATTCTGCTGCATTGTTAGTACAAGGAAACATTAGATGAAGGACATAACAGAACTTGTCACCTCGCGGGGAAGTTAACACAACTCCAGCCCCTGATACGTCTCAAACGTATCTACTTTTCCAAACACTTTTGCTATTGTTTTGCCCTCATTCTTGCATGATTTGAACTAAACTAACCCGGACTGACGCTGTTTTCAGCAGAGCTGCCTGTATGGTTTTATTGTGTGCAGGAAAATGGATTTTTAGGTATCTCAGAAAATTCCAAGAAAAATCATAGAAAATCCACGCACCCGAAGGACCATTGTGCCAGAAGTGGGGCCAGAGGGCAGCCAGGGGGGCCCCAGGCGCCCTGCTCGCGCGGCCCCACCCCTGGCCGCGCCAGGAGGCCGCCTGGGAGGGTCCTCCCCCCTCTGGTGCCCTACCTTGGCTCCTATTTATTCCCGTGGCGAGGAAACCCCAGAACAGAAGTCGTTTTTCCAGTTTCCGTCGCGGAGCCGCCGCCACCCTCTGTTCTTCTTCGGGAGGGCTAATCTGGAGGCTGATTTGGCCTCCGGAGAGGGGAGATCGTCGCCATCGTCATCATCATCACCACTCCATCCTCCCTCCATGACTTCTCCTTCCATGTGTGAGTAATTCCCTGCTGTAGGCAAAGGGGATGGTAGGGATTGGATGAGTTAGATCATGTAATAGTTTATCAGATTGTTGGGGGCATGTTGCCTATCATCTACTTTGGTGCTTATCATCTTTGCTTCAACTTGTTGCTCTTAATGCTTGTCACTTTGGGCCTGAGTGCCATGTTTTCAGATCTGAACCCTATGTGTTTGCATGAATATATTTGTGTTCTTGATCCTATCTATGAGTTGTTTGCAACTATTATGGTCCGGAACCGGCGATCCCAAAGGTGACAGCTTGGGACACCAAAGGGGATGGTCCATAATTTGAGGATTCCATGTATCCATTGTGTTTATTGCTTTGTTCCGGTGCTCTTTGACAGGAGCACCTTAATCTCCATAAGTTCCTTTTGGCCCCGTTCGTAGCGGGATGGTAGGACAAAAGATGTTGTGCAAGTTCTTATTGCAAGCACGTACAACTACATGTGGGATACATGCCTAATATTTGATATTTGCCTAGATGATCATTACTTTTCTGTGTGCCTTGCCCCAAGTTAGATTCATGATGTATCTCATCCATGCAGCGCCCAACCATCCATCTCCCTAGCCTACAGTGTTGCAATCCTGCTGGTTATTAGTTGTTACTTTTGCTGTTCACTTTTGTTGTCACCACCATCACTATCATATCACCGTTACCACTTATCTTTTGTTGCAAGTAAGTATATTTCAGGTGCGGTTGAATTGACAACTCAACTGTCAAAGCTTATAAATACTCTTTGGCTCCCCGTGTGTCGAATCTATAAATTGGGTTATTCTTACCCGCGAAGACTATCTCGATCCCTTACGGTTGAGGGTTATCAAGTACCGTTTTCTGGCGCCGTTGAGCATAGCAATATTTACAAGTCTACTTGAAGTATCCTACCTGCTGCACTTCATCCGCTATGGGTAAGAAAGGAGACCCCAAGGTTCCGATCTTACTATCCACTACAAGAAGAGGTACTGTTCTGAACACTAGTGCTACACTTGATTCACCTTCTGTTATGAGTAAGTTTGCCTCACCACCACCACATGATGCTTCTACTGAATCTGTTACTATGTCCGATACTTTTGATGATGCTTCTACTACTCTTGATGATATTGGTTCACTTGGTCATGCTCTTGAGAAACAGATCGCTGCTGCTGCAAAAAAATCTGGAATTGAAATTCCTGTTACTCGCTACCCTATTGGTGGAACTTATGATTATCCTGATTTGAGTAAACTCAAGGAGAGACTCATTGATGATGATTACATTATGCTTGATGATGATTTATGCAGGGAACTGACAGAGTTTGCCGACTCTGACCCTGAAGCTATTAAGAAGCTGCTTGAAAAACACTCCTTGAAGAACAAGACTGTTCTTGATCCTGAATTTGCTACATCTCCTATATGCATCAATGATCCTGATTATGATTTCTATGTTGATCTTTCACTTATATCTATGGTTGAAGCTGACCCCTTTTATGGCAGAGAAAATGATGATGCTATTGCACACCTGACCAAACTCACTGAGTTGGGTGGCTTGTTTACCACGAATGAAAAGATACGAAACTTTTATGTGACTAAGCTTCTTCCTTTCTCTTTGAAGGAAGGTGCTAAAACATGGTATGATGCACTACCATGTGGTTCCATTAAGAGTCCTCAAGACTTAGCTCACTCTTTTGTTTATAAGTACTTTCCTGCTCATATGCAACATGCTGCTTTACAAAGAATTTATAACTTTAAACAGTTGCAGGATGAGCACCTCCCTAAAGCTTGGGGGAGGTACTGTAGTCTGATCCAGGCTAGACCAGGACATGGAGTCCCTAAGAATGAATTAATCGATATATTTTATGCTGGTCTAACTGATGAATCCAGGTCCTATTTGGATAGTTGTGCTGGTTGTGTTTTCAGGAAAAGAACACCGGACGATGCAGAAGAATTGATGGGCAGGATTGCCAAAAACCATGAAGATTGGTCCGTCCCTGAACCACCTCCACCACTAAAGAAGAGGGGCATGCTTGTTCTAAGCCCCGAAGATATGCAAGAAGCAAAGAAGTCTATTAAAGAGAAGGGTATTAAAACTGAAGACGTGAAGAATCTACCCCCTATTGAGAAGTTGTGTGAGCCTACCACTCACCCTCCTATGGTAGAGGTACACTCTCTTTTAGATTTCAACGCAAGTGACATCCCTCATGGTAAGCCTCCTGATCAATGTTTATATGAGCTTGATAATTTTATTATGAAGCAAAGTCATTTTAATGAGAGGATACAAAGTCAATTGCATGATAATTCCCTTGCTATCAAAAGTTTGCTTGATGTTCTAGGTAGAACAGTTAATGATGTTAAATGTCTTGTGAAGCATTTTCATATGGTTCAAACTCAGCTTGAACAAATTTCTAATGTGCAAAAGGATTTGCTTGCTAACAATACCAAACAAGATGATTTACAGGCCTTCGGGATTAAGACCCGAGGAGGAACTAGCACTCAAGATCCTCTCTATCCAGAGGGGCATCCGAGGAGAATCGAGCAAGATTCTCAAATGCAGGAAGAAGAAATTGTTGGCTCTCCAAAGAAGAAGAAGAAACACAAGGAGACTGACAATTCCAATGATCCTATTACAAGTGAAGAGCCAGCTGTTGATCCCAACAGTATATCTACCTCCGATGCTGAGACTGAAGACGGTGCCGAACCTGAAGATAAGGATAAGGAGAAGAATGATCCGCCTGAAGTTCGAGAAGAAGAAGCACCTGACAAACGCAAGAAGTACACTAGAGAAGACTTCGTCGCAAGAAGACATGGGAAGGAAAGAGAACCATGGATACAGAAACCCATGCCCTTTCCAGTGGCAAGATTCCTGAGAAGCTTGGTGATCCAGGTATACCCACCATTCCTTGCTCCATAAAGAATAATTATGTCAAAACTGCTTTATGTGATCCTGGAGCAGGAGTGAGTGTTATGCCTTTCTCTCTTTACAAGAGGCTTTGTTTAGAGAAGCTAATCCCTACAGATATCTCTCTTCAGATGGCTGACAAGTCAACCGCCGTCCCAATAGGTATTTGTGAGGATGTTCCCGTAGAAGTTGCTAATTGTTTGATCCTTACTGATTTTGTCGTGCTTGACATGCCCGAGGATGGGAGCATGTCCATTATTCTTGGTAGACCTTTTCTTAACACCGCAGGTGCTATTATTGATTTCAATAAAGGAAAGGTTACCTTCAATGTGAATGATAAAGAACACACGGTGTATTTTCCAAAGAAGACCGACAAGAGGCATGGCCTCAACTCTATAGAAAATATCGAGACCGTGAAGATTGGAGAATGGGACTGTCCACTACATGTGCACCACAAATACAAAACTATTATGGTGGGGACAATGTCCATTAAAGTAAAGGTGCAATGATCACTTCGTAAGAGGTGGGACTTTTTGCTCTATATATCGCCGGTTTGTTGGTAAGACTTGATCAACCTTACCAGTGAGCATGTTTTATATAGGTAAAAAGTTGAGCTTGTTATGTTTTCATTTGTTTTAGCTTTTGTTCTCCTTGCTGTACCAAGTGTTTGTGTTTTTGAAGCTTCACAATACTAATCACTGCTTTAAGTTTTCAGAAAGTTTTGCAGCTTTTTGAACTTCGAAAAATTTTCAACAGTGAAGTTTTCAGAAAAATTCCAGAAAAATAAAAATAAAAATTTCCATGCCGGGAGTGACCCAGAGGCACCTGGGGCTGACCAGGGGGCCACTAGTGGCCCAGGCGGCCAGCTGGCGCGGCCTGCCCCCTAGCCGCGCCCATAGGGCGCCTGGGGCCCACAGGTCCCGCCTCCGGGTGAGTCTTCTTCCTCTCTCTCTCTTTCTCTCCGAAAACACGAGTTCTGCACGTGTTCTTGCGTTCTTGCTGTTCTTGGAGGCAATTTTCGATCTCTCTCTACAGCCTATCATTCGAGCTGAGATTTTGAACAAATACTCCCTGGTATGTAACTCCTCCACCCCTCCAATTAGATTTTTGGTTGGTGGCTTCATTTGTGAGTATTTAGTAGTTCTTGGTGCTGTGTAGATGAGCTTGCATGCATGTGTAGAAATTTATTTTCCAAGTTTTGATACAAGTTTATGCCTTAGGTAAGTGAGTTGAGTAGTTTGCCTTAACCCACTTTGTTTAAATCCTTGTTTTTGCAATTTGCCAAAAATTTCAGGAATGAGTTTGTTAGGAAGGGCAAAGGGGTGGCTTGAGAAGAAGAAGCCCGCGCGCTCCGATCGAGTTACTAGAGCCGCAGCTTCACCCTCGACTGCTAGGGTGAGCTACAATGAAGATCATGTGCCCCTAGAGTTGTTGGAAGACACAAATCCAGCACGTGCGATGATGTTACCATGTGATGAATTCCTTGAAGCTGCAGGAATTAAGGATGAGTTTTATAATCTTTGTGCTAATGCAGGTCTGACACGGCTCGTCACGTGCCGTGTTGCTCAGTATCAAAAACTCACCTCCGGTTTCATTAACAGTTTTAGATATAACCTTGATATTGGTTCTATTGAGTTTAAAATTTACAATAATCTTTTGACCATGCCCTTGGAAAAGTTTTGTGAAATAATAGGTGTGCCAAACGTTGGGCGGACGGCGAAGATGACCTCTCAGCCCTCCGAGCTGAGAACCGTCTTCAACTCTCTCTGCAGCATGGATACGAGGGATATTTATCGGTCAAAAATCTCCAGCATCTTATTCCCTCACCTCAGGTATTTTGCGTATTATGTTGCTAGAGGGGTGTTAGCTCGTGACAACACGCGCAGCATTTCTGCGCCGGATATTGCTATCCTGGCAACCGCCCTCTCAGGGAGGTTTGATTATAATGTGGTTGCCTTAATTGCTCTACGCCTTGCTATGAACGGTAACAAGGGAGATTTATTTGGTGGCGTTTATGCCACACTTATCTTAGAGTATCTTAAAGGCACCCCACACCCTGATGATAAGCCTTTTACTTATTTAAGTTTTGATCTTGCTGCTATGAAAAGGCATAAGTTTGTTACCATGACTTCTGAGTTTGGTAACCTTGTTTATATCTTGCGTTTCGGAACTACCGCGGAACGCAAGATCCGTCTACATGCACCTCTTTTGTTTGATTTTTCTCGCAGGAACGGATGGTCCTTTGATGTTATCCAGTTCGATGAGTTCATGGTCCAGCATCAGTTTCATAACCCCATGGAGGGGGTTGTGCCCGACGAGGAGGAGCACGGTGAGTTACCACCTTTTCAGGGGGAGACCGTCACCCAGTTTGGTGAAGGGTCTTCCTCTGCTTGGAGTGCGGACCCTTCTTCATGGGAGGATTCGAGGACTTCGGTGTACGCGCCAGAATCCTTATACGACCCTTGGACTCACCAGTACCACCCCGGAGCAGGAGGCTCCTGGGGGCAGTAGCTACTACCAACTTAGGCCAAAAGCCTAAGCTTGGGGGAGTACGTGCCCTTCTCACTTTTCCATTGTATTATCCGTTTAATTTTTGTTCGCTTTGATCTTTTCGAAGTTTTTGCCTGTTCTTCTTTGTTCTTTCTTTGCAAAAACAACAAAAAGATTTTCTCTTTCTTTTGCTTTCGTTCAACCTTTGAAAAAACCCAAAAAGATTTCCTTTCTCTCTTTAGTTTGCTTTGTTTTCAGAGTTCAGCTCGAGTCCGTGATGGCATTTAATTATATTTCCTACGTTCGATCGTGCAAGTGACAAGGCAGTAATGACGAAGATCGACGGAAGGGAAGCAACAAGGAAAACCGGTATGAACTCTTCTTGTTTCTACTTTTGTACATATGCCTGTACTTATGATCTAGAGACCAGCTTGTAGCGACATAGTGCTATGTTTACAATGCTTTCCCAGTGGTTCATGCTTTCCTTGTGGCTAATCTCAAATAGCTAGAGTATATAATGTGTTATTGAAATGATTTACATGCATTGCATTGTTCATAGTTTGGTATACTAAGGTGGTATTTCCCTTTGGAGAATTCTTGGATTGATTTGGCACATGTTTACACATGTTTAAGACTAAAAAGTCTGCTTTGCCTTGATGATCTTTGAGTTTCAGAATAGTTATATCACTTTCATGCCCAATTCAAAGTTGCTTTGTCGCTCTGCATGATTATGACTGTTATTGTTCTCTAGTTGGTCACTTCCCAGTCTCTTGCTAGCCTTCGCTCGCACTAAGCGGAATTCTGCTTGTGCATCCAAATCCTTTCAAACCAGTTATTCCATATGAGTCCACCATACCTTCCTATGTGGTATTTACCGGCCATCCTAACGAAGACTTTCTTGTACCATCTCGAAATTATTCAAATTTACTTCTGTTTTGTGCCTCTGTTTTAGCTCATGAGGAAGTAGTAGGTAATTCATGATCTTCTTATGTTGGACATGTTTTATCCCGGGATTGCATGTCTAATCTGCAAACCCCTAATACGAGGAGGGACTAGCATGAGTGCGCCCAGCTCACAAAAGATAATCACAACCAACAAACCCTCCTTCACGCTTTGTTTATGAGAAATCAGAAAACTTTGGTAGTGATAAACAAAGGAGATTAAGGGGATGTGATCGTCCCCATCTTGGGAGCCGTTCCTTGAAACATGTCTAGCATAAGAAGTGATTGGGTTGTCTACTAGCATTCGTTGACGAAATATGCACCTCCCAAAATCATTTTTACCTCTGTTTTCAAAACCAAGAGCTCTGGTACATGTTTAGTCTTTGCTTCCAACCACGGGTTTTCAACCTCGCCATCAAATTCCACGGTTCGAGAGTCTCCACCTTCTTTCTTCAAAGCACCAACTAGGAGAGCATAATTGTCATTCTGAGTGTAATGTGCATTGTCCCAAAGTATTACATTGTCTTCTGCATGCTTGTGGTATTATTTATTCTGAAATTCTTAGTTCTAGTCTCCTTTAAAACTCTGGAGGAGTTTCTACATTTATGTTTTGCTTCACTCATGGAGGCTAGCGAGATACCACTCTAGTATGTTCAAGCTACGTGCAATGTAATCTTGTCTTGATTTTCAGTAGCATATTATTTACTTTTAGTTATTTGTGATTGGTCACTTGAAAGAAGGATTGCTTCGTGCATTGTCCTCATAGCATTGTTTCAATACTTGCTAGACTCTTTTCGTAGTACATGCTTATATACATCTAATGAAGCAAAAGAGTTTGTCAAAGTTTTCTTTGTCGCGTCCAGTTCGTTGAACTGAATTGCTTGAGGACAAGCAATATGCTAAGCTTGGGGGAGTTGATACGTCTCAAACGCATCTACTTTTCCAAACACTTTTACTATTGTTTTGCCCTCATTCTGGCATGATTTGAACTAAACTAACCCGGACTGACGCTGTTTTCAGCAGAGCTGCCTGTATGGTTTTATTGCGTGCAGGAAAATGGATTTTTAGGTGTCTCAGAAAATTCCAAGAAAAATCATAGAAAATCCACGCACCCGAAGGACCATTGTGCCAGAAGTGGGGCCAGAGGGCAGCCAGGGGGGCCCCAGGCGCCCTGCTCGCGCGGCCCCACCCCTGGCCGCGCTAGGAGGCCGCCTGGGAGGGTCCTCCCCCCTCTGGTGCCCTACCTTGGCTCCTATTTATTCCCGTGGCGAGGAAACCCCAGAACAGAAGTCGTTTTTCCAGTTTCCGTCGCGGAGCCGCCGCCACCCTCTGTTCTTCTTCGGGAGGGCTAATCTGGAGGCTGATTTGGCCTCCGGAGAGGGGAGATCGTCGCCATCCTCATCATCATCACCACTCCATCCTCCCTCCATGACTTCTCCTTCCATGTGTGAGTAATTCCCTGCTGTAGGCAAAGGGGATGGTAGGGATTGGATGAGTTAGATCATGTAATAGTTTATCAGATTGTTGGGGGCAAGTTGCCTATCATCTACTTTGGTGTTTATCATCTTTGCTTCAACGTGTTGCTCTTAATGCTTGTCACTTTGGGCCCGAGTGCCATGTTTTCAGATCTGAACCCTATGTGTTTGCATGAATATATTTGTGTTCTTGATCCTATCTATGAGTGGTTTGCACCTATTTGTGTTCTTGATCAGATCTGAACCGGCGATCCCAAAGGTGACAGCTTGGGACACCAAAGGGGATGGTCCATAATTTAAGGATTCCATGTATCCATTGAGTTTATTGCTTTGTTCCGGTGCTCTTTGACAGGAGCACCTTAATCTCCATAAGTTCCTTTTGGCCCCGTTCGTAGCGGGATGGTAGGACAAAAGATGTTGTGCAAGTTCTTATTGCAAGCACGTACAACTACATGTGGGATACATGCCTAATGTTTGATATTTGCCTAGATGATCATTACTTTTCTGTGTGCCTTGCCCCAAGTTAGATTCATGATGTATCTCATCCATGCAGCGCCCAACCATCCATCTCCCTAGCCTACAGTGTTGCAATCCTGCTGGTTATTAGTTGTTACTTTTGCTGTTCACTTTTGTTGTCACCACCATCACTATAATATCACCGTTACCACTTATCTTTTGTTGCAAGTAAGTATATTTCAGGTGCGGTTGAATTGACAACTCAACTGTCAAAGCTTATAAATACTCTTTGGCTCCCCGTGTGTCGAATCTATAAATTGGGTTATTCTTACCCGCGAAGACTATCTCGATCCCTTACGGTTGAGGGTTATCAGCCCCCGAGCCTTCTAATTGCCTTGAACCGTCAAAATGAATCGTCCAATATGTGAGATCTGGCTTCTCCGCTGGTGCTTGCAGTTCTGTCCAATCATTGATGAAATCCACCAATGCTTGGGATTCGATAGCGGTGCGTGGCACATACTTCAATCCGTGTGGGCTAAGCTCAATGGCCCACTTCGCCACTCTGCCAGTAGCTTCCCTGTTCTGGATTATATCCCCCATCGGAGCTGAACTGACAACAGTTATTGGGTGGCCTTGGAAATAATGCTTCAACTTCCGGTTTGCCATGAACACACCATATACCAGCTTCTGCCAATGCGGGTACCTTTGTTTGGATTCAATGAGAACTTCACTGACATAATAGACTGGACGTTGAACCGGATATTCCTTTCCTGCTTCCTTGCGCTCGACCACGATTGCCACGCTGACTGCCCGTGCGTTGGCGGCGACTTATAAGAGCAATGGCTGATTATCAACAGGGGCAGCAAGGACCGGCGGTTCTGCCAGTTGCCGCTTCAAATCCTCAAACGCAGCGTTTGCCTCCTCACTCCATATAAATCGGTCTGTCTTTTTCAGCATCTGATAAAGCGGAATTGCCTTCTCTCCCAGACGGCTGATGAACCGTTTCAATGCTGTGATCCGGCCATCGATACGTTGAACATCATTGACGCAAGCCGGTTTAGTCAAAGATGTGATTGCCTTGATCTTCTCCGGATTGGCTTCTATTCCTCTGTTTGACACCAAGAATCCAAGGAGTTTGCCCGCTGGAACACCGAAAGCACACTTTCCGGATTAAGCATCATTTTATAAGCTTGAAGGTTGTCAAAGGTCTCCTTGAGATCCTCTATCAGCGTCTCCTCCTTCCTTGATTTCACCACAATATCATCCACATAAGCATGAACGTTTCTCCCTATCTGCCCCTTAAGACAATTCTGTACGCAACGCTGGTAAGTTGCTTGGGCACTCTTGAGCCCAAAAGGCATAGACACATAGCAAAAAGCACCAAAAGGAGTTATGAAAGTTGTCTTCTCCTGGTCCTTAACTGCCATCTTGATATGATGATATCCTGAATATGCATCCAAAAAACTTAGCCACTCACATCCTGCCGTAGCATCAATGATCTGATCAATACGGGGGAGAGCAAAAGGATCGGTTGGACAAGCTTTGTTTAGGTCGGTGTAATCCACACACATCCTCCACTTTCCGTTTTTCTTTAACACTAGCACCGAATTAGCCAACCACTCCGGATGAAAAACTGCAACTATGAACCTTGCGGCCAAAAGCCTGGCCACTTCTTCTCCTATAGCCTTGCGCCTTTCTTCGTTGAAGCGGTGCAGATACTGCTTGACCGGCTTAAACTTCGGATCAATGTTAAGACTGTGCTTAGCGAGTTCCCTCGGTATACCTGGCATGTCAGAAGGTTTCCATGCAAAGATATCCCGGTTCTCACGGATGAACTCGATGAGCGCGCTTTCTTATTTAGGATCAAGGTTAGCGCTGATAGTGAACTGCTTGGATGAATCGCCTGGCACAAAGTCAACTTGCTTGGTCTCCTCCGCAGACTTGAACTTCAATGCCGGATCATGCTCTGTAGTTGGCTTCTTCAACGGGGACATATCTGCCGGATCAACATTGTCCTTGTAAAACTTCAATTCCTCCGTAGCACATACTGCCTCCGCATAAGCAGCGTCTCCTTCTTCACACTCCAAAGCAATCTTGCGACTACCATGAACCGTGATGGTTCCGTTGTGACCCGGCATCTTGAGCTATAGATAAACATAACACGGCCTAGCCATAAACTTGGCGTAAACCGGTCTTCCAAACAGAGCATGATATGGGCTCCGGATCTTGACAACTTCAAAGGTTATCATCTCCGACCTGGAATCCTGTTCATCTCCGAAGGTAACTTCTAGGTCAATTTTCCCAACTGGGTAAGCTGATTTACCTGGCACTACTCCATGAAACACCGTGTTTGACTGTCTTAGCTTTTTATCTGTCAGCCCCATGCGACGGAAGGTCTCATAGTACAATATATTGATGCTGCTGCCGCCTGATACGTCCAAAACGTATCTATAATTTCTGCTTGCTCCATGCCTCTTTTGGGTGATATTGCTATGTTATTTATACACTTCCATACACTTTTGATCATATTTGGACTAACCTATTAACTCAGTGCACCCCAGTGCCAGTTTCTGTTTTCGGCTGTTTTTGTATTCAGGTTTTCACATTACGAGAACTGCCAGAAAAAATCCAGAAAAAATATATAAAAAATCAGCGTTCCGGAAGCTTCCATGCGGCCAAAGTAGGGCCGGAGGGGGGCCAAAGGGGCTCCAGGCGGCCCCCCCTAGGCCGCACCGGGGGGGCGCCTGGGCCCCCCTGACCTCTTCTGGCGACCCCCTTTGGCATATATTTAAGGTCCGTCGAGGAAACCCTGATTCCAGACCCCTTTTCTCCAGACGCGATTCCGATCTCCGCCGCCATCGCCATCAAGCTTCAGGGGACCAGAATTCCTGTGCCGGCACCCTGCCGGGACGGGGAAGTGCCCCCAGATTCATCTCCATCGACGTTGCTTCCTCCCTCCATGATGCGGGAGTAGTTCCTCCTCGAGGCTGAGGTTCTTACCAGTAGCTATGTGGTCAATTCTCTCTCCCATGATGTGATCTTCGTTGTGATCATAGGCTATGTTAATCTAGGGTGATCCCATGATATTTCCCCTTCCTCTATGTATTGGATTGATGTACTCACTTGTCTTTATCTAGTATAATCCCCGAGACCAAGGTGACAGCGGTCTATTGGACATGGATTAGAAAAGTATTTTCATGAGTGATTTCCTCTCTTGTGTGTTGATTGAAGATTGAGAGTCTCTTGGTGCTTGTCTTTGACTATCCTTTAGATATGTTGTGGTGATTGTGGGACTCTCTTTGGATGGCCGCGGTGACATTGGGAAATCCTTAGATTGAGAACTACGAACTTTGAGGTATGCTTTTGTAGCCCTACATAATTCTCGTCCTCTCTTGACCACGAAGGAATGACCTCCGGGTGCGTCTCCATTGCATGTTTTATGGGAAATATCATGTGATTCGATTATGTTAATGTTGTTGGGAGTTGCCACTAGTGAAAGTATGATCCCTAGGCCTTGTTTCCACCATTGCAATACCATTTGTGCTCACGTTTACCACTTGTTTGCTTGCTGCACTTTTTATTACAGATTTATATTACTTTGTTTTGCCATCCATATCACTTGCCATTTAACATCTCTTCGCCGAACTAGTGCACCTATACATCTAACAAGTGTATTAGGTGTGTTGGGGACACAAGAGACTTCTTGTATCTTAGTTGCAGGGTTGCTTGAGAGAGACCATTTTCAACCTCTACTTCCCTGAGTTCGATAAACCTTAGGTCATCCACTTGAGGGAAATTGCTACTGTCCTACAAACCTTTGCGCTTGGAGGCCCAACATAGTCTACAAGAGTAGAAGCGTGTGTAGACATCAAGCTATTTCTGGCGCCGTTGCCGGGGAGGTGAGCGCTTGAAGGTATATCTTTAGATTTTGCAATTAAATCTTTTTGTTTCTTGTTTTTATTTCACTAGTTATGTTTATGGACAACCTTGCTATTGGATCGTTGCTTGCGGGAAGACGCCCCACACCTGTGGTGGTTGCTCCTCCCCCTACTGAAATTGTGCCCTATAAAATACCAGCTGGTATTATCGATTATGTCTTGGCTAATCGTTATGCAGGAGACAGACATCCCGGTGAACACTTGCTATATCTGTCACAACTATGTTCATTATTTAAGCTTGCAGGTGTATCAAGGGAGTTTGTCATGAGGAAACTGTTCGCCGTATCACTTATAGATAAAGCTTCAGATTGGTATAAGCTTCTCGATAACTCGCACTTGCTTGATTGGCAAGAGCTTATGTCTCTCTTTTATACTAAGTTTTATCCTCTTCATGAAATTCATAGAGACATGAACTATATCTATAACTTTAGGTCTCGTGACGGAGAGAGCGTAGCTCAAGCTTGGGGGAGACTGAAAACGTTAATGCTAAAATGTCCTAACCATGGGCTCCCCAAAGATGCTTATGTGGAGAGTAAGAGTACCTTTTTGCATGTGGATCATGGTAACAAGGCTTTATGTGATGCTTATATTGTTGAGTTTATTCATGATCCCACTGAAAATTATTATGAGAAGGGAACATATGCTTATAGATATTTCAATAATATCAAGTTCCCTCTCTTTATGTTGAAGGTTTTGAAGCTGCACTTGTTTTGTCTTCCTATGCTTATTGCTTTGTGCTTTAATGAATTATTCTATTGCAATATTCCTATGCATAGGAAGCATGTTAGGCTTAAATGTATTTGGTATTTGCTTCTTGATGCTCTCTTTTGTTCTTCAACTCTTATTTTCTACGAGAGCATCATTAAAGTCTTATGCCTAGCTTAAAGGCATAAAAGAAAGCGCTTTTGGGAGGCAGCCCACAATGAATAAAATTTTATTTTGCTTTTGTTGTGTCTTGATGTTGTTACTACAGTAGCATCATCATTGTATCTTTGCTTTTCAATTTTGTGCCAAGTATAGCCTCTGATTGCAAGAAAGTTCAAAAGTTGTGACGTGCTGTCCAGGAAACAGATTCTGTCCTTGGATAGAAAAATTCGTATAAAATCACCAGATCATCTTTTTGGTCTGAATTTTTTCGACAGCGTGCTCTATATAATTGTCTTTCGTGCTTCTGTTCTGAGTTTTTTGATTAGAGTTGCAGAAGTGCCCCGAACAAATCATTTACTACCTGCTGTTCTGTTTTTCACAGATTCTGTCCTGTTTTGCCTTTCCTTCATTTTGCAAACCTAGAGCTTACTTTTTCTTTGCAAAAACCTTTTGGCAATCTTGAGAAACAGTAGATCTTCAAGAATATCTTTATTTCCAGCAAGGAACAATTATTTTATTATGGGTACTAACCTCGCTAATCAGATTATGATGAGTTATGTATGAAGGGAGTTTTCAAGTGTGCGAGGGAAGATGATAAAAAGATTCAGGAGTGTCAAACGCTCAAGCTTGGGGATGCCCCCATGCACCCCCAAGAAATATTCAAGGAGACTCAAGCGTCTAAGCTTGGGGATGCCCCCGTGCATCCCCTTCTCCATCAACATTATCAGTTCGTCTTTCGTTCCACTATATTTTTATCACTTCATGTGTTATGTGCTATGCTTGGAGCGTCTTGCTTTTAGTTTCCTTTTAATTTTCTTTAGCTTTTCATAACGAGTCGGAACCTAGCTTTCTTTATGTGGGAGAGAAACACGCTCCACTTCTACCTAGAACATAACATAGAATTTTCATATCTATCTCTGCTGTGTGTGTTCTTTGTCTTTCAATAGCTACTACCATGCTTAGCTCTTAGTTTTCATGATTATCTTTTTAAAGAGCTTTCATTTAGTTGGTTGCTTGAACTCTCTTTAGTTATCATGCTTATCTTATTAAGAGAGTTTGCTTCCGTTGCATTGGTTGATATGTCCATGATAAAGATGCTACGTGCATAATGGTGCTTAGTAGTTCATGTTTTCTTATGGTTAGTCTCAAATAGCTGGGGGGTTCCCAATGTGTTATTGGAATACCAACATGATTTGTTTGCCTATGATGTGGTATGGTTTAGTAATATCTTCCTTCGAGAATTTATTTTGATTGACTTGGCGTATGCTCACGCATATTTAAGACTGTAAAGAAAGTCTGTCAAGCCTTGATGATCTTTTGTTTCTGAGTAGCGATATAACTTCCATGCCTGATTCAATGTTGCTTTGTCGCTCTGCATGATTATGACCGTCATTGCTCTCTTAGTTGGTCGCTCCCAGTCTTTGGCTAACCTCCACCTGTACTAAGCGGACTGACTGCTTGTGCATCCAAATTCTTTTAAACCAGTTATGCCATATGAGTCCACCATACCTTCCTATACATGGTATTTACCTGCCATTCCTAATGAAGACTTTCATGTACCACCTCGAAATTATTCAAAAAGCATTTCTCTTTTGTGCCTCTGTTTTAGCTCATGAGGAAGTAGTAGTTAATTCATGATCTTTTTAAGTTGGACAAGCTTCACCCCGGGATTGCATGTCTAATGTGCAAACCCATAATACGAGAAGGAACTGGCATAGAGTGCGCCCGGCTCATTAAAAAAAATATAACAAACAAACCCTCCTTCACGCTTTGTTCATGAGAAATCAGAAAACTTTGGCAGTGATAAACAAAGGAGATTAAGAGGATGTGATCGTCCTCATTCGGGAGCCGTTCCTCGAAACTTGTCCATCTCAAGAAGTGATTGAGTTGTCTGCTAGCATTCGTTGATGAAACATGCATGACCTAAAAAAATAATTATTACCTCTGTTTTTAAAACCAAGAGCTCTGGTACATGTTTTGTCTTTGTTTCCGATTACGGGTTTTCAACCTTGCCAACAAAAGCCACGGTTCGAGAGTCTCCACCTTCTTTTAAAGCACCAACTACTGAGAGCATGATTGTCATTCTGAGTGTAATGTGCATTGTCCCAAAGTAGCATTGTCTTTTGCATGATTGTGATATCGTTTATTTTGAAATCATTGTATCTAGTCATCACTTAAACCTTGGAGGTGCCCCTGCATTTATGTTTTGCTTCACTAAAGGGGGCAAGCGAGATATCACTTTATCATATTTGCACACCATGTTCATTACAAATCTATTTGATGTTTCAGTATCATATTGTAAAACTTTCAGTTCTTTGTGATTTTCTCATGAGGCAACTTAATTACTATAGATTCATTATCTCAGTAAGCTTTTGTCATGTGACTATGAAAAAGTCCTATATGGTTAATAGCATGTCACCACAGAAATTATTCTTGTTATCATTTACCTACTCGAGGACGAGCAGGAATTAAGCTTGGGGATGTTGATACGTCCAAAACGTATCTATAATTTCTGCTTGCTCCATGCCTCTTTTGGGTGATATTGCTATGTTATTTATACACTTCCATACACTTTTGATCATATTTGGACTAACCTATTAACTCAGTGCACCCCAGTGCCAGTTTCTGTTTTCGACTGTTTTTGTATTTCAGGTTTTTACATTACGAGAACTGCCAGAAAAAATCCAGAAAAAATATATAAAAAATCAGCGTTCCGGAAGCTTCCATGCGGCCAAAGTAGGGCCGGAGGGGGGCCAAAGGGGCTCCAGGCGCCCCCCCCTAGGCCGCGTCGGGGGGGCGCCTGGGCCCCCCTGACCTCTTCTGGCGACCCCCTTTGGCATATATTTAAGGTCCGTCGAGGAAACCCTGATTCCAGACCCCTTTTCTCCAGACGCGATTCTGATCTCCGCCGCCATCGCCATCAAGCTTCGGGGGACCAGAATTCCTGTGCCGGCACCCTGCCGGGACGGGGAAGTGCCCCCGGATTCATCTCCATCGACGTTGCTTCCTCCCTCCATGATGCGGGAGTAGTTCCTCCTCAGGGCTGAGTTTCTTACCAGTAGCTATGTGGTCAATTCTCTCTCCCATGATGTGATCTTCGTTGTGATCATAGGCTATGTTAATCTAGGGTGATCCCATGATATTTCCCCTTCCTCTATGTATTGGATTGATGTACTCACTTGTCTTTATCTAGTATAATCCCCGAGACCAAGGTGACAGCGGTCTATTGGACATGGATTAGAAAAGTATTTTCATGAGTGATTTCCTCTCTTGTGTGTTGATTGAAGATTGAGAGTCTCTTGGTGCTTGTCTTTGACTATCCTTTAGATATGTTGTGGTGATTGTGGGACTCTCTTTGGATGGTCGCGGTGACATTGGGAAATCCTTAGATTGAGAACTACGAACTTTGAGGTGTGCTTTTGTAGCCCTACATAATTCTCGTCCTCTCTTGACCACGAAGGAATGACCTCCGGGTGCGTCTCCATTGCATGTTTTATGGGAAATATCATGTGATTCGATTATGTTAATGTTGTTGGGAGTTGCCACTAGTGAAAGTATGATCTCTAGGCCTTGTTTCCACCATTGCAATACCATTTGTGCTCACGTTTACCACTTGTTTGCTTGCTGCACTTTTTATTACAGATTTATATTACTTTGTTTTGCCATCCATATCACTTGCCATTTAACATCTCTTCGCCGAACTAGTGCACCTATACATCTAACAAGTGTATTAGGTGTGTTGGGGACACAAGAGACTTCTTGTATCTTAGTTGCAGGGTTGCTTGAGAGAGACCATCTTCAACCTCTACTTCCCTGAGTTCGATAAACCTTAGGTCATCCACTTGAGGGAAATTGCTACTGTCCTACAAACCTCTGCGCTTGGAGGCCCAACATAGTCTACAAGAGTAGAAGCGTGTGTAGACATCACCGCCGTCCATAAGAACCTTGGTGAATTTGTAGCCACCCACCTGTGGTGCTACCACTAAGGCCAATTGGCCCGGATTATCAACTCACGGCGGGTGATCCTCTCTGCTCCACACAATAGGTTGCTCCGACCAGCGCAAGAACTGTGGAGTTGCCGGTTCAACCGCGTGGACCGCCCACTTTAAGACTTTTTGATCCCGTTTGCACAAACTCGTCGTGAACACATGATACTGTCCACTGCTCAGCTCCTTCGGATTACTCTGATATCCGGATTGCTGCTGCTGTTGACGCTGCTGATTGCCTTGATTGTTGCTATTACCCTGGCCTTGCTGTTGGTTGTTTTGGTTATTGTAACCGCCCTGTCCATACTGATGGTTGCCTTGGTTATTGTAACCGCCCTGACCATACTGATGGTTGCCTTGGTTATTGTAACCATTGTTGTTGCCACGATATCCTGGTCCGGAGCCGTTCCCCTGATGACCCGGACCATAAAACCCGGGGCCTGATCCGCCGCCTGGTGGTCTGTTGTTAGATCTGACCCGGTTCAGGGCCTCCATCATGGCCTTGCATTCTCCCCAGGTATGTTTAGCTGGATGTTCCTTTGATCCGTGTTTCGGGCAAGGCTCATTCAATTCTTGCTCCCAAGTAACGAACCCCCCGCCGGTTTGTGGGGGCGGTTTACCCTTGTTGCGCTGAAAGCTCCCTTGAACTTGGGTGTCGGCCACGAAATCAGAGCCACCCTCTGCCTTTCGTTTGCCTAAGAAGCTTGTTCCGACCGGATTAGCCTACGCCGGTTTACCAGACTTATTTGCCTTTCCAGATTTATCTCCATCCGCTTCTGGATACTTAGTGTTGTCGGAGTCCCCGTACTTCACCAGAGCGCTCATGAGAGTTCCCATGTCATTACAATCCCGTTTGAGCCGTCCCAGCTTTAACTTCAGAGACTCAAACCGGCAATTGTTTTCCAGTGTTACTATCGCCGTACTGGGGCTGATACCGTTCGAAGAGTGCAAGATTTCTGATACTCGCAGCACCCATGCACTTGTAGGCTCCTGGTCTCCTTGTATACAGGCTGCCAAATCCACCACTGACATTGGGTGCTTACACGTATCCTTGAAATTTTTGATAAATTGGCGGCATAACTCACCCCATGACCCGATGGAATTAGGTGGTAAGCCCTTTAACCAGGTCCGGGCTGTACCCTCAGGCATCATGGTAAAGTACTTCGCGCAAGCCGCTTCATCCACGTCTAGCATCTCCATAGCCATCTCGTAACTCTCAACCCAAGCCTCTGGAGCCAAATCTGTTGTGTAATTAGGCACTTTACGTGGACCCTTGAAGTCCTTGGGTAACTTCACGCTCCGTAGAGCGGGGACAAGACACTGCACCCCAAAGGAACTCGTCGTGACTCATGTTTCTGCTGTGGTTGTGTGAACCGGCGTCGTTTGGCGGATCCCCTCGCGGGCCGCAGATCTAACCCGGTTTACTGCCTCCTGAGCTTGCGCCTCTGCGCCCGCCGGATTTATCCTGTCTGTGACGGTGTCGCCTCCGTTCACTGCTGGACACCTCCGGTTCATCCCAATGCCTAGTATAACTCCGGCTGTGACGGGGTGTTGAATGAAGTCTCTCCCTGCTGTAGGAGTATGCCTGCTGCTGTGTCAGAGCCGTATTAAGCAGATCCTTGACCCTGCGTGCCTCCATTGCCACGGGGGATGTCCCCTCAATGGGTAAAGCGGCCAGGCGTGAAGCGGCAGCAACAATGTTATCCAAAGGGTTTGAGTAATGACCCGGAGGAGTGGGGATGTGAGGCGTGGATATAATCCGCCGATCTTGCTCCGTAGTGGGTGGTTGAACCGGTTCCCCCCTCACAGGGGCCGTCCTCCGGTTTACTTTCGGATCATTGCTGGCTCCCGCTCCCGGCGTCCCGAAAAGATTCATCGCCTCATAGACCGGCGGTAGACGAGACTGGTACCTTCGAGTCCTTACTCCTTGCGCACAGGCCTGTTCCATCCTCAGCTGGAAAGCCTGAGACTCCAGCTCTGCCTGCCTTGTCGCGATCATAGCTTTCTCTGCCTTCAGATCCTCTCTTGCTTGCTCGATCCGGCCCCTTAGCTGAAGGAGTTCTGCATCGTGTTGCGCCTTGTCTGCTGGAGCCACCACTGCTACTGCCCGGGTTGTCAACTCCTCGACTAAGGCGGATAGAGCGTCAGAGGGCGAGAGGGCCTGGCCGCTCCCCCCTGCACCAGCTTCTACTGTGTTCGCCCCGTTCACCATGGACTGTGGCGTAGGTTGTGATCCGGCCATAAAGACAACCACCCGGTTTGGCAGATCAAAGGGGTCCGGAATACTGTCTCCATTGGACACACCCTCAGATCGGCCATCCCGCAACAGATACAAGGACTCAGTTTCTCCGGATGAGGATCCATCATCGGAATAAACAACTGTCTCGCCACCAGAATCCGATCCGTCCTCGGCTTGGACTCCATGTATTGCTCCAACGAAAACGCGCTTCATGGCAGGCTGAATCCGGGCCGATCTCGCACGCTGAGCCGGCTCGATGATGTCGGAGAAGATGTCCGGCTCAGGTCCCGGTTCGCCAATCTTGCCGATGAAGACGTGGATGCCGCCGAAAGGAACCCGGTACCCGTATTCGATTGAATCGGCCTCCGGGCCCCAGCCAGCATCGTCGATGTAGATCCGGCCGCGGCGACTCTTGGTCATCCGGCCGACCGTGTAGCCCTTGAGTCCTTCGAAGCTGCCCTTCAAGAACTCGAAACCGTCGTGCGGAGGCCCCACGGTGGGCGCCAACTGTCGTGGAATTAGCACGTCAGATGTCCGGTTTAACGGACTTAGTGATGGAACCATCGCACGGGTTAGCTTGAAGGGGTTAAAAGCACACAAAGGACACAGAGGGTTTATACTAGTTCGGCCCCTTCGATGAAGGTAAAAGCCTACGTCATAAAAAAAAAGTTAGGTGTATGCCACCTCAGCGATGTCCAGAATAGACTGCTTCATTAGATCACCTAATAGGACTGATTCATCAGAACTATGGTCATAATATCTTAAATAACTTATTGTATTCACTTGCAGCCAGCCTAATAGGACTGCTTCATTAGATATACAATCAATTGTATTGACTACGATTTTTTTATAAGCTCGCACTATCTCCACTGGTGTTCATTTTTTTGAATTTGATGGGATGCTTGACCAAACATGATCCTAATCTAATAACTGTTAACGATTTACAGAAGAGAAAGATCCAGAAATTATAATACCTAGAGGAACTCCTTTTCTTGATGCTCCTTGCTTATAGAAGGTACTCTTTGGGAATTTGTCCTCCAAGTCTGGGTATTTTTATCCTTTGCTATCTCTGATGGGCGAAGGGAGAGTAAGGAGGGGGGTTAGGGATGGCAGAGGAGGTTACATATATAGGTAGGCCATGCAGAGGAAGGCTGGGTAGCAGATCATGGCATATCCCAGTTCTACCATATATACTTATGTATGGTGCAGATATCTTTCCTTTTCTCATCAAACGCACACCTTTTAATAAATTAGAAAAGATGTCAGAAATCAAAACTTACTAAAGAATTAAAGTGTTGTATTAGTAAAAGGTACAACTTAACATTGATTGCATGCCACTAACATACCTACATGTTTTTATGAGGTATAAAATCTTCTCATATAATAACGATATATCTTTTTTGTCTATTTAAATATTTATTGTATTTTTACTACTGTTCAGTTTGAAGAGGTAAACATGAACCTTTTATATAATTTATGTGTATTTAATCAGTTCAACGTGTACTATAAATCAAGTTAAATTAGCAAACAATTACACTATAATGTTTTGTTTCTGAAATACGGCAATTAACACCCTTCTGATTTTGTTGTTTGCACGCGAATACACGGCCACGGTGGTGCAGCCTGTGGTGAGACAGAGCAGACTCCAGCGACTTTGCCAAGCCACGCACATCCTCTACATGACTACACGGTAGCAATTTGAACAACATTATCCTTCATTAGTATAGTAGCTTAGTAGTAGTAGGTTCCTATACTCGCAAGTGAGATTTCTTAATACACACAAGTTTAGACACCAAAACAACCGCGCCGTACAAGTTGAGGCACCCGCGGTGTATTATACTCAAGAAATAATGAACCTATCATTGATCTGCATATAAATAATGCTTTGGATGCCCGTGACAACCCGCGGTGTATATAAAACAGTACCAGGCTTTCTTTGTTCACTTATTTTCTCACTGTAAAATAATGATTTGGCCTTTTTTGTCCGTTGTTTGGTTGACTGTATATTAACCGAGTGTAGTAATCTTTTGATGTGTTGATTTGGCAGCTTTTATTATGAAGTAACGCTTGTAGACACAAATCTGATATGGTAGTTATTTGTATGAGTTCACAAGAGTTTCCACATGAAGCTTTTAGAATAAACCCCATACGACTGGTATGCCATTTTTTCTTCTTTCTTGTAATCGTCGTGCTCCTGGTAAGATGGGATTTCCTTGGGCCTAATGTATAGTATTACATATGTCTGTTTTCAGTGTAAATGTGTTCCTTGATCAAATAAACCTGGATGAATGTACAATTAGGGTGAGAATTGAAGCCTTCTCATGTAAGTGCATGATCAACTCAATTTTGATAAGTGAGTGCATTACAACATTCTAATAGGGTCAAGTTCCACTCTAACTTGCAGGCAAAACATGCAGTAATTGATCGTTGGATTTTAGTAAGAATTGAACATGAGGTACATACTTTCCATCAGCCTATGATTTACAACAACTGCTTTTCTTTTAGCGCTGATGTTGATAAGAAGGCATTGACGTGATAGTTATATATAGTTATTATTGCCAAATATATAGCTCATGACTTTACTGTTCTCATTGACGTGATATTGTGAGTTATAGTTTACATATCTTGGATGGAATTATAGGGTGCGTCGCTAAACCAACGTTTAATACATCCAAAACACGAAAAAGTATTTAAACATAAAGATATAAGAATATATATATGATCCAATGCATTATATAGTTGTTTGTATTGCGAAAACTGTAGTACAAATTTATTTAGGACATATGAATATGCATCAGACCATATTCAGTCGTTTAAAACCCTCAAAGCCGCTCTAATTTCAGCCAGTATGTTTCCAGCTGCTTCATTGTTTTTGATCGTCAGCATCTGAACCATCAGGTTCTTCCTGAGCTGTACTGAATCCTATAAAATGAGCAACAAATAATTTAACAATTTGCTCTACAACTAAATTGCACGACAAACCTTGTTATTGTGTACTTACGTCCGTGGTCATCCTACCAGAACGAGTAGTACCATTCTGGTGGGCCATCTCCTGTAGGACAAGCAAAGCGGAGTCTTTGCTATTAAAAACAAAGTAACTATATTAATATATTGTAATGCTGTGCTTCTAATGTATGTGCTCAATTTAGTATATTACCGCCTGCCGGTAGAAGATTTGCCGTACGGTGACCAGTTCATGAGATTGGTATCCCAACCAGGGATTCTCATCTGCAACACATTGTTGAACTCTTGCTTCAACATTGTGATTTCCTTACTCGTTTCAGTGTTATGAAAGCTGTATGGTCCACCATAGGTGTCAATACATGGATCAATTGGGAGAACACTCCTACTTTCCATGTTGACTACAAGTAGTCCGTATGAAGAATCCACAGAAACAAATGGTAGTAGATACTACGGTAAATAGACACATGTTAGTAGATAATATAATAAGCAAAAAATTTGACAAGAATGAGTCTCTTACAATGTTAGAGTTGAACACATCGTATTTAGGAAACGGTCGAACTACGACATTGTCAATCAGTAATGCGGTGCGTGTTTCTTGATCCATCCAAGAGTGCCTGAGGGCCTGTGCCTGATAATGAAATTGCAAGTCGAAAAGATGTTTGTTTCCAAGCATTCTTGTACCTGCGGTGCTCTCTACTTCAGCACTCGCAAGCTTACGGACTGCAAGATTGAAGCATTCAGGATGAATTTGTCCAAAAAGCAAAATTGATTGCTGGAGCATCCGTAGGCTGATTTCAATCCGATACGATCGTTCGCTTCTAATCCAGATTGTGCTGCCCAAATAATGCAGATCATTCTTTAACAAAAACACATCACATATAGTCTAACTATTTTGTATAGTAAAGATCAATGAAAAAACTTATTTAATTAATAACAACCTAACTCATGTGTGATAATCTGGTAGCTATTTTTCCTGTACCAAATAAACATGGCCACATGTACCATAGTTAAAAAATTGTAGCAGACAATTAACAATTACCAATAATAGTCACTCCCTCCGTCCCAAAATAAGTGACTCAAAAGTGATCCAACTTTGTACTAAAGTTAGTAAAAAGTTGGATCATTTTTGAGTAACTTCTTTTGGGACGGACGGAGTATGTAACAATGTAGGGCAATGACAACCAATGAACATATTCATTACATAGGCAAATGAATTTGGGTTGCTACAGGGCAATAAACAAAATTAAGTGTAGTCTGATTAATAAAAAATTAAAAATTAAATGCATATTATAAACCAACTTATTTGTTTGGATATATTATTATTCGCACACTTCAACATTCAAACTGCGTGATTCATCATTTGCAAGTGAGTTTCTGATTAGAAGTAATCAGTTAGGAAAAGCAACAAACAAAATTTTAGCATTCATCAACATTTTCATATTCTAGATGAATAGCTAATTGAAAGCCATGCATATTGAAACCCAGTAATTGGCAGACCAATACAACTTACTTTAGTGCCTCATCGTCTTGGACATTGGTGATAGATTGATAAATGAATTCGACGGCATCTGCTAGGGCATTCACGTTGGCCGCAGCCTCCTGAGGGACGGGCAAAGCCTCTTGTGGTGCGACTTGAACATCCATTGCTTCTTGCACGGCCTCCATTGATGAGAGTGGCGAGTGATCGGAAATTGGTGATGACAGGGGTGGGCGTTGAGAGAGTAGGTCGTGGAAGGTTATATGAAGGGATCACGTCCTGTTTGACAGCTGCATCTTCGAGACTTAAGTGCCTTCCAAATAATAAGGCAACTTCCATTCTTGAAAGCCAAATAATAAGCAAACTTTTGATTCCACCTGATTTCCAGCTGTCATTAAAGTCTGACAGGACATATGGAAAGTGCACCACATCCTTCCAAGTAGTGCATGTTTCCATTATTCATTTCCTACCGTAAATTATTCCTACCGTAAATATTTCCAGCTGCGTACACAACGCACGGATTATCTTGTAGTATGTTAGGAACATATTTGGTTCCATTAGAGTAGCTTAATAATAAATTATTCCTACCCCTATTAATTTTACACATTAGTTTTTTAAATACTTGATGATTTTTTTAGTCTCTACTTTTTATATTTTTTTGAATGCATGATGAGCAATTTTCAAATACACAAATACAAATTCTTAATACAAGTGAGATTTCTTAATACACATAAGTTTAGGCACCAAAACAACGACGCCGTACAAGTTGAGGCACCCGCGGTGTATTTATAACTCATTAAATAACCAAATTATCATTGATCTGCATGTATCGTAATATAAAATTCACGGCGTGGACACTAACATAAATATACTGCATAACATATACTGAGATTACATAACATATACTGCAACTACAAGTGTTTATACGGTACTGAGTCATGGGAACATAATTTCTTTTCATGTAAATAACGAAATATTTAACTAAGATTGGTTTTAGGTGAAATGGATGCATAGTTCTTACTTCAAACACGGGTTGTAAGTGTTAAAGGTGTATCCTAATCGACCTTTGTATTTACATGTTCGTTGAGTTTTTGAGGTGACATCTGTTTGATTAACATGTCTCTGGCAGATACGTTTAAATTTTCCGTTTGCTTAACATGTCTCGACCTAATCGACCTTTCGTAGGTTATGCTTGAAGTGACCCTTTATATACGCAATTTACTCTTCGCAAATCAATCATAGTCACTCAATGACCAATGCGCCATCAATGTGTCTATCTTTGTAATGCATAAATTATTTCTTGCACTTAGTAGTTCATTTAATCATGACATTTGCTGCTCTATATAGAACTGTAGTATACGCATCGCCTCCGTCCCAAAATAAGTGACTCAACTTTGTTTGGGACGGAGGGAGTACTACAATTAGCTATAAAAGCGTTATCTATCTGCAGTAACCCAGTAGCAATCTTATTGCAAACAGTTCTATTTTGGTGCTTCTCCATTATTAGATTGTTTATCTCCTATTACAGCTATGGGATGTTAATATGGAATCTGGTCCAGTTGCAACGTTCCAGGTTCATGAGTACCTAAGGCCTAAGGTAAAACATCAGACGTTAAGATACATGATTTGATGGTTCTTCGAGGATGATGAACATCACATCTTTCTTTGGAGTAACTCTATTTCACGTGTTTTCTGAAAATACAGTTATGTGATTTATATGAAAATGACTCGATTTTTGACAAATTTGAATGTTGTCAAAGTGGCGATGGGTTGCGAGTAGCAACTGGTTCTTACAGGTAGGTTGGTATGCTCAGCTCCGTTGTAGTATACAACTTAGTTTCCTTCACGGAATTAATGGTTCGTTAATCTGTGTGTTCCTTCAGCAATATTTTCTAAGTGTTAAATTGTGGTGATGGTGGCAGTGAGGTGATAACGCTTGAAGCAACTCGAAACCCCACAATGTAATTCCTCTTTTCACATCATCAAGTGTATATTTGATGCTACTATGTGTGCTTGTGAAATTGAATGTTTGTTTACGGGCTACTTGATTCCATCATTTTTCCTACTTGTGCAGAAGGCAGATTCTCAATCTCGCACGGCCTGCGAGATCTCTAAGTAGTTTGACAAGGGTTGTTAGACGAGGTTAGCTTCATTGCAGCTATTTATGCTTAGTCATTGAACTCAAATTTGTGTAGTACTATAGGTACTCATCAAGTTTGTTTCTCTATTCAGGAACACATATAAGATAATCAGCGTGTTTTCACAAGCTGGGATTAAAGGCAACGACGAGAGAGGAAGATAAAGGATAACTTGAAAATTATATAATATATGCAAGGTACGTGCCGTATGACCATCTCATTTTTTTGACTACTCCATAGCTGGAATGTGATTATTTACGACGAAGAAAACCTCGTATAGTATAGCAGTGCGTGTATGGATGGAGTTATACTATACGAGGTGTTATATTATGCGTGTATGCCAGTAAAATTTAGATAGACAGAAAGATGAATATACAACCAACATAGTTAGTGGATATTGATATTAATCACTATTTAAACTTAAAAATATAAGAGATAATGTCAACAGATCATCATTTGCACGGGCATTCAAACATAATATGGCCTAGCAAGCAACTAAACAACACTTTATTTTTAGGTATTTATCGATGCAGCAGTCCTCCTTAGCCACCAATAAATCTCAACGCCGCTCTAACATGTTCTGGAATGTTATCCTTTGCTTCATTCTCCCTGACCATTAGCATCTGGACCATTAGTCGCTTCCTAAGACTTTGTGGATCCTTCAAATTATGCATAAAAAAAGTCAGAAGATATATTTAGCAAATATATGAAAGCTGTAACCTCATTAAAAATGCACTTACGTCAGTCCTAGACATGTTATGAACCATCTCATTACCGATGGTTTCATACAGATGGGCCATCTCCTGTAGTACTTTGAATCCGGAGTCCATGCTGTCATAAAAAAACACCATATTGTAATAGCTATAGTAGCGCACGCAGTAATACAGAAGCCAAACTTAGAATAGTACCGCCGAGGTGATACATGAAAGTTCTCCTGTTCGGGCCATTCCACAAATTGGCTGTTCCTATCAGGGGCCTCCCGTTGCAAGACAAAGCTGAATTATTGCTTCACTAAAAGGGCTTGCCTCTTAAGTTCAGTGTCATGGAAGTCCTCATCAAAATGAAATACAGACTGGTTCGAATAATCTATAACGATAGTCCTCTCCATTTCCATGTTGACTGCTAAAAGACCGTAGGCTGAATCCACGAGCGACAGTGGGAGAAGATACTGCATTTGGTAGACAAAGGTAAATGGCAAACAAAGCCACAAAACTAATTTATAAGAATGAGAACACTTACAATTGTAGGGGTGTGAAACACGTCGTATATTGGAAAAGGCTCGAGCACGACATTGTTAATCAGCAGAGAGGTGCGATGTTCTTGGCTTAACCAAGACTGCCTTAGCGCCCGTGCTTGCTCATGGAATCCCAAATTGAAAAAAAATTTGTTTTTCCAACAGAGCTGATGCCTGCGCTTCGCTCTGCTGCGTCGATAGTTATTTTACGCACAACAAGATTGAAGCATAACGGATGGACAAGTCCATCCCCTCGGATGGTGTCTCGGATGATCCATAGGCTATTCTCGATAGGGAATGGGTACAAGCTCCTAATCCATATTGTGCTGTAAAAAGTAAGAACAAGGTTCATAACAATTATGACTGATAGAAAACGCAAACTAAAACGATATAAGTGTGATGCTGTCTATAACATATGAATAATTTAACAATAGTATATGTCACATCAAAAGACCTAAAAGAGTTTGTAATATATACCAAGTTAATGATTCTATATTATGCATGGGCAAGAACTTAAAAGATTGCACTGTTTTCATAGTAGTAACTGTGCCTGCACTAAAAATGTGGTAGATTTTGGATGGATGTGACAGCATAGTAGTTTATCACTTATTCAACATTTTGAGCATAGAAGGTGTTAGACCCAATAGTTGTCGACCATAGTTTACGTACTTCATTTGAATAGACAGGAAAGTTTGATAAATAAGCATATTCACAATATGAAAGTAACCCATGGTTTATGAAAAGCAAGTCCTCGATCATTTTATTTTAGACGCCGCAAAACAAAGTGATCCTAGACACAGTTTACCAACACAATATAATATTTGTTAACACCCATTGAATATGTATTGATATACTGGTTTCAATATAATAACTATACAACCAGCTTTTGTAACAGCAGTATAATTATACAATCAGCTTTTATATTGTTACTTCAAATCTTATTTTATCATACAACGAAACACACTGACATATTGCAAAATATACCGGCAACAACAAACAGGGTATCATCTAGTTATAAGAGCTCGATACTAACATCTATGTAGGAAGTGAATGGGGTGGACTTAGACAATCAATTGTAAGAAAGTTATACATGTACAGCGCAGTGTACTTTGACGATGGATCGGCAAAAAATATTAGATGTATGTCGCTGTGATAACTTACTCTAGTTGTTCTTCGTCTGAGGCAAGTGATATGAAAACGTACACGAAGTCGACTACGTGTCGCACTCCCCCAAAATTCGCCATTGCTTCCATTAGGGCAAATCAACTATCGTAGAACGTCTATCGTAGCACTGGTTCAACGATGTATGGAGGAGCCCGTAGGATTTTATTGAGTAGAGATGGGGGCCATATGGAATTGTGCGACAACGTTTAGGAAGGCGCCCCTGACGTTCCTTATTTGCATGATTCCATAACAAACAAACCATCAATAATTAAGGCAAGATATTTAGTTTATTTCAATATGCAAATAAATCAGCGACAAATTATATGTTTACTAAAATAAGTCCCCCTTTCCCCATAACTTTCCCACTCGAATAATGGAAAGCTAGAGTGTTTACTCCTAGTGATCGCTGGAACGCTCGCCCCCCACACGGAAAGCGTTCATGGTTGCGTAAGATGTGGGGCCCAGTCTTTTAGTTATAATATTTCTACCCCCGGATATTCAGATTGGCCTAAAGAGATCTCCTCTCTAATCTATGGAAAACGCTTAATATTCCCGACTGATCCAGCAGCTCGTAAACCGCCTCGCAATGTTGACACGTGTCCTACGTGGGCCTCGTCGTGCACAGGCCATGTCTCCAAGCCGCTGAAACCTTATCCACACAGTCATCCAATTACTCACCTTCGTCTCTTCCTGCCCAGTCCCCATCTCTCTTCCTGGTATACCTCACTATGACAGCAAGCTAGCCAATGCAGTTACGCGCATGTGGACGGAGGCGATGCCCGGCCGCGCCTTACTGCAAGGTCTGATCTACTAAGTTACCTCGCCGACGCTACAATGAGGAGATCACACCGGTGGATGATCCTGCAACACAGCAGCTCGCTCGTGAAACCGCATGACCAAGTCGGCGCTGTAATTGATAGCAGTATGCGGAAGTGCTGCATCGATGGGGCCGTCGACACTCTGTCTCGGAATCAACATCAAGCGAGCGCCGGTGGGGCCGTCGACGCTCTGACCATTATTCGCATTATAATTATTTGAATATTACAAGGACGGTACCGTGGAAAATTCCCATCATCTTGCATAGCAAGCCGTAAACAATATGGTAGCATACAAAACATTAATATTACATAAACAAAATAAAGTTTTCAAATGTACGTACATAGTAGAAAAATAATTATTGTTTCCAGCCCTAAATAGCTGATGTATAGGGATTTTTTATTGTCGTTTATGCATGCATCGATCCACCTTCAGTTGCTTAAAACCCTCAAGGCCGCCCTGATTTCTTGTGGGATGTTTCTAGCTGCATTATTGTGTTTCACCATCAACATCTGGACAGTCAATTCGCTCCTGAGCAATCTTGGATCCTAGAAAATATACAACACTTTATCTTCTAATGATGAAGTGTTTTTTTCGAAAGCTACACACAGAAACACATTGTATATGTAATTACCGTAGTGTTCGTCCAGGTCATGCTACGCAAACAACCAATCTGGTGGGCCATCTCCTGTAGGACAAAAAAAACCAGAGTCTTTGCTGTGACACAAAAAAAAAGTGTCAGATATTAGTACATTACCGGCGAGCATTAAAACAATATGCATCTGCTGTATAAGATCATTTTTACCACATTACCGGCGAGCATTAGAAGACATGCTATCTTGTCGCCAATCCATGAGTGGGGTATTCCAACCCGGTATCCTAGCCTGCAACACATCGTTGAACTCTTGCTTCAACAATGTGATTTCATTCAGCATCTCTTTGTTATGAGTGCTCTCTCCAACTTGCCCGACATCTCGTGATGGATCCAGTACGATAACCCTCCTTCTCATACGGTTTACAACCAGCAACCCATATGATGAATCCGGGATCGTCAACGGTAGTAGATACTGCAGCAGGACAACACATGTTATTGATTAATTATAATAATGAAATGAACTTTAAGAATGAGGGTCTCTTACTATTATAGAGCTGAATACATCATATTTAGGGAAGGGCTGGACAACAGCATTGTTAATTAGCAACATGGTGCGCTCTCCTTGATGCATCCAGGAATACCTAACAGCATTTGACTGAGCATGAAACTGCAAGTCAAAAAAATGTTTGCTTCCAACCAAGTTGGTGCCTGCATGCCTCTCTACTTCCGCGCTCGCAAGTCTACGAACAACAAGATTGAAGCATGCTGGATGAAGACTTATGTTTGTTAAAAATAGGGTGTCCTGTAGCATCCGGAGGCTGATTTCTATCCGGTATGGTGTATCGCTTCTTATCCAGATTGTGCTGTAACACAAAAAATGCGCAACAAACTCTATCAACGAGTGTGCTAAATTGGAACAAGAGTATGTTAAAATGGCAACTTTTTATTTTGTTTTGGTTACCTTGACCAAGCAATAATATTTACAGCAAATTAAGGGCAGCAAAAATTGGCACCCGCATTTAACATATGGTAACTCACTTACATTATGATTGAAATAAAAAGTTGTATTTTTATAATAATATGTTACCTGTCTAACACAATATGGCCATGTGTACAACATAGTGATGGAATAACTCTACAGTACAATATTTGTAGAGCAGACCATATGAGAAAAATATATTCATACATTATAGTGCGCTGGAAATATTGAAAATCCATTAACCATAATAAAATCCTTCGTAATGGCTGCAAAGTCTCATGTTCTCTAGAAATACAATGAGATATAGCAATATAGTAATCTAGGAACCAAACTCATGGTTTAGACCCCCGCCGTCCTTGCATACATGTATGTACAAGTGTCCAAACTATCACCTAACTTCATAGCTATTGCATGAAATCAAGAAGTGTACCCGCACACTTATGTACGCACGTACACACAGTGCATAAGTGCTTGTAATTTTAACTTAGTATAAGTAGTGTATGAGTTAGTTCTAATGCATCTTCTATATAGTAAATAAATGTACAATAAGATAACTTACTCCAATGTCTGCTCGTCATGAACGCCATTGATAAAGTGAAAGATGTATTCGAGTGCATCTTCCACGACATGCATTCGTGGGGGCAGAAGATGCATGGGAGCGGGCCCAGCCTCATGCAGCTGAGGCACAACCTCTTGCGTCTCAGGGACAGCACCCTCATGGAGAGTGGGCACATCAACCTCTAGCGGCGCAGTGTTTCCAATGATCCCGTCCGTCGATGATTCAAGAGGTGGGGTTGGGTACGGTAGGGTTTATATGCGCGTCGTGATTGATCGGTTAATCCTGATTTGATATATGCGAATTGGGGTTGGTAGGGAAGTAGCAGGTCAAGGGCGCATATCTCTACTCCTAATGGAGCAGTTGGTAGTCTTTGTTCCAGGTTTTTTCTCGTCCCACCTCGTCTGGTTTTTTCTCGTCCCACCTCGTATGGTTTTTTTTCAACCGTTTTTTTTCGCTACAATTAACCCACCCCAACCCCACCCCACTCACCGCACGCAGTCAGGTTCCGTTTCCCCCCTTACGTCCCCGATTCATGCATGACAATCAATTCTTTCCAAACGCAATCATGCATGACAATCAATTCTTTCCAAACGCAATCATGCATGACAATCAATTCTTTCCAAACGCAATCAGTTAACTTAAGGTAACCAGACACAATCAATTCATTCATAACGCAATAAAAACTTTCCTAATTTTCCCAAAGTTTCCTAACTAGACACGTTATAAATGGGCAGGAACCGATAACACGTTACCAATTAATAAAGTTTAGTTTTATGACCATCAATTCCAAATCCTAATTTTCCTAATGCATTGACAATCAATTCTTTCCAAACGCAATAATGCATGACAATCAATTATTTCCAAACGCAATCAATTAACTTAAGGTAACCAGACACAATCAATTCATTCATAACGCAATAAAAACTTTCCTAA
>LR738712.1:28287524-28311986 GCA_902687465.1 Secale cereale
AAACGCAATCATGCATGACAATCAATTCTTTCCAAACGCAATCATGCATGACAATCAATTCTTTCCAAACGCAATCAGTTAACTTAAGGTAACCAGACACAATCAATTCATTCATAACGCAATAAAAACTTTCCTAATTTTCCCAAAGTTTCCTAACTAGACACGTTATAAATGGGCAGGAACCGATAACATGTTACCAATTAATAAAGTTTAGTTTTATGACCATCAATTCCAAATCCTATTTTTTCTAATGCATTGACAATCAATTCTTTCCAAACGCAATAATGCATGACAATCAATTATTTCCAAACGCAATCAATTAACTTAAGGTAACCAGACACAATCAATTCATTCATAACGCAATAAAAACTTTCCTAATTTTCCCAAAGTTTCCTAACTAGACACGTTATAAACGGGCAGGAACCGATAACACGTTGCCAATTAATAAAGTTTAGTTTTATGACCATCAATTCCAAATCCTAATTTTCCTAATGCATTGACGTTTGCCTTTTCTAAGAACCAATCAATAATCAATATAAGAGAAAAAAAAGCTCTGCACCTAGCGAGCCAGCCGCTTCTCTTCCCGATTAACAATCTTGCGCTAGGGTTTCTTGTGTTGTGTCGCCGCCGTGGAGCTCCTTGACCAGCCCGTCTCCTACCGCCTTGCCCCTCTCTCTTCCCTCCAACCTAGAAGCTGGCGACGAGGCGCACAACGCCCTTACGGCCCTGCTCGATCGCTTTCAGAACCCACCACGCGCGTCGAGCGAGGCACCTCCTGGGCTCCGTTCGTCGCCGCTTCGCCGATGACCCCCACGCGTCTGTCGCCGCTGCACCGACGACCCCGCTGCCGGGCAGGAGGAGTGCTTCGGCACCTCATTGGCTCCGTCCGTCGCCGCTTCGCGGACGACCCCCACGCGTCTGTCGTCGCTTCGCCGACGACCCCGCTGCCGGACAGGAGGAGTGTGATGGGCCTCGAACCCCTCGTTGGTTACCCCAAGTGGAAGGTGTAAGATGCAGTATGTAAAAGTGTTTTCCCTTAGCAAAGATGCCAAGGATCGAATCCCCGGAGACTCCTAGGTTCAACAAGTAGGTGTCAACTGCTATGGCGCCAGATTAGTAGCAATCAACGTGGACCTGCACACAGATACAAATAACTTTGCTCCCAACGAGTACAGAGAGGTTGTCAATCCCTCCAGCCTTGTAGTTCACAAAGGATTAAAAGCAATGATAGTAGTGATAGATAATGTTTTGCAATAGTAAATAATAACGAAAAGTAAATAGTGGATGTGATCAATGATGGTAATATGGACCGGAGTCTCATGATGTTCACTAGTGATGTCTCTCTCCCGAAAGACGATAAAACAGCTATGTGAGGTAAACAAATTACAGCTGGGCAATTGACAGGACCACGAACGCAAACCAATGCTGACTACATTGCAAGAAAGGTTGAGGTTCAAAGCATGGGCGGTACGCCAAAGTAAGTAGACCGAAATCCATCAATATCTACTACTAATCATCCACCTTGAGATATCTATCCAGAACATCTCGCTGGTATTAAGTTGCGAGTCCCACCCATAGTGTAAACTCAATGCAACAGACAACTGCATTAAAAGAACTTTGCGTAAAGTAAACAATCCTTCCACCCGCGGGCACAAGCACCGTTGTTTTTCCCCTTGTGGCAACAGCACATCCCCTAGACTCATGTTTCTGTCACTCAAGCTAGCCATCGAGGGGCATGAACCCACAATCGAGCATAACGTTCCCTCTTGGAGTCACTACGTATTACTTGGCCAAAGCAATAAATAACAATGGAGAACATGCAAGAATTACTTATGAACATAAATATAAAAGAGGTAGATCAAATATATTACTCAAGATCAATCTGAACATAATCTCATAATCCATCGGATCCCAGCAAACTCAACATAGCAACATCATAAGGATTACATATGTGCCTCGATCATGTAGGGCAGCTCACGAGGACTAATTAGTGAAGCACAAGAACGGGAGGAGAACATCACATAGCTACTGGTCATGGACCCATGGTCCAAGGGAGACTACTCACGAGTCATCCGGGAGGCGTCCATGGTGGTGGAGAAGCTCCCGGTGGTGATCCTCCCCTCCGGCAGGGTGCCGGGAAGAGTTCTCCTGGTGCTCCCGATCTTGGAAGCGGCGGCGGCGGCGGAACAGAGATGGGATCGCGAAAAGAGTTCCTGTTCTGAGGGTTTCGGAGGACCCTTTAAATATATGCCAAAGGAGGGCATCGGGGGAGCTTCGGGGGGCCCAGGTGCCCCCCCGGCGGGGCCTAGGGGGGGCGCGCCGCCAGGGCGCCTGGAGCCCTGGTGCCCCCCCCCCCCCGGCTGTCCTTCGGACGCAAGGTTGTTCCCGAAACGCTGATTTTTTATATAATTTTTCTGGATTTTTCTGGGCAGTTCTCGTAACGTGAAAACCTGAAATACAAAAACAGCCGAAAACAGAAACTGGCACTGGGGTGCACTGGATTAGTAAGTTAGTCCAAATATGATCAAAAGTGTATGGAAGTGTATGAATATCATAGCAATATCACCCAAAAGTGGCATGGAGCAAGCAGAAATTATAGATACGTTTTGGACGTATCAACATCCCCAAGCTTAATTCCTGCTCGTCCTCGAGTAGGTAAATGATAACAAGAATAATTTCTGTGGTGACATGCTATTAACCATATAGGACTTTTTCATAGTCATATGACAAAAGCTTACTGAGACAATGATTCTAAAGTAATTAAGTTGCCTCATGAGAAAATCACAAATGACTGAAAATTTTACAACATGAAACTGAAACATCAAATAGATTTGCAATGAACATGATGTGCAAATATGATAAAGTGATATCTAGCTTGCCCCCTTTAGTGATGCAAAACATAAATACAGGGGCACCTTCAAGGTTTAAGTGATGACTAGATACAATCATTTCAAAACAACGATATCACAATCATGCAAAATACAATGCTACTTTGGGACAATGCACATTACACTCAGAATGACAATCATGCTCTCAGTAGTTGGTGCTTTAACATAAAGGTAAAAGAAAGGTTAAGTGCTAGATCTTTTTATTTTAAAAACATGGAAGCAATTTTGTCAACGGTAGTAGTACTTCATATGTGTCATGCATAAGACATCCTATAAGTTGCAAGCCTCATGCATCGAATACCAATAGTGCTCACACCTTGTCCTAATTAGCTCGGATCTCCATGGGTTATCATTGCATTACATATGTTTCAACCAAGTGTCACAAAGGGGTACCTCTATGCCACCTGTACAAAGGTCCAAGGAGATAAATCGCATTTGATTTCTCGTTTTTGATAGATCTCAACTTGAGGACATCCATACCGGGACAACATAGAAAATAGATGATGGACTCCTCTTCAATGCATAAGCATATTCTCATAAGAGATTGAGGATTAATGTCCAAGCTAAAACTTCCACCATGATGCATGGCTTTGGTTGGCGGCCCAATGTTCTTCTCTAACAATATGCATATTCATACAACCCACGGCAAATCACCCTTACTTCAGACAAGACGAACATGCATAGCAACTCACATGATATTCAACAAAAGTGTGACAGTTGATGGCGTCCCCAGAAACATGGTTACCGCTCAGCAAGCAACTTATAAGAAATAAGATACATAAGCAACATATTCTTTACCACAATAGTTTTTAGGCTACTTTCCCATGAGCTATGTATTGCAAAGTTAGTTTGCTTAGTACAGGTGGAGGTTAGCAAAAAGACTGGGAGCGACCAACTAAGAGAGCAATGACGGTCATAATCATGCAGAGCGACAAAGCAAAATTGAATCAGGCATGGAAGTTATATCGCTACTCAGAAATAAAAGATCATCAAGGCTTGACAGACTTTCTTTACAGTCTTAAATATGCGTGAGCATACGCCAAGTCAATCAAAATAAATTCTCGAAGGAAGATATTACTAAACCATACCACATCATAGGCAAACAAACCATGTTGGTACTCCAATAACACATTGGGAATCCCCCAGCTATTTGAGACTAACCATAAGAAAACCTGAACTACTAAGCACCATTATGCACGTAGCATATTTATCATAGACATATTAACCAATGCAACGGAAGCAAACTCTCTTAATAAGGTGAGCATGATAATTAAAGAGAGTTCAAGCAACCAACTAAACAAAAGCTCTTTGAAAAGATAAGCATGAATACTAAGAGCAGAGCATGATAGTGGCTATTAAAAGACAAAGAACACACACAGCAAAGATAGACATGAAAAATTCTATGTTATGTTCTAGGTAGAAGTGGAGCGTGTTTCTCTCCCACATAAAGAATGCTGAGTTCCGACTCGTTATGAAAAACTAAAAAGAAAGCTAAAAGCAAGACGCTCCAAGCATAGCACATAACACATGAAGTGATAAAAATATAGCGAAACGAAAGACGAACTGATAATGTTGATGGAGAAGGGGATGCACGGGGGCATCCCCAAGCTTAGACGCTTGAGTCTCCATGAATATTTCTTGGGGGTGCACGGGGGCATCCCCAAGCTTGAGCGCTTGACACTCCTGAATCTTTTTATCATCTTCCCTCGCACACTTGAAAACTCCCTTCATACATAACTCATCATAATCTGATTAGCGAGGTTAGTACCCTTAATAAAATAATTATACCTTGCTGGAAATAAAGATATTCTTGAAGTTCTACTGTTTCTCAAGATTGCCAAAAGGTTTTTGCAAAGAAAAAGCAAGCTCTTGATTTGCAAAATGAAGGAAAGGCAAAACAGGACAGAATCTGTGAAAAACAGAACAGCAGGTAGTAATCGATCTGTTCGGGATACTTCTGCAACTCAAATCAAAAAACTCAGAACAGACGCACGAAAGACAATTATATAGAGAACGCTGTCGAAAAAAATCAGACCAAAAAGATAATCTGGTGATTTTATACGAATTTTTCTATCCAAGGACAGAATCTATTTCCTGGACAGCACCTCACACTTTTGAACTTTCTAGCAATCAGAGGCTATACTTGGCACAAATATGAAAAGCAAAGATACAATGATGATGCTACAGCAGTAAACAACATCAAGACACAACAAAAGCAAAAAATTTATTCATTGGGCTGCCTCCCAAGAGCGCTTTCTTTTATGCCTTTAAGCTAGGCATAATGCATAGAGGAATCAATAACCATCATAATAATCGGAGTTATAAATTGCTTCAAATGGTTCCTCAACAAGTTCATTCTTGTTCCTTCTAGGAAAGGGGTACACACCTTTTGCCTTCCCGCGTAAGCGGATTTGTCCCTTACCTATATCGATGAAGCCTTTTACCGCTCGGAGGAAGTCCCTTCCAAGCACTATATTTCCTTGGTTTGGCTCCATGATGAAGAAATCAACCATTGCAATCCCTTTAAGGAATTTAACTGGCACATCTTTTATTCTTCCCTGGATTTCAGAAATATCTCCATTAGTATGTTCATGATAAGACGGTAATCCATCCATGTTAAATTTTAAAGAATCATGAACAATTTTTGGCATAGTAGAAACCATAGATCCAATATCACAATAAGCAAGGAATTCTTGATTAGACATGCTAATCCTAACAAGAGGCTCCCCGTCATTATCTATTTCAAAAATATCTCTCTTATTGGGTTTGGGTTTCTCTACCTTCATTAAGTCTAGAGCATCCATTCTCTTTTCAATAGTAGCAAGTCTATCTATGACAGTATCAAAATTATGATCATAAACAAAGTAACTGGATAGACCATGTATAATTTCAAGAGCTCTAGCTTCATCACATTCTAAGAAATCTCCCTCAGCTATAATGTCAAGGGAGTGTTTACACCATTTAAAAAGACCATGGTAAAAATTTCTAAGCACAATTTTTATAGGTATCCAAGGCATAATTCTCCTATGTGCATCAGAAATTCTGTCCCATGCCTTCTTCATATTTTCTCCATCCCTTTGATGGAAATCTAGAACTTCTGATTCCCTCAAAGCACCAAATCCTAACATGTTTGGCTAAACACATAGGACTACTAACATAAAGGTAAATATTTTTTTGTGATTTTTGATAAAAGGTACTAAAGCAAAAATGAAATGTAAACTAACAAGACTAAAAAGCAAAGGTAAAAGATAGCATGCAACTCCCCTATCCTGAAAAGTGGAGTCCCCGGCAACGGCGCCAGAAAATACTCCTTGATGGGCCTCGAACCCCTCGTTGGTTACCCCAAGTGGAAGGTGTAAGATGCAGTATGTAGAAGTGTTTTCCCTTAGCAAAGATGCCAAGGATCGAATCCCCAGAGACTCCTAGGTTCAACAAGTAGGTGTCAACTGCTACGGCGCCAGATTAGTAGCAATCAACGTGGACCTGCACACAGATACAAATAACTTTGCTCCCAACGAGTACAGAGAGGTTGTCAATCCCTCCGGCCTTGTAGTTCACAAAGGATTAAAAACAATGATAGTAGTGATAGATAATGTTTTGCAATAGTAAATAATAACGAAAAGTAAATAGTGGATGTGATCAATGATGGTAATATGGACCGGAGTCTCATGATGTTCACTAGTGATGTCTCTCTCCCAAAAGATGATAAAACAGCTATGTGAGGTAAACAAACTACAGCTGGGCAATTGACAGGACCACGAACGCAAACCAATGCTGACTACATTGCAAGAAAGGTTTAGGTTCAAAGCATGGGCGGTACGCCAAAGTAAGTAGACCGAAATCCATCAATATCTACTACTAATCATCCACCTTGAGATATCTATCCAGAACATCTCGCTGGTATTAAGTTGCGAGTCCCACCCATAGTGTAAACTCAATGCAACAGACAACTGCATTAAAAGAACTTTGCGTAAAGTAAACAATCCTTGCACCCGCGGGCACAAGCACCGTTGTTTTCCCCCTTGTGGCAACAACACATCCCCTAGACTCATGTTTCTGTCACTCAAGCTAGTCATCGAGGGGCATGAACCCACAATCGAGCATAACGTTCCCTCTTGGAGTCACTACGTATTACTTGGCCAAAGCAATAAATAACAACGGAGAACATGCAAGAATTACTTATGAACATAAATATAAAAGAGGTAGATCAAATATATTACTCAAGATCAATCTGAACATAATCTCATAATCCATCGGATCCCAGCAAACTCAACATAGCAACAGCATAAGGATTACATATGTGCCTCGATCATGTAGGGCAGCTCACGAGGACTAATTAGTGAAGCACAAGAACGGGAGGAGAACATCACATAGCTACTGGTCATGGACCCATGGTCCAAGGGAGACTACTCACGAGTCATCCGGGAGGCGTCCATGGTAGTGGAGAAGCTCCCGGTGGTGATCCTCCCCTCCGGCAGGGTGCCGGGAAGAGTTCTCCTGGTGCTCCCGATCTTGGAAGCGGCGGCGGCGGCGGAACAGAGATGGGATCGCGAAAAGAGTTCCTGTTCTGAGGGTTTCGGAGGACCCTTTAAATATATGCCAAAGGAGGGCATCGGGGGAGCTTCGGGGGGCCCAGGCGCCCCCCCCCCCCCGGCGCGGCCCGGGGGGGCGCGCCGCCAGGGCACCTGGAGCCCTGGTGCCCCCCCCGGCTGTCCTTCGGACGCAAGGTTGTTCCCGAAACGCTGATTTTTTATATAATTTTTCTGGATTTTTCTGGACAGTTCTCGTAACATGAAAACCTGAAATACAAAAACAGCCGAAAACAGAAACTGGCACTGGGGTGCACTGGATTAGTAAGTTAGTCCAAATATGATCAAAAGTGTATGGAAGTGTATGAATATCATAGCAATATCACCCAAAAGTGGCATGGAGCAAGTAGAAATTATAGATACGTTTTGGACGTATCAGAGTGCTCCGGTGAATCATGGGCTCCGTCCATCACCGCTTCGACGACGGCCCCCACGCGTTGGTCGCCGCTTCGCCGACGCCGACGACCCCGCCGCTGGGCAGGAGTGCTTCGGCGCATCATTGGCTCCGTCCGTCGCTGCTTCACCAGTGATGCAGTTAAATTTCCAAATCTTTATTGTTATTTCCAACTAATTTTGCGGCTGATTGGACAATATCAGTTACTAACTTAATTCAAATGGTTGGACAATTATCTGACACAATTTTATAGTGTTTTACTTTATTTCTGGAACTATTATCCTGTAAATTTAGTTTGTTTTAAAGGTTTGCCATGTTTCTTTAAAATTTATCCGTTGAATTTGTATGCCTGCTCCACTGTGCAGCTGCTGCAAGCTTTCAAGTTTGGCTCTTGCACTATTGTTTCATATTTATATGCTCTATTTTCCTGTTCAGTCATTTTGGTATTTATATATGGCTTGTGTTTGTGAGAATCTTATTCAATCAAAGGTTATAAGATATATTACATTGCCTTTGTTATCTCTCATATATATCTTACATAGATCATTATATGAAAAACTTAACCCTTACGAGGTCGCGGTTATGTTACGTGTTGACTACATATATAGTTTGTTCTACAAATCATCGCGTTGAACTTGCAAAATCAGGTTGGATGTAGCTCTGATATAATTATGTATGAAGTGATATGAAGGTGCGCTCATGTCTTGCAAGATGTCATGCAAGGCATCCTGCTTCTGTATCAGGTAAATGTGCACATCATTGACATCATTGATGCATGAGCACTGATTTTCTTTTCCATCTTTGGATGTTCCATAGGAAGTTCATATTTTTATTGAACATTTTTGTACATAACAATGTATGTTTTTCATTGATAATTAGGTGAATTCATTATAGTTTGAAATGATCTATATGGAGGTCGCGTAGTTTTTTAGGGAATTAGTCCCCTGGTGAAGCGGTGGGCATCAACAATGCTGTTGCATTTTAAGTTAGTGGTCAAAATGCTAGCTAGGATAAATTGTAAGGAGCTGATCGTAGTTTTCGGCTATTACTGTAGAAATTCATGGTATTATCCTTGCTATGGCAGTATTTGCATTGCTGCATAAATTCATGGAGTGATTCATATTTTCTTGACTCATTTTACGTGTATTGTTACTGCAACAACGACACAACTATTCTTTCATCTATGGTGTTAAAAATAACGACGTGTAACATACAGAAGGGTAGGACTTTCAGTTTCTTATTTGGATTTTGCAACTTAACCATGAATGTGAATGTGTAGGAATAATGCCAAAATTACCTAACCAAATTGCATCAAGATTTTTACGTTTATTATTTAAGTCAAACCTTAACACTTGGACCCTTCTAATGGATTTATTTTCACGCGGGATGATGCGGTGCTTATGGGAGGTAGATGGCGAATAGAGAGGGTGGGAGAGAGAAGGGGAGGGAGCGATAGACAGATATGCATTATATTCATAGGTGCAGTCGAAAACACAAATCAAAGGCCCGTGGCAATGTGCGGGCATTGTACTGGTTTTTGAACTTCCCTTTCTTGGTCAAGTGACATTTAAAGTTTGCACTAACCAGATATTAGAATAGCAAAAATAAGCTTAATTTGTCATGTGAGGCTCACACAACCTGATTCTTTCATTGGGCGTTAGCCCTAGGCCCCGTTTGGGAGCTCTGTATCTTTGGAGCAGCATTCCAAGAATACTTTGGTTTTCAACACCATTGAAGTATTAAATACTTTGAGGTGTTTGGCTTTAGAATATTGTGGTTTTCCAATACTTGAACTTTATAAGTACTTCACTGCCAAACTAAGTCTTAAATTTTCTCCTGTTTATTATATTTTCTTGATTGTTGGATCCATGCAATATTAATCAAGTATCTATATTTCAGCTAGATTTTTGTTTATTCGGTTTCAGATGGTTTCCTTGGCACCTCAGACCATTTTAATGTTATCTCTTTGGGTTCTCCTATTTAGCTCATGGCTCTAACTTTTGTTGAAGGGAACTCAAGATTCCACATGATATGCCATCTCTTTCATTTGGCTTATTGGAGCATAAAATTTGTAAATTTGGTGACCTAAAAGTAGTTTTTGGTATAGGTGATTTAAAATGAGTGCAATCTTTTTTTTCGCTCTTCTCTGACGGATACATAAATTTGTATGTGCACGCAAGGGATGGAAGAGAAGAGAAACATTAAGATTTTTCATGCTTTCGACCAACATTCCCATTCATAGCTTCCTTTTTTCGTGGCAACGCATGAATGTAGAGCTGTCGTGGTATAGCGTGAGAAAAAGGACGAGTCAAGTATACAACCATGTGGTACTAGAACTAAGATAGGAAGGCAGTTGTTGCCCTTGTCCCATACTGCTGGCCTTCCACGACTATGTCGATTACTATCTCACTTGGAATACGAGTTGGTGGATTTTATGATAAGAGTGAGGGTTAAGAGTGAGCGGGATGGGGTTAGCAGGTGTCTGAGCAGAATAATTTCTCTACTTTAGAAAATGTGACAAATTTCATTTCATTAGAGATTACTTTGCAACAGATTGCACAAGTGAGGGATTCATATATTTCCACCAAGTTGTACAATTTTTTGGTTAGGATAGAAGGATAAATGCATTGGTTGGTTGCTTCAAAAGTTAATAATAAACAGTGGTGTATCAGTTGCATGTTGAACAACGGGCATAATAATACTTTTGTCTCGTGGTAATGCGCAACATTCAACTATATGTGACAACGTGGCAATGCCATCATGGGCGGCGCATGGCTCATCCCCTTGATGGCGGTGGCGGATTGGTGTGAACATGAGGGATGATCAGGGCAGAGAGCGGGGCAATTGGCGTGGGACTCCTCCTTGGCGGTCCATGAGCAAGTACGGTGTAAAGAAGAGAGGGGACCATAGCGAAGATGAGGTGGGCATCATCCTGTGTGTTGGAAATAACATGACGGATAGCCCGTAGCAACGCACGGGCGTTCTACTAGTATAAATATATGTGCCATATATATGGATACTAAATATTGCCTTCTAAATATCAAAATTGATCAAGTTAATGCCATTTGTTTCTAATTAGGAAATGTTGTGGTTGTAATTGATCTTGGAAACGCATCAGATCATTCTCAAAATTTATTAGTGAATAAAATCTTTTGATTGCATATAATATTTTTTATCATTCCCAGCGACAAGGAACAATTCACCTTTGTATAAAACCAAAAAGTTGAATAGGAGTATGTGTATCATACATTAATACATTAAACAAAAAAGGATATAAAATTATTTGGCAACGAAATGTTGCATGCAAAGCGTTCATACATTTATCCAAAGACAAAATGTGCACTGGTGGCCACAGCTAATTCTAGCTTGCATTGTTCCTAGCTTGAACAATATCATTGACGTAATCAAACGTTTCATCAAGTGTAGTGAGGCTGGCTTCATGGATATCTACAATAAAAATCAGTGTTATAGTGATAAAGTATTACTTAATAATTTGCTTGACAACATATTTGGAATAGAACGTATCCCCTACCTTGTAGATGATGATGATCATCATTAATGTTAGGAGAGAAGAGGAATGTGCTCTCCCTCATAGTTTGCAAGCATTGTTGCCTCACGTTTACTTGAGTGTAAGTAACAACAAGCTTCTCGAACAGATTATCAGTGTGTTGAAGATGGTAGAAGTGACGACCAACGTGCTCTTCTCGTACACGTAGGAAAATTATCTGCCGTCTACAAACAAATACTAATGTTAGTATATTATTACAACAATAGAACTACAAAAAAGAAGCATATGAAAATCTTAAATTGTTGATGGCGCCTACCGAAAGTTCATGAGGCCAATCTCGAGGTAAGGGACGCGGCGTTTATAGACCGAATCCCAGTTATGTTGTATCTTAACAACGTAGGCAAGAATAGCAACCACATCTGCAAAAAACTAATCACAGTTAGGCAGTGAGTTGTACGGTGTAACGTGCAACACCAAGGTTAAATATGACGCACCAGTTATGCTTTTGTCCCGTAACGAGAATATGACTTCAAACTGTGGGAAGCAAGGGGGGCAAATTGTTGACGCTATCTGTTGCGCCGACATCCTAACGTCGGTCCTCGCATTAAGCGTGATGACAAAGTCCATGGCTAGATACCAGACATGTCCATCTGGTATTTCCGTTGGGTTGAACCCGATGAGATTGAAATCGTATGTCATGCCGGTTTGTAGGGTGCTATTGAATCGAATTGCTTGGTTGTTGAAAGCAATCGCCTCCATCTTTGTTCCCTAATAATTTTTAATGAATCATAACAATAATGAGGAAACAAAACTGTTTATCAAAACTGTATTTAATTATTTTGGTCTATCAAAACTGTTTATTGCCTTACTTGATGATCGAGTAGTATGCACTGAAGGTACAAGTTTCCCTGTCCATTCTCCTTTATTTGAGCCTTCCACATGACCCTGGCACGAATGATCCAGCAATGCTGATATATATGCTCCATTTGGACGCGATGAAAAGTCAAGTTCCTGTGCGTATAATAGAATAACGGGTGAGGTAAATCAATGAGCGGTGATGGAATCAGCTGTACAAAGTGAATATTTTATCTTGCCTATTCATCGGAGGGGTGATGGGTTGACTGATGTCAGGGACCGGCGGCGATGCCATCACCCTCTTAGAGGTGATCGATCCGCATGAGATTACCATGTCGTGGAGGAGATGGTTTTTACTATGTAAATAGATGGAGACAAATGTTATGTTGCGGGGCTTACTTATAGGCGTAGTAGGCGGCGGTAACATGAAATATATTTGAAAATCTGTTTTTGGCGGGCTAGGTCCACGTGGGTGACATACCAACATTCGGATATTTAATATTCGCCAACCCATTAGTAATTGTTTGTTAATCAAGGAAACACACACCTCAAAATCGGTCGGTGGATCAACCCAGCTGATTCACAATATTTTTAATTAACGCATATTTGTGATTTATGATCACTTGCCTTAGCAAAACGTATCTGATTTTTCACATGCCTGTTCAATATCAATTTCTTGCCGTAATATATTAATTAGGGGAATATCACTTTCATTACTATGGAGATTTCTTAATCTTGTACTGATATTCACATTTAGATGTTTGACCGTTCCCTTGTATATTATGATATTTTCCACTTCGACAAGATATATTTCATTATGTCATTTTGTGCACGTATCGAACGACCAATTATTTAACGAGGCTAGCTTGGTTCGAGACGTGCATAAATGATAATATCAAACTTACGATTTCTGTTGTTTTTTAAACTAACCGCGTCCGTACGTAGTAGTACAGTAAGTTAGACAACATTTTTGAAGCCAAAAGACTTGAAAACTTGCTTGAAGGCCAGATCAAAACTAAACGCTCTCTCCAAAAGTTACATTATTCCTCTAATGTAACTTGCTATGTGGCCAGCTGAAAAGAAAAAAGCTTGTTTTGTCGCCCCATCAATTTATTTTTCTATTGTAGAACAACGCACGGACTGAGTCTAGTTTTTCAATAACGGATTGACCAAGGCAGTGCACAGGTATCTGCAATAGTATGATTTTTGCTTGTCTATACCAAAGTTCACTTCCTTATCATTCAAGGACCATCAATCACAGTAGTGTTTCCTCCAAAAATGGTCGGTACTGTTTTCCCATGATGTCGCGCATGCTCTTGTCCAGTGCCTCGAACGACTGCCGCTTAGTCATCGTCGGCTCGTCCCATAGTACCAATGAGGCCATTAACAGTACAAGCAGCTGGTCACATGCATGAAAACTGTCTGATTTGCAAAAGACTTTATGATATTGCGACATGGTGTAGGAGTATCAGCAGGCACGGCTGCTTGCCCTTCACGAACAGACAATAGGCACCTAAAACAAGGTACCCAGGTGTAGAGGGGAAGAAGTTATAGCGCGCTTGCGATATCTTTCTTGTTTATAGAAAATAGGCCTAGGGTAGATCCTTATATTAATTAGAGTTAATCAGATGTATTTACAAAGGCATCACTACTATACTGTTATTAATATAGGGTACATATTATAGGGGAGTCGACATAGCGCTGAGAACAAACAGGCAAGTAACGAAGATCTTTTATTATTCTTTCCGTGCAGTGATGAAAATACAAAAATAGCTTGTTGGTCGAGATGAAAAATACACATCTGACAATCCCATGGTCGTGGAGTTTATAATTCAGTCCCATTGCAAATTAGGCCCAAATAAAAATAACGCTTTATTATTTGACTCTTATACGATTCATTCTTTGTCTCTGATGGTTACATTGATAAATGCTCTTAAGGAGCAATGAAAAACTAAAAAACTGAAATCTCACTAAATATATCAACCTCTTCATGCCTGGTCTTCTGAAGGTGGTGGTGGCTTGTTGACACATAGGTTGATATGGTTAACAACCATCTCCCTCACTCCATTCAACTGGTTCAACAAAGATTCCAGCAACATCCTATTTTGCCGGACTGCCTCAAGAACCTGAAAGTAGCTGGTTCCCCAACCATCCTGCTTAGCTGCATTTGATCCAGACCCACGCTGAATATCCCAGAGAGAAGGGATATGCGCACGAGAGGTGTTTTCCACACCACGATTATGAATCAGGTTATAATTGTGGTTTGTGGAAAGCCTGGTTGGGATCTATGGGGCAGACGGTGCCTGGGGAATTGAACTTTATACCTCTTTGCGTTTCCCTTGCCAACTCTTGAATTTCTTGGCGATGGTAAGATTTTGGTATCTGGTGCCATAGGATCCGGCTCACCTAGATCTTCAGCTGGACTGGCAGGGAGCACTGGCGTAGGTTCTTCCTTTCTTTCCTGATGACCATCAGCCCCCTCTTCTTGGAAGTTTGAGGCCGACATGACGAACGAAGCTGGAATGTCGTGATAGAGTAGTTGCGATCGGCCAGGATCGGTTGGGTGGTGCAACGGCGTGGCAATATATAGGACATAAATAGGAAACGAACAATATAAAATCCGCATGTGATCAACCAGTACGACTTTATAAGGAAAGGAAGTTGATGGCCAGCAATACATTTCTCAATATGCATCATCAAGAGATCATTTGATTAAAGGAAAATACGTGATTTGTGACATCATTTGCCAAACGAAAAGTAACCTTTGTTTCCATAATAGTTTAATAGGGGATTTTTAACTTTCTCCTTTCTGTATTTTTATTAACCATCATGATAATCACGTAATCGAGGTAGCTTAGTTTTCCACATGCAGACAGTAATCATTAACATGTTAAGCTCTCATTAATATAAACCATTTGGTTCAGATTATGAAAATGTGATCATAATTGGTATTTAAAATACTGCATGAAAACTTCAGTACGAGATATACCACATGAATTTAAGCTACAATTTTTTTAAATTTTACTTAAATAAAACATTAAACAGTATGTAGCAACCAAGTTTTCCAAACGAACCAATGCTTTCGTTCAGTAACGAGTTTTCCCGTTGTCCTTTAAACCATTTATCTACTTACAAGAATGTTTACTGTACACCTTTAATATATATACGCTTTCCAGCAAGCAGATTTATTTATATGTGCAACACAGAAACTCTTACCTCAGTCATGGACAAGATCTGCCCGACTGTCTCATTTTACAATACCATCTCATGTTGTCGAAACAATACATAGTCCAGAATACATAAATTAGAAGCCTTATTAGGTGTGGCTCTTATGTGCATGATCATCAAACAATAAATAAATAACATTGTCTGTGCATAGAAATGACCAATCAGAATATCATAGGACTGACCTATCAGCATAATCCTGGGCTATTAAAGACGCAAATAAAATTAACTTGTAGCATAAGGAGCCATTCTACTATAAAATTATGAGGATTAAATCAACAGTTTCTATGAAATACTTTTACAAACATTATTTTAATCAGCTCCAGTAGCATTCAAAATAAAGCCAAATGTTTCATTGCATGTTCCCTGCCAATCCTGCCAGTCCAATCATGATATCTGAATCTGAGCTTACACATAATATAGTACGCTTTGTGACATGTACATTGGCAGAAACATTGCGATAGTAGAAAACCCATACCAACGATGGGGGTGCTACTGTGATCTTCCGATTATTAGCCCAGGAGTACACCTCCCATAACAGCACTTAGTAGTTCAAGTAAATGTAGTATACCCCCCAATGTGAAAATACCAATACTACCTGAAGATTTTTACAAAAACGAATTTTAGCAAATATGGACCATACAAATATGAAATGCTCTCACATAACCCTTCAGCCTGTTCATTTTAGACCACAATTCATCCTGTAAGGACTTCCTTGTAGACTATGTTCTTCATCGAGGTCCGTAAGGAAACGGTCGGTCTTTTTCGCTTCTTTGGATTATTTTTTTGCTTCATGGCCTTTTCTTTCGGCTTCTCCTTCTGAATGAGAATCTTTATGTTTATCTTCGCGGTGGCTCGAGACAAAGCCACATATAGTTGACCATGAGAGAACACCGGATTAGGTAAGTACACACCAACAATCGGGATGGTTTGCCCTTGAGCCTTGTTAATGGTCATAGCAAAGCTGAGCCTTATAGGAAATTGCTTCCTCTTAAACTTGAATGGAAACATGTCGTTCTCCGATGGGCAGAGAGGTATTCTAGGAAGGAAGACCCTCCTACCAGCGTGTTGTCCAATCATGATTTCTGCATCAATGGTGTTCCTCTCGAAACCTCTAACAACAAGCCTAGTCCCATTACACAGTCCATTAGCTGGATCAATGTTCCTTAGAAGTATGATAGGGCAGTTAAGCTTTAGTTTGAGTGCATGCGGAGGCAGACCGTTGGGAGTCAATCCATTCAGAAATTCTTGGGCATAGTAGCCATATGGGTCGTCTTCCGCACTGTCAAAGCTATGGTATATTACTTCATCTCCATGGAAACGCTCTATCATGCGGATGTTTATCTTGTCGATGTTGTCGTTTGTTGTGGAAAGGATTGCACGAGATGTCATGTAATTCGAATCAGACATGTTGTCATCTAGCATCGGGAACACGTGGTCGATCAGCTTCTCGAGGTCATCAACCTCGCCTGTAGACAGCAGACAAATGTCTTCCGGTAGTAGTATGTTGCCTTGATCGTCGGCCTCCTCGGTACCGTTGCCGACCCTTAGCAAGTAATCTGCAAACCACGTGTCATTATGAGCCCGCATGTTGGTGATGAGCCGAAGCTGCCGCATACCCTTCCATAGATGAGAACTTCGTAGGGTTGCATCAATTATCTGGCCCCGCGACCCCCTTCTGACAACCGGAAGCACCTGCCTAAAGTCCCCGCCAAAAACAACGGTCTTTCCTCCAAACGGTCGGTTGCGTATTCCCATGATGTCGCGCATGCTATTGTCCAATGCCTCTACCGCTTGTCGCTTAGTCATGCTGGCCTCGTCCCATAGTATCAATGAAGCCATCCTTAGCAGCTTGGCGGTCCCACTCTGCTTGGTGAAGCTACACGAGGCTCCATCATCGCAACTCAATGGGATCTTGAACCTTGAGTGGGCAGTCCTACCGCCAGGCATGATAGAAGCGGCGACGCCCGACGTCGCGGTAGCGATAGCAATCTTGCCCTCACTCCTCACCTTGGCGAGCATCGCCCTATAGACGAAGGTCTTCCCTGTACCTCCAGGGCCATCAACAAAGAATACACTCCCATCACCGCGATCAACAGCCGCTAGTATCTTGTCGTATGCGGCCCTCTGCTCCAAGTTCAAGGAAGCTGCCAATTTAGTGTCATCTACATCAAACGCAATGGTTGATTCCTCGATGACCTCTCTGGCCTCGCCATCAGCTGGGTCAAACGCATCATCGATGCATGGAAGATCGAAATCAACAATGTCTTTACCCATGGACTGCAACATACCCCTAATGTCAAGCAACACCATCTGCTCCACCTCGTTCGGGGATGTGCGTGTTCGACGGTAGTCATCAGACATAGGCTCGTGGTGCCTATCCCATAAACCTCGCACGTCGCGTGGCTCGCAGTGCACCAAGATGGTTGCGAAGAGTCTCCTAAGTGAACATGGCATCGCCCATTGCTCCGATTTTGTAAGACAGTCGTCGAGCGTGTTGTCTGCCTCGATGAGACCCAACCTTTCAGCAGCCTCTCTAAAGCTCCCACATTTATCGCCGTCCACGGTGATCAAGTCCTCAAATGAAGTTTTGCCCGTAACATGGTTTAGCAACACCCGCAAATAGTATCGTTCCCCCTCGACAGGATTGGCAGAGACGATACGCCCTATTTGAAAACGTTCCACCCGCGGCTTCCAAATCTTTTTTCTCTTCTCCCACGTGAAGCTTCCGGGGAAATCCTTGTACAATGTACGCCTAGCAAAAGGGTATTTTTGATTAGCCTCGAAATACTCCATTAACATGGATTTTGAAGCATTTTCGGATGCTACAACATTCTTCAAGTCAGCCTCCGCATTGAATGCAACTCTGTGCATATTCGGGAGATGAAGAGCCAACTGCAAGACAGGCGGATAATTGGCGCACAGTGGGAAGCCAAATATCCTCCACATAGCTTCCGGAGGGGTGACCCACCTTGCATCAACAAATCTCTTGATCTCATCAATGTTACCATCGGTGTCAGGCTGGTCGAGGATGAAAGAAGTCTTATCATGGCCCTTGTAAATGTACTTGTAAAGATATTTGACGGCCTTTATGCTAGAACAAACCTCGACATTTATATGGCAATTGAACATCCGCAAAAGGTAAGGGTTATAGGGCACAACCCATCGATTGTCCAACATTTTCCCTCGGACCTTAGCACGTCTTCCATCGTCTCTACGCCGATAAACTGGGTATGAGTCCTTGCCTTGTATTGTGTTATCATTGAATGACCGTGGGTATCTGCACTTGCATTCATTGTCTTGCATGCAGACATTCTTTGGGTTGAGAGCACCGCAAGGTCCGTGCATCATATGTTTTACCACCAACGCATATAATTTGGGATACTTCTGCTTGTCTGGGAGCTCCGAGGAAATGAGTCGGTCATACTGCTCCGGTACAACGAGCTTATAGGTTGAATCAATGATCAACAAAAAATGTGCATGGGGGAGTCCCCTCTTCTGGAACTCGACTACATATACATAAGCGACAACAACACCCAGTATTTGCTTCTTGAATAACACGTCTTTCATAGCCTCAAGTTTACCGTAAAACACGCGAGCCACAATATCAGGTCGGTCTTGCGCCGTCTGACCAGGAAGCAACTCATTCGTTATCTCTTCCCATTTAGGGTTGCAAGTCATGGTCAAGAAGATGTCAGGCTTCCCGTATGTATGGGCAATTTCCATGGCATCCATATGCCTCTTCTTCATGTCACGATCCCCACCAGGGTATGTTCCAAGGAGCATTATTCTTACCCCAACTGCGCTTGCTCGCGTTTCCCCAGAGGTGATCGCATCAACAACTCCTTTATACAAGTCGGCACGAATCTACGTCTGGTTCTTCCGGTACCACCTCAACCGACAACTCTCAATCTTTATGTACATGTCGACCCCCCATTGCTGGAGCAGGCGTGCTCCACAGAGTATAGGATTGAAGATCCCAGGCCGTGTTTGCAGCATGTAACAATAGTAGTCTCTCACGGAGACGCATAACCGACTATTCCCCTCTGCATTTGATGTAGGGCCACAAAGTTGAGAATATTTTCGAAAATTAAATGATTATATGTAACGAAGTTGGCCATAAACTGCATACCTGCATCATCCTCATCGTCATGGCCTTTTCGACGATTTTGTACAACCTCCCATGGAACATTACGTTTAGGTAGCTTCGGGTGCCAACCTAGCTCGCCCTTTGGATAGAATAGGGGATAGGACAACGGGTCATATGCTCCATCGGTCACACGTATACTATGCCTTTCGTTGTTGTTACCACAAAGTGTTATCCTCCGTTCAAACCTTTTTGCTAGGTCATTGCCCTCGACCCAAATTGCAGCTACCTCAGATGAGACCGGTCTATTATATCTTCGTTGGTCAAGCCTCTGATCGGTGTTTAGGTCTATCCTATAATCATCAAGGTTGTCCTTGTGTGCACCTAAACTCCTAAATTGCTGGGAGTACGGGTTCTCTTTGAGTATATCCACTAACTTCTTCACGACATCCTGGTCTAATTGCTTGGTGGTAGTCTTACGACGAGTCAGATTTGGGTCATCATCATAAAAGTACAACTGCAGATGGTCTGGACGCGAGCTAGGCCCGAACGAATGCACATTGTGGTAGATGGTGCCGTGTGCCCGGAATGTGTAAACCCCAGACTTCATGTTTGTGTAGTTCTCATCAAGGCTGACGCCTAGGGTTGTGAAGGCGAAATGTCCATTGAAAAACCGTATGTTATCCCGAAAATGTCTAGAATCTGCGTCCATGCTGGACCATAGCTTCATCAATTCTGGGATTGGTTCCGGTTGCTTGAGCTGAATTTGGCCACTGCGACATCAGAACCCATCAGTCTCAGATTGAAACCTCATTGCCTTGCAGTGCTCGTAGTTTGCGCCGTGCTTCAGGATGTGAGTGCTGTCTGGGATGTTTGAATAGACAAAGTCAAATGGATCAATCTTGATGGTTTTAGCGCTAGACATGATTGTATCCTCGTCATCTTCCATGATGCCCTCATTAGATCCTACGGGCATTTGTTGAAACATCAAGTTGAAAACAATAATTATTGACATTTCTAATTACAATAAAGCTTCACAAAGTCCCACAACATAGTTGACCATACTTTGCCCGCGAAACATGTAGTACTCCTCATCCATCAAGTCGGGTGGTGTCGGCTCATCTCCCATTATGCCGCTTAGGAATGCCTCGATGTCGTTTGCATTGTGGTCTGCAGCGGTAGTAACATCATGTCATCAAAGGGTTGCTAAGAATGAGCAGATTCACATGACAATATAAATTTCATACAATCCGTACCAACAGTATAATTAGGCTTGTTCGTTGTAGGGTCTCCATTAGATGAATCATATTCGGCGCCACAAGACGCGGATGTTGTTCGGCAGTTGAAAGCTGGAAGCTCGGAGGTGGAGTTTAGTAGGTCTGGACGGGGCATTGCGATAGATTCTTTGCATGGGGTGTTTTTCCTTCTAGCATTATTGGCTTTCCTCTGAGCACTTGACTCTCCCTTCTCAATAACCGACATGCTTTTCCGGCGCTCCATGCGTTTCTCTCGTAGATTTTCATTCTGCTTTTCTTTGTCATCTTCCGCTACATAATCCTTTTTCTTCTGATAGCATGCTCGGCTACGTGTGTTCTTCTGCTCCCGTTGCTCGTTACTTAAATTTCTATTCCTTTCAGAATCACGTTGCTTCCTAGCTAGACCACTGTCATGGGTGACACCTGACGCGTCTAATGTTGAAGGGGAAAATGTTGGATCATCATGCAACAATTCTGTATAGCCGGCGCTGTTATGGTCGTCTGTTTGAACTACTTTATGAAAGCATAGTTAGAACAATAAGTCGTTAACACGCATGGAGACAATGAGTAAAGAATCTCGTGAATTTTTTTTGCTACATAAATAAATAGATGGTGCATCTGGCTGAAGCAAAAAACTATATGATTTATTACATCATGGTAAATAAAACAAAAATTCGATCTGTCAATTAAAACCTTAGCATGTCAAGGTGAATATAAAGGCAAAAATTTACATGTTGGCAAAAGTGGACCAAGATTTACAGCTGCGACAAGCCGTTCCTTTTTTCTCCGATAAGCAGCTCTCCTAAGTGCGTTTCTATGTTCTCTCTTGCGTTCTTCGTCCGTTTGCTGCTTTGTTGCTTGTATGTCCGACACGACACCATCTGGGTACATTCAGAACATTCCAAAAATCAAGTGAATAAATAATAAACTCACATCAACTGAGGCTGGAGTACAAACTTCATGATTACCTTGTTCACTTTCGTCAATAACCAAACCAGTGGTAACCGTAGTTGTAGAAGCAAATGTTGAATCAATTTGCGATGAAGGGTCATCTGGTTAATCAAAGATGTAAAACAATATTAAAAACTAACTACACTTAAGATGTGATCTGGTAATCATTGTAAGCTTACCGGACAAATTATGGGGCTGATGATTTTCATCTTGGAGATTGACATCTTTTTGTGCCGTGCAGAAGCTCTCTTAAGGGCATTTCTACTGTCTCGATTGCGTTCCTCTTCGGAATTTTGTGTATTATCTTTGATGCCATTCAATCCAAATTATGGTGTCTTTCATGTCATTCAATCAACCGGCAAAGGAAAAAAGACAAGTGGACATTGAAACGAAGCAAGAAAAGGTACAATCAGATTACCTTTTATATCTTTAGCAATAAGGTCAGGAGATGTGAGTGTAGCTGCACGAGAATATCTTGTATCATTGTTAGAGATTGATGTAAAGCCCGAGCCCGTTGGGTTATCTGAGGCAACAAATCAGTCAGTTCTTATTCAGCATATTGAGTCTGGAGGTATACACACCAAATAGTCTTACTTGATTTACCAAGTGTACTTAACTGACGCACGGCATGTTAGGATGAAATTGTACGACAAAACCATTACAAAATATATATAACGGACGGCATAAGCAAAGGAAATATACATGGGATCATAGCGGAAGGTTGGCGTACATTTGTGATATCACATAAAGTACGGCAGTGAATAATATGACCGTCGTCTTGTTGGGTTTTGAAACCATTAAACTTCTTATTGCGATAAGATTCCCTCCTCCATGCGTTCATAAGTTCTCTATGGTCTACCAAATGTACCAGATGCATGAGCTTTACAGTAAAATCAGTGTGAGCATGTGAAGCTAAGAATCAATATAAGCAGTCTAGTTGCTCACACTAATAATTGACACAATACTTGGCACAATTTATATCAACACTATATTCATCAACAATATTGGGTTTCCCAACTAACCAGCATTGGATATGTTAGTTTGGTTCTCGTCTTGCAAACCTGCACTATCCTCATCCATTTTCTTGCGATAAGCTGCACGCCTATGGGCGTTGAACTGTTCCTTTGTTCTGTCAACGTAATTTTCACGTTCATCAAATACAACCACTTTAGCATGCTGATCGCAAGATGTGTCATCTGCATGATGTTAAATAGAAAAACGAGAAAGTCAATGAACATCATAGTGCTAAATGGACTAAAACTGTCTATATAGATGGACGGAACGTCTGCGTGTGAATACCCTGAGTAAGATCCTTCTTATTTTGATAAGACGACTGCGACCCTGTGCAAGCATTTGTGGTAATATCCTTCTGATTATGATAAGACGACTGCGACACCTCGTTGAACTGCTCAGAACCTACAATTTACCAATCAACAAAATAGCGACATGTTTGACATGTAGGTGAACAACCATAATGAAGTACATCAATGTAGCAGTAGGGTATTATGTAGGGTGCAGCATACCTGTAGTTTCAACATTTACAGTTTCAGAATCAACATTTGTCGCCTTTGTAATGCCTGCAAGACATTATGCATACAATGAACCTGTAGATATGAAAGTATTGAATTTAGACTGCATGATACCTGTAGTTACTTCCTCTTTTGCTTGATGTTCAGATGCTTTGCTTTTTGAATTGCCCATAGTCACCTTAGGATTGGAAACACCTTAGGATTGGCAACACCTTGCACTGTGGTACATTGGAAAAACTTATGAAATTACACTAACCATCTCAGTCATGGTTCTACATCCATGTATACATAGTTGTCCTCTCTCCATATTGAATGCATGTAGGTGTTTGAAGACAACCACAGTACATATAATCGTGGATGACAAATAAACACTTATTAACATGTGTAAGGTCCGTTCTTTCATCTTCAAAATTTAATTTCAGCTAATGAACTATTAACCAGTGCCAAAATGGAGAGAAAATTCAACATGTGCACCCTTACATCTTTTATATTTCATAGATCATGGTTGTCTGTTCAACATAAAGATCATGGTTGTCTGTTCAACATGTGCATCGTTTTTCGCATGTGCAGAGACACTTTCTGGCAAGGCATATTCAGAGGTTTGGATCATTTGGAGAGACCTTCTCGACAGGTTATTTTCGCATGTGCAGAGACACTTTCTGGCAAGTTGGCGTATAAGTAGTCAATCTTTATTCAACATCTCTAAATTCAGATCCAATCTGACAGCAGATTATTCATTCTTATCAGGAGAAAAACAAGGTATGAAGAACAAATGCCAGACTACCATGCCGCATTCATAGACTGGCGCACGGGGCCGGAATGGTATGAAAGGACACACGTGTGCCGGACTCCCAGATGTGACTTTAGTCCGTATGAAAGGCCCTTCTACGATTTTAATTGAAATTGCTGTAATGGATGATATGTCGTTTACCTGGTGTACAAAAACGACAAATGCCGCAGAACGGCGCCAGACTAGTGAAGATTCACCGGCGGATCGTGGACGCGATCGGCGCCGGACTGGTGAAGCTTCATCGGCGGATCGTGGACGCGATCGGCGCCCGACTGGTGAAGTTTCACCGGCGGCGGCTTTTGTAAGATCCGCCACGCTATTTGTAAGATTGTAAGATCCGTGACGGCTTTTCTAAGATCCGCGGCCGCCGGGGGTCTGATTCGTAACTGG
>LR738712.1:28312087-28376056 GCA_902687465.1 Secale cereale
GAGAATTGAACGGTGCGGGGGAGAAGGGCGAATTGAATGGCCCCGCAAATCTCGTGCGGGGGGGGAAGGGCGTAGGGGAATCTGGGAAAAAAATCACCCACGCCTGGTTTTATTTTGGTGGGTTAACCATCGTAGATTTTTTTCTGGGCGTTTTTATGCATGCCGGCCGTGCGGGAGTAGTGCAATAACGATGGGTTCTGTTTGTTACGCATGAGGTTGCAACGAGGAAGAAATTAAACCGGTGGGGGTGGGACGAAAATTAACCGATGAGCGGAGATTACCAACTGAGACATTAGGAGTAGAGATGATAAGTTAGAGCAACTCTAGCAGAGTGGCCATATCGACGTTCGCCATTTGGGCACATCCAGGGTGAGAGGACCCGGTCGTAGCTCCTCCTCCTCGCCCCCAGAATTGAAGACGATGAGGTGCTCCTCTGGTGCGCCATTGACGAGAAAGTGGGTGGTATATTGGAGACACGCAAGATGGGACTGGGGTGTTGGAAGAGGATTAAGGCGAGAGAGCGAGGGCGTCAACCTTTTATAGGCCGGCGTCGGCGCCATTGAGGAGGTAGCAAATGGCCAACGGCTGGTGGTCAAAGGGCGTCTCCTCATGAAAAATGTTGCGGTGGCCTAGTGTCACACCTTCGACATGCTAATACGCAAGCATGAGATGATGTCACGTGGCAGCCATCCAACAGGCTGCCATGGGAATCCGAGGGCGCAGGCGTGGCAGTAATGGTCGGGTGCCCGTTACCACTGGTGCATGAGAGGCCCTGCAGCTTCAAAGCCCAATCATGTCACGAGAAGGAAGAAGTTGAAACTTCCCTCCCGTGCTGGCGGATGGGTATGGAGCAAACTGGACATCCCCAACTTCGATATATGGACACTACGAGATCGTTATGGAGCGAGCTCCATAAATTATGACAATCGACACCCATATGGCAGCTGAGCTAGAGTGTCATTTTGGTCAAAAAACGAAATATTATCGGTTATTATGGCGATCAGGGCTATATGAAGACTCTGCTAGAGTTGTTCTTAGTTTTAACAAGTTATCAGGACCTGAATGATTGGAAGGAATCAGTCAAAGAATTGAGAAGTTTTTTTTTTTGGAATTTGGGGTAATGCGAGATAGTTGAGAAGATAATCGCCTTTACTTATAATTAATCTAAGGAACTAAATTTTGGCGAATTCTTTATTACTACCCGTCCTCGTTTATCAGTCCCCTTTATATTTTGGATCAAACGCTGACCTTTGATTTAACTATCAAATAATAAGTTATATACCACAAAATAGTATCATTGAAAACCTATTTCGAATATGTATCCAATAATGTAAGTTTTGTGACATACAATTTACATTTTGTTAGTCAAATCTATGGTAAAAAAAATTGACACAAAATACAAAGAAGGCCAATAAACCTCAACATGAGGTAAATGGCCTAAACAAAACCCCTGGTTTAACTAAATTACAATAATTAAGGCAAAAAGCCAATTAACAGCAGCCGTTGGATCTCACCATCACACGTGCACCGTTGGATAACTGAATGTGCTCCTCACTTGTGTTGCTCTCATGGATTACTCTCCTGCTAGGACCTGGCTCTGCTAAGTTGCTCTCATGTCATCAGACTCTATGAGTTTTGCAGAACATGGCCGAGTTATTTATTTATTTTTGAGATAAATGGCCCAGTTTTACGTGCATGCTTTCCTGGTGATTATTTTATTTGGAAACGGTACATCAAAAATACCACAAAATTAGAAAATCGCACCGCATAATAGAAATAGTGAGCAGTTATCACGATACCTGCTCATGAAACAAAAAGCAGCCGCGGCAGATTCTGAAGAGGAAATTGGATTTATTTCAGGATCGCAGATAGTAACTGATATCATGACAACACAACAGCAAGTATTCAGTATTTACAGTGTAAACATGTGAAAGACAACAAAGAAACCAGCATTGCTCCGCGGCGTTCCCAAATTTCACTGCACCGATGATAAGCAACTGAAACTGCTTGCTGGAGATATCACGTTTATTAGTAACTGGCTGAACTAAGACGCATAGAGCGGTTCAGGCGCAGTTTTCCTCTGTATCCTGAGAAACAAACATAAAAAGTCATGTAAAAAAGTGAGTAAAATCAACAAGTCTGTGTACACAAATCACTAGGTATTTCCATGATGTTGCATATGGTGTGGCATATGCTTTGTAAGCGCACACAAACTTCTAATTCTAAGATCAGAGTGTTATATCGTTGGACACCCGACAGAATAACCTCAAGTATTACGACTAACATAACCAAACAAGGAGCAAAAGTATATTAACCTAACCTGAACAAGTACTATACTCACACAATACCATGTTTCATTTTTCTTCATGGGTAACCAAATATGTCTTCAGTTATTACGAAACTGTTGCACGGCAATAGAAAACTATGCTTGTCTAAAAACAGCAGCTTGGTTTGAGCAGGAAACAAGTGTTTGCCGAGTTCAGTGAACACTAGGGCTTATTTCGCTGTCCTTCTAGTTCTGGCAGTTAATTATGTGACACCATCTTGAGCAAATAAAATCTAAAAAATATAATTTGGAACTGAACCATTGTCACGCCATCATGAACTAACCAGTTGTCTTTGGACCATTTACATCCTTCCATGTCAACTACATGTAAGCTCAGTGCATGTCTTGACACTGGAGAAAGGTTCTCGAAGCTGCGAAAGAAAGCTAAAGCATGTCAGCGAAAGGTAAGAAAGAAAACAGCAACAAGGAAGCAACTGCAATATAGAAAGGAAATTCACCTCTGATGTACAAGATCGCCGTGAATAACAACAAAGTCACCTGATTTCATTTCCAGTGGTACAAACTCTTTCTGGTCATAAAGTGGGGATGGGCGATCAAAATGAGTACCATTTTCATCTCTGATCATTCGCCTTTTTAGACCATCTGGTCCAGAACATTGCAAATGTCAAAAATAAAATAAATAGATAGTCTTATAGCAACAGAACTTTTTGGGATAAATAATTTGGTGATGTCACATACTTTTATGTGATCCGGGAATTGCCCATAGGCAACCGTTGGTAACTGTTGCATCTTCAAGTGCAAGCCACAATCCTGTGCATGATAGGGGCTCTGTATAAAGGAATGTATTATCCTGGTGTGGCACCACCTCGCCACCAATGCCCGGTTGCTGAAATGTGAAGAAAAAAACTCAATAACAAAGAATAAAACATGCATATCATATGAAAACTAACTAGAGTCTTCAAAAGGTACCTTAAAGATGTACATAGATTGAATAACTGCAGGTCTCTTGTACCCTAAAGAAGAGAACAGGCTAGAAATATTCTCCGAGAAAGCAAACTTTTTGAACACAGGGTCATGTTCATGTAGTGCTGCGTAAAATACAGCATGGCGAAGGTTATATATCTAAATAGATGAGAAATTATGTCATCATGAAAATACGCAAGCATATAGAAAAAAAGCAACCCACGCCATAGAGAATGTTAACTCGTATTAACAAGAAAATAGCAACTAAGAGCCTAAGATGAAGATGAATGAATTAGCTCCAGATGGGAAAATAACCTGAACCACATGCACTTTTGACTTAACTCCAGATTAAAGGAATTATAAGCAGCAGACTTAAATGCAAGGCTGAACTTCAAATGTCATTTTTCCAGATAAGAACAACGCTGTCCACTGAAATGCAACATGCTTGTGTTTAAAACTATTAACACCAGCACCTTTAAATCAGATGCATTTTTTTTTCAAGATATGCTCAATTTTATCACTTTTTAGTGAATATGGAATTTCATTGTTGTTCTGCACATGGGACAACAAATTCTTGGGCCATTCAACATAAACAGTCAAATAATATCACAGGAACCAATTGATCATATAGTTTGGAAGACAAACATGTAAAATAATTTATGTCTGAATTTGATTGCACCGTGGGCATACTAACCATGTCCAACTTTATTAATAGAAAGTTCCTTTGGCTGTCTCAAGCATCCATCATCTCCAAATGCCTTTTCTGTGGTCACAGAAACAGCAAAGTGACAAGAGAGAAATCACCATTAAGAGCTAGGATGTAAAGCAGGAACAGAATTACAGAACTAGCAGCACAGTTCGCCGCCATATGTGACGCTGTAACTTATATATTCTTTTCTGACAAATTACCTAGCATCTCCTAGTTCAAGGAGCATGAATGATAAATGCTACAGACTGGTGATTCCTAATTGACAATGATAACCCATTCCCACAAGTCCAAGATGACAGAAATCACACACCTTCGAAGAAGAAAGATATATTCTCTGCACTCTTAAAGAAGTAGTCGTCCTTCAACTGCCGCTGCATAGGAATAGGAAAACAAAATTATTCGGGAAATACAAATCCAGATCGTGCCGCATGTGAGACTGAGAGTCTGAGATCAAATCTATCAACTGAAATTTGAAGCTAATTATCTGGAGAACTGTAAATGGCAGACTGGCACACGCCTACAAAGTTGGCAGTTATTATTTAGCAAGTCAAAAGCATCCCTCTGAAGTCTGAACAAATAAGGCAAGTTCGAGACGACATACATGATCCTTAGTGGAGAAGACACTGGAGTCAGCGCCGTCGAAGCCCTCGACGAGCTCGGCCATGCGGTCCCGCATCGCCTGAACCTCCTCAGCGCTGGAGAACGACTCCAGCACCAGGTAGCCTGGGACCAACGAGAGCCCACGCAAGATTGAGATTAGGGCTTCCGCTGCTAATTTCGAGATTGGGGGAGCCGCCCACCGGCTGCTGGGAGACATAAAGGTTGGGGGAGATGAGGTGCGACGAAGACGTGCTTACCGTTTTTCTCGAAGAAGCTGAGCTGGTCGGCGGTGAGGCTGCCGGCCGGCGGCATGGCGGCGGCGGAGGTAGATGTCTGGGCGGAACAGGGGAAGGATGGATTGACCAGTGGAGGAGGGTGGCACGGAACTGTTTGCTGTCACGTTTTCGTTTTGTCTAGTCGATGGCAGTTTCCAGATTCCTGAAGCCACGGCTAAGGCCTTGTTCGGTTAAACCACTCCTGGAGAGGATTGAAGAGGTTTGGAGGGGATTGAATGTGAATTTAACTTGTAGGGGATTTAATCCTCCCAGTCCACTTCAATCCCCTTCAAACCCTTGCAACCGAACAAGCCTTAAAAGCATTTTTAACTTTAACCCCCGAGTCAAAGTCATCCGGCACATGGTTGTATCTATTTGCCAAGTGGTTCGGATAAAAAAAAATATAAACTGGGACCAAATATGAGGGCTTCGTGGGAGTCCGGACACAAGACACGTCACGCTCTAAGGGCTAGTTTGGATGGTGCCCTGGGTTCCATGCCAGGGAAAAATTGGTGCCTGGATATAGCCTGGGAATGCAATGATTTCTGCCTGGCCAGGCACGATGGATATGTGGTGTTTGGTTGCTGTCCCGGTCTGAGAAAGCTGGTACTATGCTTTAGGTTGCAATGGCACAGATTCCAATAGAAAAAGCATTGGGGATCATGTTATTAAAATAATGAAGTATGGGATTAGAAAGAGGAAAGAGGTTGCCTGGTGTCCAGGCGTCCGTTTTTGGTTGCCTGGGCTCGATGCATGTTGCCTGGACCAGGGAGCAACCCAGGCGTGCTGCAGTGTGCCTGTACCAGGGAGAAAACCAGGATAGCAACCAAACAACCTCCAGGCATACTTCAGGCAGACATCCAGGCCAGGCTAGTGCTGCTCGGGACGCAATCCAAACTGACCCTAAAAGCGGTAGTTTCGGGTCAAGATCAGGTCGCAAGTTTGAGAAAATGCCCTCTGACTCCGTCTATTCCCCTCCCAGCAAAATGAAAGCATAATAATGACAGCGTTGTTGTTTTGGCCGAACCGAAAACGGTGGTACCACCATAAGTATATTCTTTCGGTATTGACCAACAATTACCGGATATGCATAGTTTTGTAGCCGGGCATGCATAGTATTGTTGATCATTGGCCGGATATGCATAGTTTGGTCGATCACTAGCCGGATATGCATAGTTTTGTTGATCATTGAGTTTTGTTGATCACTCGCCGGATATGCATAGATTTGTTGACCACTTGCGGAATATGCATAGTTTTCTTGACAATGTTTTCATTTTGTAGCCTTCTCGTGCATGTACGGTGTTCAATAAGTTGGGAAAGAAAAACTTCACCATCATGCATTGTTGGTTGAAGTTGAATGGGCAACTGAAGTGGAACCTATTCATAGCCAAGGCCGCCGCCCCAGCCACAGAGGAAGAAATCGGTGACCCAACCGACCCAAAAAAAGAATCACCCAAGAAGGTTAGAAGAGGGTTTCGGGGAAAAAAGTGGGAGGAGGAGAGGGCGAAGTGAGAAGGTGTGGCGGTGAAGATGACTGTAACACCCCTATGTATTAACTACTGTGTCACTTTGCTAAGTATGCCATGTCATCATCATTAGCAATGCATAATCACAGTGGTTAAGCTTACAAGTTCAAAAACTTCCCTGAAAATTCAAATTCAAACTTCATGTGCAAAATGAAGTTGCTCCAAAAATTATGGATAAATGTTCATTAGTTAGCAAAAATTCCATAACTAATGATGTTGTGGAAAACAACATCACCAGCAACTTCAAATGAGGGCTAGGGCATTAAACAGTGCCCAAAACAGCACTTAAAATGCCATTTCATTTTTTGAAAATTCAAAAGAAGTCCAAAAATGCTCAAACCAATTTTTGGTGATGGGTAATATTGCAACCTCATTTTTGGGCCAACTCACAATTTTTCCAAACTTCATTTGAGGGCCCTACCTTTTTCTTTTCCCTCTGCTGTTGAAATAAAAGAAAACAGTAAAATAACAAAGGGAAAAGGGCTGGAAGACCTTACCTGTTACGGCCCAGCGCCGGCCCAGCCCAGCCCCGCGGCCTCCTTCCACCTGCTCCCGCCTCGCTGTCGCGCTCGCCGTGGCCACCGCGCGCTCGCCGCCGCTCCCGCCGCCACCTGCCGCTACAGCGTCTCCACCGACACTACAGGGCCGGGGAGGGGATAAGAAGGACCCCCTGGTCCTCCTCGGCCATTTCCCCCTTCTCCCCGAGCCTCCTCCTTCCTCCCCCATCGACGCCCGAGCGCCATCGCCGCCGTTCGTCGTCAACTACGCGGCCACGGTCACCCACTCGCCACCTCTCCGTGTCCGCGGGCTTCGCCGGCGACTACTCGCTCCTCGGGTGGCCTCGGACGAAGCCGGGGAGCACCACCGCACCGAGAACGCGCCGTCTTCTTCCTCGGGCCGCCGGCGATCCCTTTCTTCCCCGACGCCGTTCTGCTGCTCCTAATCTGTCACGGGCCTACTTGTGAGCCGCCCGGTGAGCTCCACCCTCTTTCCCCTCTCCTTCCCGTACGAATGCGTCACCGTAGCCATCCCCACCACCGCTGCCCGGAAGCATCGCCGCCGTGGAGCTCGCCGCCGTGGCCTCAGCTCCTGTCATGGCCATCTGAGTGCGGGAACGCACTCAGTGCCTCCCCGCGGTTCCAACGCGCTAGCCCCCGTAGTTCGTAGTGCCCCGCAACGATGGATCCGCGCTCGCCCGAAACACCTCGCCGCCGGCGAGCTCGTAGCGCTCGACACCGGCCGTTTCAGGCCAAGTCACCACCGTAGATCGACGCGGCGTCGTCTCGCCGTTCGAACGCGCCCAACCCCGTCCAATTTGGTGCCCCGTACGCGTTTTCCGATGAGGGCCCGAGCCTCCGCCGTGTTTTGGAGTCGCCGGCGGCGAAACGCCGGCCACCGTCGCCGTGGCTGACCTGGGGCCACCCCCCAGGGTCACTGCCAGCGGGCCCCAGCGCCCAGTTGACCACGTTGACTGGTCAACTGGCTGACTGGGCAGCCCTGTGCCGCTGACACGCGGGCCCCACCGCCCATTTTAATTAACTAAACTGTTTTAAAATAAAAATAAGTTAATTAAGTTTAATTAGTCACTGACAGGTGGGGTCCAATAGTTAAATAGGATTAGTTTAGTTTAAAAATAACTCTGTTTTAAAACAGAGGCTGACAGGTGGGACCCACTGGTCAGGTTTGACCTGACCAGTGCGGCTGTTGACTGCTGTTGCAGTGCTGACGTCATGCTGATGCAATAATCCTTTTCTGTTATTAAAATAATTCCAGAAATTCAAATAAACTTTGAAAAATCATATCTTTTTATCTGTAACTCCGATGAAAATAATTTATATATGAAAATTGATCAGAATTTCGATACGAATCTAGATACGCCCTCCGTATCCCCATCAGATGCCCCTAGCTAGATGAACATGGAACTTTTGACCTGTTTTCGATAAATGAATAGTGCTTAACTTTAATAAAATAAATCCAAACAAATTATTAAAAATAACTAATACAACCTAGACATGTTTTTAGGCAACCCTGCACTGCACGTTAGCTTAGCACGCTGTGTGTTGCATATGCTTGTGTATTTATCTGTTTCTTCCCCCTCTTCTCTCTCGGTAGAGTCCGGCGCTGACGCAGATCCCGAGACCGACGCTGTCCCGGTGATTGGTTCCCCCTCCGACGATCTTGCTTTTGCCACCGAGCAACCAGGCAAGCAACCCCCCCTTGAGCATTTCCGATATCGCCTATGTCTTTCCCTCTTATTCTTGCATTAGAATTGCTGCTACTGCTACTGCTCCTATTACTGTTGCATAGCCTGTTTTTGCTAAATTGTTGATACCTGTCATTATTCATAAACTGCTTAGTATAGGTTGGGTAACACTGCTATGGCCCCACACTCTCGTAGTTGCCTCGCATAGTACCCTTGTCTCGATCAACTGATCGAGCCCCCTTTCCCTGACCTTCTTCACATCACCGCACTCCCCCTCCTATTATGCTCGACTCCGCAGAGTTAACATCGGGTGACGAGGGTGATACCTCCGAACTCACTTTCGATGTTGTCCCTGTAGTATAGCTAGCTCGTCGTGGGTTACCGAGGGTGATTCCTCTTCCCACTTCCGACTTAGCTTTTGTCGTGCATCCGTTATTGTGATTACCGCCGAGGGTGATTCCTCTGGTACCACCTTAACGGTACTTGTCGTTTAGGAGTCCAACGAGGGTGATTCCTCGGATTCCTCATCGGCATGAAACCACACGGATGCCCTGTTTCACCATACTGTGTTTAAAGACGTATCGATCCCCGAGGCCGGACGTCGCCAGGAACAAAGGCGTGCGGCCAGAGGTATCGTGCGTCTGATGACACTTTGAAGTTACTACTACACATGTTGGATGGAGGCGGGTTGACCCAGAGGGGTACCCGCGAGTGCCTTTGAGGCGTGAGCTGTGGAGTCGGGTGACCAGTGAGGGTACCCGCGAGATAACTACGAGGCGTGGCCGGTCTTTCCCAGTCCTTGTCACAAGTCCTCGAGACGGGACGACGGGGCCAACAGTATCGTAGGCTCTGCTCGTTACCGCGCGCTCCCAACACACTAAGCGATTTGGATATTTGATCCGAGGGGCCTCCGGGCCGATAGCACTAACCACCACGTGGGTGTGAGTGGGTGCTCTGCGTCGTATACATCAGCCGGAGTCGTCACGACGTCAGCGATTGAGCGGACCGTTCGGATTGGACTTAGGATGCAACTGCGCTTGTATAAGGGGTTGCTAGGTCTGCTACCGAACGGCCACGTAACGTGCAGGAGTGTCCGGGGCGACGGCCATGACCCCCGGGGGCATAGGATTAGTCCGGCGTGCTCGATCCTCTCTGGCGGTATCCGGTCGGGTTGCGTCGTATTGTTTAGCCGAGGGCGGGCACGACCTGATGGTGTGTCCGGCCGGAGTTAAGCGAGCGTGGTGGGTAACTTGGTGCACCCCTGCAGGGAAGAAACAATCTATCGATAGCCTGTCCTACGGTAACGGACACTCGGAGTTGTATCCACTTCGGTACAACTAGAACTGGTGACTTGAGATATGTGATATGAGGTTGATATTGCTGCAAACACTATACATTATTATGATGAGCCTTACTACTCTGTTTCCCCTCTAATTGCTGCAAGACGCTGAAGATGCTAGTCTTCGTCAGGACTAGGCTTTTCCCCTCTCTACTCTGGCTTTCTGCAGTCTAGTCCACCCACATAAAGCCTCCTTTGAAAATATTGCATTGCTAGTATAGATCTGATGTAAGTCTTGCTGAGTACTTTGGATGAGTACTCACGGTTGCTTTGCTTCCTCTTTTGTCCTACCCGCATGATAAACCAGACGACGGAGCCATGATGCCCGCAGCCCCAGTTGTCGACTACTACTACCAGCCCGAGGCTGGCTACTACTACCCGGCCGGCGAGTACTTCTACGAGGAGCCGGCGGACGACGACCAGGAGTAGGATCGGAGGTCCCAGGCAGGAGGCCTGCGCCTTTTCGATCGTAGCTTTTCTTTTGCCCCGCCTGAGTAACAGGCCTATCTTCTGCTGTGTTGTATCTGTACCCAGATACCTAACGCTTCCGCTGACTTGTGTATGACATCATGTTATGTATTCGAGCCCTCGAGGCCCCTGGCTTGTAATATATGACTTGTATGTATTTATTTATGTTTTAGAGTTGTGCTGTGATTCCTTCACGTGAGTCCTTAGGCTTGATCGTGTGCATTTGCGTGTATGATTAGTGCACGGTCGGGCCGGGGACGTCACAGGTTGGTATCAGAGCCGACTGCCTGTAGGATCCCCCTTTCAACTCCTTGGCCGAAGTCGAGTCTAGAGGTCCAAAAATGTTTTACTAACTTGGCTGTGTGGCTTATGGCCCCACGTCGCCAACTGGGTGGTATTAGGATCTTTTATTCCTCGTCTATACTCTGGGACTCTGATCTCTCTTCTATTCGGGTTAAAAATTTTACTAACTCCAACATTAGGTTCTCGTAACCGCTTTCTCCCGGAGAGCCCTTGATCAGAAGATGGCGAGTCATCATCAGAAGACTCCGAAGATACTTCTCGTAGTTCATCGAGACCATTATGCCCACTGCTTTTGCAAGTGCCCTATTACCGATAATCACCGTGAACAACTACACATCCTTACCGTTTGAATCTTCGTTCCCAGCCACCCCTTTCTGAATAAGATAACCCGAAATACTCCTCGTTACTCCGGAAATCCTTTGAGACTACTGTCGTGCAGCTTCTTTCGCACTGCGAATAATTCCTCGCAACACCGAGGATCCATTCATCCCCGGTTGTTCTTGTGTTCCATGAAATACTTCGTATTGCTATCTGATCTCCCAAAAATCCTCTGCAGACTCTTGTTCTTGAAATTCTTGTCTGTCTGCATCATGGTAAATTCCATATAACCTTCGTTGACATCCTTGTCGCTATCATTATGCGCCCCTTGATTCAATATATGGCGAATATTCATAATCATCAGTTGATTCCTACTAATCCATCCTTCCGGCTCAGACGTCCTTCAGGATGATATGAGCTGGTTCTCAGTAAATCAATCCATGATTGATTGGTCATCAAATTCTATTCAGCCTATCCTTCTTTTGATCAGAGCCTTTGCTTCTGGTCCTTCGTCTTGGAATTATAATTCCCCTGTACCCAAACGTCGAATTATTCCGATGTTTCTATAATTCGATGACTTCGCATTCCTTCTTCTTCTGGTTGAGTACCGATACTCACATCAGATTCTTTACCGACCATCTGGTCCTTTGTTGGATTTTATCCGACAACGTCTACCATTTTTCGATAACCCTGTGAGTCTTTCCTCGGATACATAATACCTTTGGTAAAATTGTATCCTCTGTCCTGCCAACCATGCTCTAATATCGGGCCTAAGTTAATTACTCCTAAAATTTCTGGTATATGGTCCTAAGTTGCCCTGAAGGGTTGAACATATGCCTTCTCTAGTCTGTGTGAGTCAAAAGCTATGCGGGTTATATCTACTCGCATTCCGTCGAATAAATTTTCGACTCTACAATTTCTTCGAAGACGAGAAGTGAATGAAAGGTTAAGCATTGGATAAGTGGGAGTCGACCTTGAACCTTTGTGTTCATGCCCATGGACCCGATGAAGGACTTATCATGGCAGCTGCTCGTAAAAAGACTTACTCCCTTGGTATAAGTTCATCTTGTATCAGGGATTTGATCTTTTGCAATCGCGGTTCCGATCACGATTGTTCTTCTTTGACCCCATTTCCGGACAAGATAAGGCACTTGTCTTTTGCTAATCAATATGTCTGCTCAACCTCTACCTTGAATTTACCTTCGAGTATTACCCCCTGGTATCTCGAGTATATCACAGGTGCCACATAACTTCGTATGTGTTCATCATCATCTACCATTGAGCCCCAATTACATTTTCCCCGGGTTCTGAGTTGTTCGTCGCTCGAGAACACCGATAAGTGAATCAATTTTGCACTCCGACTCAATAACTCTAAGTAACTCTTGTTGCTTACGAGTTTAATAACCCTTCAATCTATTCCTAGCCTGATCAGCTATATCATCATCATGCTAAATTTTGACTGTGTTACCTGGTCTTTATACCCAGAGCACAACTTCCGACGAAGCGCGAAGCTCACTTCGATCTTCTTCATTTTATCGTTTCACCTTGAACAACAAGCTTGATTTCGAGCTTGTGCCGTATCCGTGGCTCCATTTACCCTCTCGCTTCATCATTCCTTTTATCGATGCCGTCGCTGTTCGATGGCATCTTCGTAAAACCTCTCGACAAAATGTTTCTTGATCCATTATCCACACAACATCGTATGGGTAATATCAAGACTCTTCTCTCGTTCCTTTATCCAGATGTTTTTGAACTTGCTGCTCTATCAGGTATATCATGCTCCGCTCTTTCTTGCGAAATGATATACCCCTAAAACTTGTGTGTAAACACTTATTTCTTTCCATTGGCGTGATTAATCAATTAATCACATTTTCCTTTCCATTGGTTTGTTTAACCTTTCCTAAGATCATTAAGACATGAGCAGGAATAATTCCCTGCTTATGAAGACATCTCGGTCTACAACTCTGTCAGTGAGACCCTGCTACTTTTGTTGATGACATTCCGGTAACCACCGATGGACGAGAACTTTGCCTATTGGTCCGCCTCGTTCAACGAGCAGGAAAATGGTTCTCTTCGTCCCTCGCCCTTGGTACCGACGATGTTACCGACATAACTGACAGACTGCCCCCTGACATACCTTGTTGTCGTGACCGGTAAGATGTCACCGTTCCCCCTACTCTCGATTGACACTGATCGCAGTTCCACAGAATCGTAACCTGACTCTCTTGAACATTCTTGATCTCGTAGAATCCTTTGCTCTCGACTTGAGGTTGGGTTATCACCAGATCCGTGTTCGCGAAGAGGATATTCCAAAGACTGCATTTGTTACTCGCTATGGCTCTTATGAGTACACCGTCATGTCTTTTGGACTGACGAATGCTCCAGCTACTTTCTCCCGCCTGATGAATTATATATTCATGGATTACCTCGACAAGTTCGTCGTGGTATATCTGGATGATATTCTGGTATTCTCAAAGAACAAGGAAGAACACGCCGAACATCTTCGCCTTGTTTTGGAGAAGCTGCGAGAACATCAGCTTTATGCTAAGTTTTCCAAATGTGAGTTCTGGCTTTCTGAAGTGACCTACCTTGGACATGTGATTTCCAAGGATGGCATTGCTGTTAATCCGGAGCGGGTTCAGGCTATTCTCGACTGGACTCCTCCGAAGAATGTCAAGCAAGTGAGAAGTTTTCTCGGCCTTGCAAGCTATTGTCGTCGCTTCGTCGAGAACTTTTCCAAGATTGCCAAGCCCCTGACTAATCTGCTTCACAAAGGCGTTAAGTTTGAGTGGACAGATAAATGCCAGGAAAGCTTTCAAGCTCTTAAGGACAAGCTCGTTTCTGCTCCAGTGCTTGCTCCTCCAGATTCTCGCAAGGACTTCGTGATATATTGTGACGCCTCTCGTCAAGGCTTAGGCTGTGTCCTAATGCAAGAACGAAGAGTAGTTGCTTATGCATCTCGTCAACTACGTCCGCATGAAGAGAATTATCCAGTGCATGATCTTGAACTTGCTGCAGTGATCTTTGCATTGAAGCTATGGCGACACTACCTTCTCGGTAACCGGTGTGAGATTTATACTGATCACCAAAGTTTGAAGTATTTATTTACTCAGCCGGATCTTAATCTCCGCCAACAGCGATGGTTGGAAACTATTTCTGAATATGACTGCGGTATTTCTTATACCCCTGGCAAGGCTAATGTGATGGCCGATGCCTTGAGTCGCAAGTCATACAGCACCAACCTCAAGGTTAAGCGAGCTCAGCCTCGTCTTTATGAGGAATTGCGCAAGCTGAATCTGCATATCGTTCCACATGGTTCGCTCAATGACCTTGTGATACAGCCGGATCTTGAGAAGGCTGTCAAGGTAGCGCAATCCAAAGATGCTTTCGTTGATGTTATAAAACAGGAACTGCATCTTCCGAAATACAGGGATTTCTCAATATCCGAAGATGGAACCTTGTATTTCCGAGGCCGCATTGTGGTAACTCGTTTCGACCTAATGACTGACAAGGTCATGAAGGAGGCACATGATACACCGCTGTCAATTCATCCTGGTAGTACTAAGATGTATCGTGATCTCCGCCAAAGGTATTGGTGGCCTAATATGAAGCGGGATATTGCCCGATATGTTGCTGAATGCGATGTCTGTCGTCGCGTGAAGGCAGAGCATCAGAAGCCCGCTGGACTTCTGCAACCTCTTCCTATTCCGCTGTGGAAATGGGATAAGGTGCAGATGGATTTCATTACTGGATTTCCTAAGTCCCAGAAGGGTAACGATGCCATTCTTGTCGTCATCGACCAACTCTCAAAGGTTGCACACTTCCTGCCAGTCAAGGAGACTATCACTGCTAGCCAGTTAGCAGAACTGTATATCTCCCGAATTGTATCCCTCCACGGAATTCCGAAGGAGATCAGTTCGGACCGTGGCTCCCTGTTCACTTCCAAGTTCTGGGAAAGTTTTCAAGAAGCTTTGGGAACTCATATCCACTGGAGTTCAGCTTATCACCCCCAGTCCCAAGGTCAAGTTGAACGAGTCAATCAAGTGCTTGAAGATATGTTGCGAGCTTCTGTTATATCATTCGGTAAGAAATGGGAAGAATCTCTTCCATATGCCGAGTTCTCGTATAACAACAGCTATCAAGCAAGCTTGAAGATGGCTCCCTTTGAAGTTTTGTACGGACGAAAGTGTCGAACCCCTCTGAATTGGTCAGAAACTGGGGAACGACAAGTTATTGGTCCGGACATCATTCAACACGCCGAAGAGCAAGTCCGTATCGTGCGTGAAAATCTCAAGGCGGCTCAAGACCGTCAGAAGAGCAACTATGATCGCAAGCGATGGGGTCTGACTTATCATCCCGGTGATCAAGTTTATCTTCGAGTCACCCCTATGAAGGGCACGCACCGTTTCGGTATCAAGGGCAAGTTAGCTCCACGCTACATTGGTCCTTTTCCCGTGGTTGCTAGACGTGGATTCGTGGCTTACAAATTGCAATTGCCTCCGCAATTCTCGCATATCCACGACGTGTTCCATGTATCGCAACTCCGCCGATCCTTCAAAGAGTCCCCGCATCGTGCTGTGGATCACGAGATGCTCCAGCTTCAAGATGATCTGTCTTATAAGGAGCATCCGATCCGTATCCTCGATCAAACTGAACGTCGGACCCGCCAGAAGACAACCAAGTTCCTGAAAGTGCAGTGGTCAAATCATACTGAAGATGAAGCCACTTGGGAACGCGAGGAAAATCTTCGGGCGGAATACCCCGACCTCTTTGCTTCTACCTCCTAAATTCTCGGGACGAGAATTTCTTTTAGAGGAGGAGAATTTGTAACACCCCTATGTATTAACTACTGTGTCACTTTGCTAAGTATGCCATGTCATCATCATTAGCAATGCATAATCACAGTGGTTAAGCTTACAAGTTCAAAAACTTCCCTGAAAATTCAAATTCAAACTTCATGTGCAAAATGAAGTTGCTCCAAAAATTATGGATAAATGTTCATTAGTTAGCAAAAATTCCATAACTAATGATGTTGTGGAAAACAACATCACCAGCAACTTCAAATGAGGGCTAGGGCATTAAACAGTGCCCAAAACAGCACTTAAAATGCCATTTCATTTTTTGAAAATTCAAAAGAAGTCCAAAAATGCTCAAACCAATTTTTGGTGATGGGTAATATTGCAACCTCATTTTTGGGCCAACTCACAATTTTTCCAAACTTCATTTGAGGGCCCTACCTTTTTCTTTTCCCTCTGCTGTTGAAATAAAAGAAAACAGTAAAATAACAAAGGGAAAAGGGCTGGAAGACCTTACCTGTTACGGCCCAGCGCCGGCCCAGCCCAGCCCCGCGGCCTCCTTCCACCTGCTCCCGCCTCGCTGTCGCGCTCGCCGTGGCCACCGCGCGCTCGCCGCCGCTCCCGCCGCCACCTGCCGCTACAGCGTCTCCACCGACACTACAGGGCCGGGGAGGGGATAAGAAGGACCCCCTGGTCCTCCTCGGCCATTTCCCCCTTCTCCCCGAGCCTCCTCCTTCCTCCCCCATCGGCGCCCGAGCGCCATCGCCGCCGTTCGTCGTCAACTACGCGGCCACGGTCACCCACTCGCCACCTCTCCGTGTCCGCGGGCTTCGCCGGCGACTACTCGCTCCTCGGGTGGCCTCGGACGAAGCCGGGGAGCACCACCGCACCGAGAACGCGCCGTCTTCTTCCTCGGGCCGCCGGCGATCCCTTTCTTCCCCGATGCCGTTCTGCTGCTCCTAATCTGTCACGGGCCTACTTGTGAGCCGCCCGGTGAGCTCCACCCTCTTTCCCCTCTCCTTCCCGTACGAATGCGTCACCGTAGCCATCCCCACCACCGCTGCCCGGAAGCATCGCCGCCGTGGAGCTCGCCGCCGTGGCCTCAGCTCCTGTCATGGCCATCTGAGTGCGGGAACGCACTCAGTGCCTCCCCGCGGTTCCAACGCGCTAGCCCCCGTAGTTCGTAGTGCCCCGCAACGATGGATCCGCGCTCGCCCGAAACACCTCGCCGCCGGCGAGCTCGTAGCGCTCGACACCGGCCGTTTCAGGCCAAGTCACCACCGTAGATCGACGCGGCGTCGTCTCGCCGTTCGAACGCGCCCAACCCCGTCCAATTTGGTGCCCCGTACGCGTTTTCCGATGAGGGCCCGAGCCTCCGCCGTGTTTTGGAGTCGCCGGCGGCGAAACGCCGGCCACCGTCGCCGTGGCTGACCTGGGGCCACCCCCCAGGGTCACTGCCAGCGGGCCCCAGCGCCCAGTTGACCACGTTGACTGGTCAACTGGCTGACTGGGCAGCCCTGTGCCGCTGACACGCGGGCCCCACCGCCCATTTTAATTAACTAAACTGTTTTAAAATAAAAATAAGTTAATTAAGTTTAATTAGTCACTGACAGGTGGGGTCCAATAGTTAAATAGGATTAGTTTAGTTTAAAAATAACTCTGTTTTAAAACAGAGGCTGACAGGTGGGACCCACTGGTCAGGTTTGACCTGACCAGTGCGGCTGTTGACTGCTGTTGCAGTGCTGACGTCATGCTGATGCAATAATCCTTTTCTGTTATTAAAATAATTCCAGAAATTCAAATAAACTTTGAAAAATCATATCTTTTTATCTGTAACTCCGATGAAAATAATTTATATATGAAAATTGATCAGAATTTCGATACGAATCTAGATACGCCCTCCGTATCCCCATCAGATGCCCCTAGCTAGATGAACATGGAACTTTTGACCTGTTTTCGATAAATGAATAGTGCTTAACTTTAATAAAATAAATCCAAACAAATTATTAAAAATAACTAATACAACCTAGACATGTTTTTAGGCAACCCTGCACTGCACGTTAGCTTAGCACGCTGTGTGTTGCATATGCTTGTGTATTTATCTGTTTCTTCCCCCTCTTCTCTCTCGGTAGAGTCCGGCGCTGACGCAGATCCCGAGACCGACGCTGTCCCGGTGATTGGTTCCCCCTCCGACGATCTTGCTTTTGCCACCGAGCAACCAGGCAAGCAACCCCCCCTTGAGCATTTCCGATATCGCCTATGTCTTTCCCTCTTATTCTTGCATTAGAATTGCTGCTACTGCTACTGCTCCTATTACTGTTGCATAGCCTGTTTTTGCTAAATTGTTGATACCTGTCATTATTCATAAACTGCTTAGTATAGGTTGGGTAACACTGCTATGGCCCCACACTCTCGTAGTTGCCTCGCATAGTACCCTTGTCTCGATCAACTGATCGAGCCCCCTTTCCCTGACCTTCTTCACATCACCGCACTCCCCCTCCTATTATGCTCGACTCCGCAGAGTTAACATCGGGTGACGAGGGTGATACCTCCGAACTCACTTTCGATGTTGTCCCTGTAGTATAGCTAGCTCGTCGTGGGTTACCGAGGGTGATTCCTCTTCCCACTTCCGACTTAGCTTTTGTCGTGCATCCGTTATTGTGATTACCGCCGAGGGTGATTCCTCTGGTACCACCTTAACGGTACTTGTCGTTTAGGAGTCCAACGAGGGTGATTCCTCGGATTCCTCATCGGCATGAAACCACACGGATGCCCTGTTTCACCATACTGTGTTTAAAGACGTATCGATCCCCGAGGCCGGACGTCGCCAGGAACAAAGGCGTGCGGCCAGAGGTATCGTGCGTCTGATGACACTTTGAAGTTACTACTACACATGTTGGATGGAGGCGGGTTGACCCAGAGGGGTACCCGCGAGTGCCTTTGAGGCGTGAGCTGTGGAGTCGGGTGACCAGTGAGGGTACCCGCGAGATAACTACGAGGCGTGGCCGGTCTTTCCCAGTCCTTGTCACAAGTCCTCGAGACGGGACGACGGGGCCAACAGTATCGTAGGCTCTGCTCGTTACCGCGCGCTCCCAACACACTAAGCGATTTGGATATTTGATCCGAGGGGCCTCCGGGCCGATAGCACTAACCACCACGTGGGTGTGAGTGGGTGCTCTGCGTCGTATACATCAGCCGGAGTCGTCACGACGTCAGCGATTGAGCGGACCGTTCGGATTGGACTTAGGATGCAACTGCGCTTGTATAAGGGGTTGCTAGGTCTGCTACCGAACGGCCACGTAACGTGCAGGAGTGTCCGGGGCGACGGCCATGACCCCCGGGGGCATAGGATTAGTCCGGCGTGCTCGATCCTCTCTGGCGGTATCCGGTCGGGTTGCGTCGTATTGTTTAGCCGAGGGCGGGCACGACCTGATGGTGTGTCCGGCCGGAGTTAAGCGAGCGTGGTGGGTAACTTGGTGCACCCCTACAGGGAAGAAACAATCTATCGATAGCCTGTCCTACGGTAACGGACACTCGGAGTTGTATCCACTTCGGTACAACTAGAACTGGTGACTTGAGATATGTGATATGAGGTTGATATTGCTGCAAACACTATACATTATTATGATGAGCCTTACTACTCTGTTTCCCCTCTAATTGCTGCAAGACGCTGAAGATGCTAGTCTTCGTCAGGACTAGGCTTTTCCCCTCTCTACTCTGGCTTTCTGCAGTCTAGTCCACCCACATAAAGCCTCCTTTGAAAATATTGCATTGCTAGTATAGATCTGATGTAAGTCTTGCTGAGTACTTTGGATGAGTACTCACGGTTGCTTTGCTTCCTCTTTTGTCCTACCCGCATGATAAACCAGACGACGGAGCCATGATGCCCGCAGCCCCAGTTGTCGACTACTACTACCAGCCCGAGGCTGGCTACTACTACCCGGCCGGCGAGTACTTCTACGAGGAGCCGGCGGACGACGACCAGGAGTAGGATCGGAGGTCCCAGGCAGGAGGCCTGCGCCTTTTCGATCGTAGCTTTTCTTTTGCCCCGCCTGAGTAACAGGCCTATCTTCTGCTGTGTTGTATCTGTACCCAGATACCTAACGCTTCCGCTGACTTGTGTATGACATCATGTTATGTATTCGAGCCCTCGAGGCCCCTGGCTTGTAATATATGACTTGTATGTATTTATTTATGTTTTAGAGTTGTGCTGTGATTCCTTCACGTGAGTCCTTAGGCTTGATCGTGTGCATTTGCGTGTATGATTAGTGCACGGTCGGGCCGGGGACGTCACAATGACAGAGAGGTTCGAGAGCATCTTGTCCAAGAAGGAGGCATACATCAAGCGCTCGGACATCAAGAGGGGAAAAAACGTGGCGATGTTCGAACTGTTGATGGAGACGACCGACAAGAAGCTAGCGCTCGAAGATAATAGGACCTTGATCGAAGAGAAGAAGGCCATGCTCGAGGAGAAGAAGGCAATGCTTGAATAAAAGAAGGTGAAGATCGCAGCCGATGCGAAGGGTCGTCAAAATGTTGTCCTTGAAGGTGGAGTCTTTGGATGTCGACACAAGAATGATCATGCAAGATGTTGCTGCAGCAGAGAGATGAGTTGGAGTCAGCGGACAAGGAGGAGGAGGCGGGGCTGAAGAAGGCGGAGGCTGCATACACAGCGGCGACAACACATTGACAATGGAGAGGAGGCTCTGATTGCTGGTCCAGTAGGGTAGAAAATCTCAATGTTTCACACGGACTGTCGGACTGATATTCTTTATGACCGAGCATGTAGAAACTTAAGCATAATTGCCTCTCTTTTTTGCTGTGGTTGAGCATGTGATCCAACGATGGTGTGATCCGGCATGCTCTATGGGTCCAACTTTATCTAAATTTCAAATTTCCCTTCACTGGCGGACATATACAGGATAACATTAGATGTCGGTCTCCCATATCCGTGTCCGCGCACTGGTCCTCCTATCCGTGGACGGATGCCAGAGCATATTTGCATGTCAGCGTTGAAGATGTCCTAAAGCTAGAAGCGAGACAGGTGGTTCAAACAAAACAAAAACTAGTTCTGCAACGACAACAACAAATAGAAATCTGAGACCCCTTTCAAGTCCAATTTGAAGTGGAAGAAGAGAAAACGTGTTCGAGTAATATATGTGAATCACCCATACAATTTGTGATTCATTTGAACCTCATGTTTTGTGATGAGTGCAAAGTGGGAAAGCATTTCTCTGTTTTCTTCTTATCCCAACAATGACACGAATACTTCCTCATTGAATTTCTTTTACTTTACGCTGTCATCCTTAATTCTTTCTTTCAACCTTAAAATCTCAGAATGTTTCGAAATACATAAAAATTTAACTTGTGAAGCAAATTTTATAGATCCCACTTGCGAATTAGTTGGGTGTTTTTTCACATGGAGTTACAGCCGGAGTATGAAAAATCATGTTCAGTCTTTAACTTTCAACTTACAATGTAGAAATTTCAAGGCATTTGACTGTTTAACCTGGGTGACAAGTGTTCCTTTGAAATTTAGTAGAATTTGTGTATCTTGCCTTTGAGATGTTACAGTTGGGTTCTTGTAGAAGACACCGCCCACAAGTATACGTCTACGGGTAAAAGAGTTTCTTTTAGCAAACTAAGAGGGTAAAAAACAATAATCAACATAGCGAGAAGGAATGGCGATAACATTCCAATAGACACGTCGAAGCTCACATGTTGTATGCCCCTTCTCCGAATGCTCACTTGATCTTTTTCCTTTTCAAAAGTAGTTAACTTCAATGCACCCTACAAAGACTTCTGCCAAGCAGAAAAAAATGTAAACTTCTGTAATAGCAGGTGTTGTGGGTGTAAATGTAACTGTAGTAGTGATGCCTTCATCATCAAGGGTGATGCCATAGTGGCAACTGTTGCTTGGATTTTAATGAGGGAGTGGATTCTTCTTCAGATCCACCTAGAGTGTTGCTATGGAAAAGGGGTGGTGACCAAAGGGTCTTCGAGAGGATTTATCCCTCTAGCCCCGATGGCATTGGGTTTGATGGTCGTTAGCCTACCTGATCCAGACCTACAACTGTCGTCGACTCTCTCTAGAGATGTATCTGAGGTTTTATTGCAGAGGCCTTTGTGGGCTTTTGGCAGCTCTCACTCTGGCCGCAAAAAGGGCCTTCTATGTGATGGTGGGTGGCTCCTATCGCTGCACGACAACTTCATGTGGGCATGGTTAACAATTGTGTGTCGGTGTTCATGTTAGGTTGTGCACATGTGAGCGGATCTCTTTGAGTGTGTATGGAGTTGTTGGTTCAACAAGTGGAAGTGGTGGCATGAGGTAATTATGGTGTGGCTCTTCGAGTACCAGGTCTCGAGATAATTATGGTCTTTGTGGTTTATTTTTCAAACTGGGTTTGTGTCGGGGGAAACTGTCCACCACGAGCACCTATGGGACCGGAGCCCCTTCTACGTTGCGGTAAGGGAGCGGAGGGAGCACGAAGAGCGGATCGAGGAGCACACGCGGGCAGTTTACCCAGGTTCGGGCCGCGCGGACGCGTAAAACCCTACTCCTGCTTGGATTGTATTGAGTTCTTGGGCTCGGGAGCTCGAAAAGCTAGCTACACCGAGCGGAAGTGTTGTCTAGGTTCCGAACCCTTTCTACGTTGTGCATGGGCCTCCTTTTATAGCTCAAGGGGTCACCGACAGGTGTCAACGTAGAGGAGGGTAAAAATGTAACTTTGGTGGTAGTTGTAACAGTGCGGGAACAGTGCATGAACAGTGGATGAACAGTGGTCTTCACCTAACTTTGACAGTGGGGGACAAGGGCATTAAATGCCCGTCATCGTCGACCACAAAAGCACCTGTCCATGCCCCTCCGTCCGCCACGACGGTAGCCTCGTCACCGTGGCGTGCCACCGTGTCCCCCAGGCTGCACAGCCATCCGCCACGCATCCCTGGAAGGGCCCCAGGGCGACGCGTGGGCCGATGAGCTGGAGCGCGGGCACACAGCGCAGGCTTCCCCCGGCAAGCACCTTGCCGGGGTCTTGATCTTGCCGGGCCCGGAAGCTTGTCGCTCCCCGGGTCCTGCCGGGGCGCAGGGTGCGCCGAGGCATGTCTTCTGAGATGCAGTCTTCTGGTCTTCCTGGCAAGCTCCCCTTGCCAGGGTCTTGTTTTTAGATGACAATCTTGAGCCTGGTGCGGCCTTCCCGGCAAGCTCCACTTGCCGGGGCCTTGATCTTCTGACTTGTATACTTTGTTTTTGAATGGCTTTATAAGGACCGAAAAGGTTTCCGGCGAGCACGTGGTAAACCCTGCCGTGGGAAGCTGCTACTGCCCGTGCACAAGTTGGGGTACTAAGGTACCCCTATCTTAGTACACCGACAGGAGCCCCCGGGCCTGGGCCACACACGGTGCCGAGCGCTGTTGGGCCAGGCCCAAAACAGTGCACGGGCACACGCGGCCCACAGCACGCCGAATCCCCTTCTGCATCCGCCGCGCCCCTCCCTAACGGCACGCGTCGATTGCGGCGTCGTGGGAGAGATCGTGGCCTCGTTCTTTAATGGGAAATGCGGAACGTCCCCCACCTCCCCCTTAAAAGCAGAGGAAGCAGGGGCAGTTTCCCTCCTTCGTCTTCATTGCGCTTTCATTCTCCAGAAAACCTCTGCTGCTCTTTGCCTCCACCCCTCCTCCGCCGTCTTCCGCATCCGCGGCGCCGTCGAGCTCCTCGCCCCTTCCCTCGCCGCCTCCGCCATGGCTCCGAAGAGCGAGAAGGCGAAAGCGGAGAAGACCAAGAAGGAGAAATCCGAGCAGGCGGCGAAGCTTGCCGCCCTGCGGAAGAGGAACGTGGTCTTCGCGCCGCGGCTCAGCGCGAAGGAGCTGCGGAACAAGTACTACCTCTTCTGGTCCGGGGAGACCAAAGCTCATCCCCGCACCAGAGCCTTCCCCGCCGTCGCCAGAGATTTGTTTCCCGGCGGGTATTTCTTCTTCGCTGTTTTCTTCCACTGTGGATTATGCCCTCCGTACTCGGAGTTTTTCTGCGACATTATGAACACATACAACCTCCACCTCTTAGATTTCACTCCCAACGCCATCCTTACGATGGCCGTTTTCGCACATCTGTGCGAAAACTATATTGGGATTCATCCAAACGTAGCACTCTTTCGCCATTTCTTTATGCCTAGAGTAGAGGCTGGCGCTCCCCTCTCCGGCGGCATCTCCTGGATCTTCCGGTTGAATAAGAAGGACTCATACCTGAAGGGAGAACTCCGCGGCAAGTGGGAAGAATGGCGTGCAGATTGGTGTTGGGTGGTGGAGGACAAGCCGGAGCCCTTCACTGCGCCGCGCACAACAGCCATAGTGCGCGGGAGGGATTGGAGCGAATTGGCCCCAGAGGACAACAAACTTGGCATTGCCCTTATCAGAATTATTCGTCTCCGGGCCGCCAATCTGACCATCGGAGAGGTTGGGGCAGATTTCCTCCGCCGCCGCATTGCCCCTTTACAAGAGAGGAAAAGGCCCACCTGGGAATTTGGCAATGCGGCGGATATCATGAGGCTGCGCTGTGGATTGAACTTCAATTTTACTGCTTTGGAGCTGAAGGGAATGGTCCGAGAGCTCTTCAAGCACGACCCGGCCCATTCGGAGTGGTTCAGACCCGCCAAGGGAGTGGTGCCGCTGTGCAACAGCACCGCCTGTGACTCCTTGCGCGCGATGATGCCGGAGTGCGACTCCCATGGCATCGTCCCCACTTGGATTAAGCCTCCGCCGGATACAGTGCTGAGCTTCTTCGATAACCTGGTCGAGAAGCCCAAGAATACCGAGGAGAACAGGGGTCTCACCCGGGCCACCACGGAGCGGGATATAGCTTATATTGCTTCCCGGATGGAAGAGGCCGCCGCAGCTGCAGCGGCGGGAGACTTCGGATGTACTGTGGATGATGCAGAAGCCGCAAATGTGTTGAGCCAAGCAGAGGAGGCCGAAATCCTCAGGTTGCTCAAGCTTCCGCCCGAAGAGTTTGCCGGGGTTCCCTCCCTGAGGCTCTCCGGGATACCCGGGGTTGTGAGCGAGGCCGCCGCGGGAAGCGGGGTTGCCGGAGGGAGCGGAGCCGCCGGAGGGAGCGAGACCGCCGGAAGGAGCGAGGCCGCCGGGCATGGCGCTGGGCCCAGCGAGCCTGCCGGGGGGGAGGAGGACGTCGAGGCCGATGAAGACACCGGCGGATCTCTGGGACTTGACGACGATGCCTCCTCGTCCTCAGAGAACTCCCCGCCCCCGGCAAGTCCTGCGCGAACACCGAGGAAGCACCTCCGCAAGGCAGCTACAGCGACGAGGACGCAGGCGCCTCGACAGCAGCCTGCTCGCCGGGCGACGCGCGCCACCAGGGCGAGCCAAGCCGCGACGGAGGCGCCCCGCGCACCAGCGCCAAGCGGAGGGGGATCCTCCCGGAGCGAAGCGGCCGCCCCACCTGCTCCTCGGGCCTCGGCGCCAACGGAGGCTGGGTCTTCGCAGCCCCCAGCCCCGAAGACCGCCAAGCGCCCGAGGGAGCCTTCTCCTCCTGCCCCTCGCGCGGGAGCATCTCAGGTGGAGTTCGACTTCTCCGCCCTTAGCTCTGACGACGACGAGGAAGAGGAGTAAGTACTTGCCATTTTGTAATTTCTTCGATTTTGTCTTGGTCTTTCTTGATGATTCTGATCTTGTTCTTGCTTTGCTTTCAGGACCCTGGCCCAGCGGATGGCGAAGAGGGCCAAGATCCCCGTGGTTGAGGTCGAAGATGACTCGCCCGTCGCGGCGATAGGGGACGCGCCGGCGACGAACTTGTCGGATCAACCCGCCGCTCCGAGGAGCAGCCCCCAGCGTAAGTCTGGTCTTGAGCTTTCTGTTCGTCGGGCGCGCTTGAGGTTTTTGCTTGAACTAATATCTTGTTGCCTTGTTTGTCTTGTGCAGAAGTGGAGCCGCAGCCGCAGGAGCGACCGGAGGTCACCCCCGGGGAGCTGCATGTTCCACCCTCCCCGCCAAGGGCGAACTCCCCGGCGAGGGAGGACGCTCCGCCAAGGACGGGCACCCCGCCAAGGGCGGGTAGCCCGACAAAGGTGAGCAGCCCGACAAGGGTGGCCACCCCGCCAAGGGAGGGCGCGGGCGGCCCTCCGCCAGCAGGGGCCACCGCTCCACCACCAAGGGAGGACTCCCCGGCGAGGGAGCCTGTCGTCGAAGAAGTCCGCGAAGGTAAGTCTTGTAGCTTCTTCTTCTTGGACTTGTCTTTTTGGATATTTGCTTGATCTTTTCTTTTCTTTTTCTTCTGCTAGATCCTCCTGCGCCGGAGCGGATGGAGACTGAGGCAGCCGGCGAGGAGGGTGCGCAAGGCGACGGCGGCAACGCCACTGCCACTGAGGGCATGGCAGGGGCCGACGAGCCTGCCGCTGAGGAGACCGCCCCGGCCGCAGACGCCGCGGCTGGGGAGGGGGACGGCGACCACACTGCTGGCCCGGAGGCAGCAGGAGCGTCAAGCGCTGCACCGGCCGCCGATCCCTCCGCCGCCAAGGAGCAGCCAGGCGTTTATCTTGAGGCCCCCAATGGCGTCTTCATACAAGTCCCTTGGGGGTCCTCGTCTCGAGCCCCCGTGGAGGGAGAGACCTTTGATGGAGAGGTCCTCGCCTCCGCGGGGTTGAAGATTGTCGAAGCACTTGGCGGTGGAGACGAGCCCGAAGAGGAGAAGCTCCTTCGCCGGCTACTGGCCCTTTACCGGGCCAGGCAGGCGAAGCTTGACTCCCGGAAAGCTCTTGCCACCAAGGCTGGAGTCGATTTGGAGAAGCGCGCTGCCGAACTTCGCGCCGCCAACCAGGCAGCTCTCCGCAACTTGGCGGAGGAGCGTGAAGGGCTTGCCGAGGAGCAGCAAGCCTTCCTCCTGGAGAAGGCTGAGGCAGAGGAGCGGCAGCGGCTGGCCGCCGAGGAGTTATCTCGACGGGAAGGGGCGCTCAACCAGCGGAAGGTTGAGCTCGACGCCCATGACGACGAGCTCACCGCCCGGGAGCAGGCTCTTGGCGGGGCCCTGAACGAGGCAAAGGAAGCTGCTGCCGCCGCGGAAACCGCCAAGAGGGACCTGGAGCTCAAGGTGGAGCAACTGGAGCGGTACCTGAAGGCGAGCGAGGACAGGGTCACCGCGCTCAACGTGGAGCGCGAGAAAGACGCCCATACCAACTCAGACTTGCAGGTACGCCTCTCCAAGAAGGGCGACGAGCTTACTGCTGCCAAAGATTCAATCGCTGACTTGGAGTTGAAGGTCTCCACCTTGACTGATTCACTTGACGCTGCCCGGGACCGCGAAACGAAGCTGAAGGACGAGCTCCGCAAGGAACGAGGCCTATTGGAGAGCGCCGCCACTTCAGCGAACAACTTCAGCCGGGCTGTGGAGCAGTGGACCGACGATCTGGTCGCCTCTGCTGCCAATATTGACAAGGAGCTGATGGCGCTGAGGGTGGAGCATCTTGTGTATTCTCCGGATGTCGGGGGAAACTGTCCACCACGAGCACCTATGGGACCGGAGCCCCTTCTACGTTGCGGTAAGGGAGCGGAGGGAGCACGAAGAGCGGATCGAGGAGCACACGCGGACAGTTTACCCAGGTTCGGGCCGCGCGGACGCGTAAAACCCTACTCCTGCTTGGATTGTATTGAGTTCTTGGGCTCGGGAGCTCGAAAAGCTAGCTACACCGAGCGGAAGTGTTGTCTAGGTTCCGAACCCTCTCTACGTTGTGCATGGGCCTCCTTTTATAGCTCAAGGGGTCACCGACAGGTGTCAACGTAGAGGAGGGTAAAAATGTAACTTTGGTGGTAGTTGTAACAGTGCGGGAACAGTGCATGAACAGTGGATGAACAGTGGTCTTCACCTAACTTTGACAGTGGGGGACAAGGGCATTAAATGCCCGTCACCGTCGACCCCAAAAGCACCTGTCCATGCTCCTCCGTCCGCCACGACGGTAGCCTCGTCACCGTGGCGTGCCACCGTGTCCCCCAGGCTGCACAGCCATCCGCCACGCGTCCCTGGAAGGGCCCCAGGGCGACGCGTGGGCCGATGAGCTGGAGCGCGGGCACACAGCGCAGGCTTCCCCCGGCAAGCACCTTGCCGGGGTCTTGATCTTGCCGGGCCCGGAAGCTTGTCGCTCCCCGGGTCCTGCCGGGGCGCAGGGTGCGCCGAGGCATGTCTTCTGAGATGCAGTCTTCTGGTCTTCCTGGCAAGCTCCTCTTGCCAGGGTCTTGTGTTAATGTGATAATCTTGAGCCTGGTGTAGCCTTCCCGGCAAGCTCCACTTGCCGGGGCCTTGATCTCCTGACTTGTATACTTTGTTTTTGAATGGTTTTATAGGGACCAGAAAGGTTTCCGGCGAGCACGTGGTAAACCCTGCCACGGGAAGCTGCTACTGCCCGTGCACAAGTTGGGGTACTAAGGTACCCCTATCTTAGTACACCGACAGGAGCCCCCGGGCCTGGGCCACACACGGTGCCGAGCGCTGTTGGGCCAGGCCCAAAACAGTGCACGGGCACACGCGGCCCACAGCACGCCGAATCCCCTTCCGCATCCGCCGCGCCCCTCCCTAACGGCACGCGTCGATTGCGGCGTTGTGGGAGAGATCGTGGCCTCGTTCTTTAATGGGAAATGCGGAGCGTCCCCCACTCCCCCCTTAAAAGCAGAGGAAGCAGGGGCAGTTTCCCTCCTTCGTCTTCATTGCGTCCTCAACCTCCAGAAATCCCCCGCTGCTCATCGCCTCCACTCCTCCTCCGCCGTCTTCCGCATTCGCGGCGCCGTCGAGCTCCTCACCCCCTCCCTCGCCGCCTCCGCCATGGCTCCGAAGAGCGAGAAGGCGAAAGCGGACAAGGCCAAGAAGGAGAAATCCGAGCAGGCGGCGAAGCTTGCCGCCCTGCGGAAGAGGAACGTGGTCTTCGCGCCACGGCTCAGCGCGAAGGAGCTGCGGAACAAGTACTACCTCTTCTGGTCCGGGGAGACCAAAGCTCATCCCCGCACCAGAGCCTTCCCCGCCGTCGCCAGAGATCTGTTTCCCGGCGGGTATTTCTTCTTTGCTGTCTTCTTCCACTGTGGATTGTGCCCTCCGTACTCGGAGTTTTTCTGTGACATTATGAACACATACGGCCTCCACCTCCTAGACTTTACTCCCAACGCCATCCTTACGATGGCGGTTTTCGCACATCTGTGCGAAAACTATGTGGGGATCCATCCAAACGTAGCGCTCTTTCGCCATTTCTTTATGCCTAGAGTAGAGGCTGGCGCTCCCCTCTCCGGCGGTATCTCCTGGATCTTCCGGTTGAATAAGAAGGACTCATACCTGAAGGGAGAACTCCGCGGCAAGTGGGAAGAATGGCGCGCAGATTGGTGTTGGGTAGTAGAGGACAACCCGGAGCCCTTCACTGCGCCGCGCACAACAGCCATAGTGCGCGGCAGAGACTGGAGCGAATTGGCCCCGGAGGACGGCAAGCTCAATATTGCCCTCATCAGGATACTTCGTCTCCGGGTAGCTAAACTGACCATCGGAGAGGTAGGGGCAGATTTCCTCCGCCGCCGCATTGCCCCTTTACAGGAGAGAAAAAGGCCAGCATGGGAATTTGGCAATGCGGCGGATATGATGAGGCTGCGCCCTGGGTTGAACTTCAACTTCACTGCCTTGGAGCTGAAGGGGATGGTCCGGGAGCTCTTCAAGCATGACCCGGCCCACCCGGAATGGTTTAGACCTCCCCGGGGGGTGGTGCCGCTGTACAACAGCACTGCCCGGGACTCCTTACACGCGATGATGCCCGCGTGCGATTCCCACGGCGTCGACCCCACCTGGATAGAGCCTTCGCCAGACGCAATACTGAGTTTCTTCGATAATCTGGTCGAGGTGCCCAAGAACCCCGAGGAGAACAGGGGCCTTACCCGGGCCACTACGGCCCGGGATATAGCTTATATTGCTTCCCGGATGGAAGAAGCCGCCGCAGCCGCAGCGGCGGGAGATTTCGGATTCACCGTCGACGAGGCGCAGGCCGCGGACGAGGCGTGCCAAGCAGAGGAGGCAGAGATCCGCAGGCTGCTCAAGCTTCCGCCCGACGAGTTTGCCGGGGTTCCTTCCCTGAGGCATGCCGGGATCCCCGGGATCGTGAGCGAGGCCGCCGCAGGAGGCGAGGTTGCCGGAGGGAGCAGAGTTGCCGGAGGGAGCGGAGCCGCCGGAGGGAGCGGAGCCGCAGGACATGATGCTGGACCCAGCGGGCCTGCCGGGGAGGAGGAGGAGGACGTCGAGGCCGATGAAGACACCAGCGGATCTCTGGGACTTGACGACGACGCCTCCTCATCCTCGGAGAACTCCCCGTCTCCGGCAAGTCCCACGCAAGCGCCGAGGAAACGCCTCCGCAAGGCGGCTACAGCGACGAGGATGCAGGCGCCTCGACAGCAGCCTGCTCGCCGGGCGGCGCGCTCCGCCAGAGCGAGCCAAGCCGCGACGGAGGCGCCCCGCGCACCAGCGCCAAGCGGAGGGGGATCCTCCCGGAGCGGAACGGCCGCTCCGCCTGCTCCTCGGGCCTCGGCGTCAACGGAGGCTGGATCTTCGAGCCCCCAGCCCCGGAGACCGCCAAGCGCCCGAGGGAGCCTTCTCCTCCTGCTCCTCGTGCGGGAGCACCTCAGGTGGAGTTCGATTTCTCCGCCCTCAGCTCCGACGACGACGAGGAAGAGGAGTAAGTGTTTGTAATTTGTAACTTCTTCGATTCTGTCTTGATTCTTTCTTGATGATTCTGATCTTGTTCTTGCTTTGCTTTCAGGACCCTGGCCCAGCGGATGGCGAAGAGGGCCAAGATCCCCGTGGTTGAGGTCGAAGACGACTCGCCCGTCGCGGCGACAGGGGACGCGCCGGCGATGAACTTGCCGGATCAACCCGCTGCTCCGAGGAGCAGCCCCCAGCGCAGCCCCCAGCGTAAGTCTGGTCTTGAGCTTTCCGTTCGTCGGGCGCGCTTGAGGTTTTTGCTTGAACTAATATCTTGTTGCCTTGTTTGTCTTGCGCAGAAGTGGAGCCGCAGCCGCAGGAGCAACCGGAGGTCACCCCCGAGGAGCTGCATGTTCCACCCTCCCCGCCGAAGGTGAACTCCCCGGCGAGGGAGAGCGCTCCGCCAAGGACGGGCACCCCGCCGAGGGCGGGCACCCCGCCAAGGGCGAGCAGCCCGACAAGGGTGGCCACCCCGCCAAGGGAGGGCGCGGGCGACCCTCCGCCAGCAGGGGCCACCGCTCCACCGCCAAGGGAGGACTCCCCGGCGAGGGAGCCTGTCGTCGAAGAAGTCCGCGAAGGTGAGTCCTGTAGCTTTATCTTCTTGAACTTGTCTTTTTGGATATTTGCTTGATCTTTTCTTTTCTTTTTCTTCTGCTAGATCCTCCTGCGCCGGAGCGGATGGAGACTGAGGCATCCGGCGAGGAGGGCGCGCAAGGCGACGGCGGCAACGCCACTGCCACTGAGGGCATGGCAGGGGCCGACGAGCCTGCCGCTGAGGAAACCGCCCCGGCCGCAGACGCCACGGCTGGGGAGGGGGACGGCGACCACACTGCTGGCCCGGAGGCAGCAGGAGCGTCAAGCGCTGCACCGGCCGCCGATCCCTCCGCCGCCAAGGAGCAGCCAGGCGTTTATCTTGAGGCCCCCAATGGCGTCTTCATACAAGTCCCTTGGGGGTCCTCGTCGCGAGCCCCCGTGGAGGGAGAGACCTTTGATTGAGAGGTCCTCGCCTCCGCGGGGTTGAAGATTGTCGAAGCACTTGGCGGTGGAGACGAGCCCGAAGAGGAGAAGCTCCTTCGCCGGCTACTGGCCCTTTACCGGGCCAGGCAGGCGAAGCTGGATTCCCGGGAAGCTCTTGCCGCCAAGGCTGGAGTCGATTTGGAGAAGCGCGCTGCCGAACTCCGCGCCGCCAACCAGGCAGCTCTCCGCAACTTGGCGGAGGAGCGTGAAGGGCTTGCCGAGGAGCAGCAAGCCTTCCTCCTGGAGAAGGCTGAGGCAGAGGAGCGGCAGCGGCTGGCCGCCGAGGAGTTATCTCGGCGGGAAGGGGCGCTCAACCAGCGGAAGGTTGAGCTCGACGCCCATGACGACGAGCTCACCGCCCGGGAGCAGGCTCTTGGCGGGGCCCTGAAGGAGGCAAAGGAAGCTGCTGCCGCCGCGGAAACCGCCAAGAGGGACCTGGAGCTCAAGGTGGAGCAACTGGAGCGGTACCTGAAGGCGAGCGAGGACAGGGTCACCGCGCTCAACGTGGAGCGCGAGAAAGACGCCCATACCAACTCAGACTTGCAGGTATGCCTCTCCAAGAAGGGCGACGAGCTTACTGCTGCCAAAGATTCAATCGCTGACTTGGAGTTGAAGGTCTCCACCTTGACTGATTCACTTGACGCTGCCCGGGACCGCGAAACGAAGCTGAAGGACGAGCTCCGCAAGGAACGAGGCCTAGTGGAGAGCGCCGCCACTTCAGCGAACAACTTTAGCCGGGCTGTGGAGCAGTGGACCGAAGATCTGGTCGCCTCTGCTGCCAACATTGACAAGGAGCTGATGGCGCTGAGGGTGGAGCATCTTGTGTATTCTCCGGATGAGAAACTCCCCCACAGCGCCAAGTTAAGTCTCTTCTTCAGGGGAATCGCGCCGGCGCTTGCACGGCTGCAGGAGAAGCTCCCCGCGCAGCTGGCCGAGGAGTCGCATCAGCTCTGCGCGGGTACCTTGGAGCGCGTCTTGACGAAGATAGTCTACCGCAACCCTGGCATCAATCTTGTGAACGTCCTCCGCAGCTTGCCGGACGATGCAGATCAGGAGGCGTTGAAGGCGCAGGTCGCCCACATCGTCGCCAAGGTGAACAAGATCTCAAGGCGTGAAGGCGACCGCGTAGACTAGGCTTCATCCTTTCTGTTTTCTTTGCTGCTACAAAGTGTGTTATGAACATGAATCAATTAGTTATTGCGACAAGTTATCTCTGTAATATATTATCTTATTTCCGAGCAATTGACGCATTGTTATCTCCCTTGCTTTTGGTTCTCCACTTTGTATGCTTCTTACCCTACGCTTTTAGGGGACTTGCCGGCAAGGGGCCCTCGCCGCGAGCGCTGAGTGCTGGACTCTTAGCAGCCTGCTGGCAAAGGCCTTACCGGCAAGTAACCTTGCCGCGGCTAGTCGCAGCGCACTTAGTTTGCTGAGCGAACTCGAAAACGAAGTAAGGGCGCGACACTTGTCGCAGCTCTCTTAAGTCGTTGAGCGTACTCGAAAACAAAGTAAGGGTGCGGCTAGCCACGGGTAGGTTCCTCCGCGCACAGGTTTACCATACAAAGTGTGGTTGTTCAAGGAAGATAACTAAAATTTAAAAATTTGAACTGCTCAAATTCTGGTAACTTAGCTTTCATATATTGCTCGCTCCCCGATAAGGTTTCTCTTTCTTGAACAGCACTTGGTTCACACCTCCACCTCCTTCCCCCCCGGCAAACTTGTGCACGAGGAATGTTCCTTCTGCTTAAGAGGGAAAAAAGAGGAGGAGGAAAAACAAGTATGGGGCTTCTTGGCCCATTAATGCTTACCGGAGATGTGGGTTGCACAAGATGCCAAATAACGCATGCAAATGACAAAGAAAAGCATGGAAATGGCAAATAGTGCGAAACACAAAAGCTTTACTGATGCACGGGATCTGCGCCCGGCTTTGTACAAAGGTTTACATGCGACAGCGGCAAGACTCGTACAAAAGGTGGTTGCCGGAGCGGATCACGGCAACCGCGCCTTATGGGTGAAACTTGCGAAGATGCTCTATGTTCCAGGAGTTGCTCACCGGTAAGCCTTCTTCGGTCTCAAGGCGGACAACGCCGGGCCTTGTGACTTGTCTCACCCAATAAGGGCCTTCCCACTTCGGCGTCAACTTGTTGGAATTCTTGGCGGACTGAACACGCCGAAGAACAAGGTCGCCTTCCTCGAGACTCCTGGCCTTAACCTTGCGGCTATGGTAGCGGCGCAAGGCTTGCTGGTATCGAGCAGCTCGTACAGCAGCCCGGAGACGTTCCTCCTCAAGGAGCAATGCATCATCTTGTCGCAGTTGCTCTTGCTCGAGCTCATCATAAGCGAGTACTCGAGGAGATCCGTATACGAGTTCCGTGGGGAGAACTGCCTCTGCTCCATAGACAAGAGCAAAGGGTGTCTGTCCGGTGGCTCGACTTGGTGTCGTTCTGATTGACCAAAGAGCCGCCGGCAACTCCTCTATCCAGTTTCTTCCGCACTTGCGCAGCCTGTCGAAGGTTCTTGTCTTGAGTCCGCGCAGCACTTCAGCATTGGCCCTCTCCGCTTGACCATTGCTCCTTGGGTGAGCAACAGAAGCGAAACAGACCTTGGCGCCAAGGTCTTGGACGTACTGCATGAAGGTGCGACTAGTGAATTGTGTACCGTTGTGGTGATGATCCTGTTAGGGATCCCGAAACGGCAAACAATTGACCTGAAGAACCTGACTGCTGACTGTGCTGTCACCTTTCTCACTAGTTCCACTTCTGGCCACTTTGTGAACTTGTCGATCGCAACGTACAAGTACTCAAAGCCCCCGACAGCACGGGGGAAAGGGCCGAGGATATCGAGCCCCCAGACCGAGAAGGGCCAGGACAAAGGGATCGTCTGGAGAGCCTGAGCTGGCTGGTGAATTTGCTTGGCATGGAACTGGCACGCTTCACACTTGGTTACTTGTGCAGTTGCATCTTGGAGGGCTTCTTGCCAAAAGAACCCTTGCCGGAATGCCTTTCCGGCAAGTGCCCTTGCACCAATGTGGTGGCCACATATGCCTCCATGTATTTCTGCCAACAGCTTCTGTCCATCTTCTCTGGAAATGCACTTCAACCTGACACCATTGAGCCTTCTTCTGTACAGTTCATTGTCCACGAACTGATACATACTTGACTGCCTGGTTATCTTCTCTATCTCTGCTGGGTCGTCGGGAAGTTCTCCAGTTTGCAGAAAACGGACGATCTGCTGTGCCCATGCCGGAGCCCGGGGCTCAACGGCAAGGACTAAAGGCATGAGGGCCGCTGCGGGAACCTCAGCTTCTACGGCAAGAACCTCTGGCTCTGCCGGAGCTGATTGTTCCCCGGCAAGCCTGCCGGGGCAAGGCTTGTCGGGAACGCTTGCTTCAACTGTACAGACCCTTGGATCTGCAGGAGCAAGCTGTTCCTCAGCGTTCTGGTTGTTGATCTTGGGGACCTTGGCGGCGGCTTCGGGAAGATCCGCCGGCAAGTAGTCGCCGGAGACCAACTTTCTCTTCTTGTTCTGCCCAACTGATGGTGTAACGGATGGTTGAGTTAGCTTGAGCAGGAAGGTCCCTGGTTCCACAGGTAACTTCATTGCAGCACACTTTGAGAGGCCATCTACGATATCATTCTGAACTCTCGGGACATGCTCCATTTGCAGACCTTCAAAGTGTTCTTCAAGCTTCCTCACTTCATCTACATAAGCTTCCATCAAAGGGCTATGGTAACTCTTGTTTACTTGTCGGACCACCAACTGAGAATCTCCCCGCACAATCAACTTCTTGATCCCAAGTTCGGCCGCAATTCTGAGGCCGGCAAGCAAACCTTCATACTCAGCAGTATTGTTTGTCGCTTGCTCCTTGGGAAAGTGCATCTGGACAACATACTTGAGGTGCTCTCCGGTGGGCGCTATGAGTACCACGCCGGCACCGGCGCCTTGCAGCGAGAAGGCACCATCAAAGTACATCATCCATTCGCTTGTCGCTTCTTGTACGGGGACGCTTGTCTCTGGAGCTTCCTCATCTGGTGTTGGGGTCCATTCTGCTATGAATTCCGCCAAAGCTCTGCTCTGTATGGTTGAAGTACTCTCAAACTTGAGACCAAAGCTTGACAGCTCCAGTGCCCACTCGACGATCCTGCCTGTTGCTTCTGGATTCTGCAATATCCTTTTTAACGGAAAGCGAGTGACCACTGTTATCTCATGTGCTTGGAAGTAATGGCGCAGCTTTCTCGAGGCCATGAGGAGACCGAAAAGCAACTTCTGTACCCCAGAGTATCTCGATCTAGCCCCCTGCAAGAGGGAACTTACAAAATACACTGGGCGCTGCACCATCTTCCTTCGCACTTCTCCTTGCTCCTGCGCAGAGTTGTCCTTGTCGGGGCCAGAGCTTGTCGGGGAAGCCCCCTGCTTGTCGCTGGATTCACTTGCCGGTGGTGTAGATTCCTCATATGCCTCCCTCTCCGCTACTAACGCAGCACTAACCACTTGATTGGTTGCTGCTAAGTACAGCAGCAACTTCTCTTGTGGCCTAGGTGCGACAAGTATTGGAGTGGAGGATAGGTATCCTTTCAAGTCTTGCAGCGCTGCCTCCGCTTCCGGAGTCCATTTCATAGGACCCGCCTTCTTCAAGATTTTGAAGAAAGGAAGGGCGCGTTCTGCAGACTTTGAAATGAACCTACTGAGGGCAGCCACACAACCTGCAAGTCTCCTTACGTCCTTGACGCGCTTCGGGGCTTCGATCTGCTCGATGGCTTTTATCTTGTCGGGATTGGCTTCAATCCCCCTCTGGGACACAAAGAACCCGAGAAGCTTGCCGGAGGGGACTCCGAAGACGCACTTCTCGGGGTTCAACTTGAGCTGAATCTTGCGCAGATTTGCAAATGTTTCTTCCAAGTCTTGGATCAGGGTATCTTTGCTCTTACTCTTGACCACTATGTCATCCATGTAAGCTTCTACATTTCTGTGGATCTGTGGCTCAAAAGCAGTGTGCACCACCCTTGCAAATGTAGAGCCTGCATTCTTTAATCCAAAGGGCATACGTATGAAGCAGTACGTGCCGCATGGAGTAATAAATGCAGTCTTCTCTTCATCTTCCTTGGCCATGAAAATCTGGTGGTACCCTGAGTATGCATCAAGGAAGGAGAGCAGCTCACATCCAGCAGTGGAGTCAACAATCTGGTCAATGCGCGGCAAGGGAAATGGATCCTTGGGACATGCTTTATTCACATCAGTGAAGTCTATACACAGTCTCCACTTCCCGTTGGCCTTACGCACGACAACTGGATTTGCTAACCACGTCGGATGGATCACGCCTCTAACCAGGCCCGCTGCTTCTAGCTTCTTTATCTCTTCGGCGATGAATTCTTGGCGCTCCACGGCTTGCTTCCTGACCTTCTGCTTGACGGGCCGCGCATGAGGACAAACATCAAGCTTGTGCTCAATTACCTTCCTGGGAACGCCGGGGATGTCGGATGGTTGCCATGCAAACACATCGACATTCGCCCGCAGGAAGGCAATGAGCGCGCTTTCCTATTTGTTGTCAAGTGTAGCACTGATGGTGAAGGTACCACCAGTGCCGTCCTCCTTGGCGGACACCCTCTTGGTTGCCGGTGGAGCAGCCATCCCCTTCTTGCACTTGCCGGTGGAGCTCGATGGAACGTCCTCGACGGCAGCGCAGCACTCCGAAGAGGTGCGTTTGCCGGAGTGGGCCCCAGAGCACTTGCCGGACTTGGTCTTGGTCTTCTTCCCCCCGGGAGCTTCAGCGGCAAGTGTGTTGCTCTCCGCCGCGGCTGCTGCATCCCGGTATATCTTGTCGGCGCAGATAAGCGCGTCCTTCTTGTCGCCAGGGACAGAGATGACGCTTATCGGCCCCGGCATCTTGAGTACATTGTAGGCGTAGTGGGAAGCTGCCATGAACTTGGCGAGGGCAGGACGTCCAAGTATCCCATTGTATGGCAATGGGATATCGGCAACATCGAAGGTTATCCTCTCCGTCCTGAAGTTGAGCTCCCCGCCAAAGGTCACTGGCAGAGTAATCTTCCCCTTCGGCTTGCTCCTCCCCGGGTTTATTCCTTGGAACGAACCGGTTTCTTCGAGCTCGCCGTCTGGGATCTGGAGTTTCTTGATCACAGCCGAGGAGATCAAGTTCAGGCCGGCCCCGCCGTCAACCAACATTTTGGTGACCTTGAGGTTGCGGATGGTGGGTGAGACCAACATCGGCAAGCACCCGACCGCCGTTGTGCGGTCAGGGTGATCCTCAAGATCAAAAATGATGGGCGTGCTGGACCACTTCAGCAGCCTACGTGACTCAACGGGCGGCTCAGCTGCGTTTACTTCCCGCACCCACTGCTTGAGTTGGCGGTGGGAAGTATGCAGAGAGGCGCCTCCGTCGACACACAGAACTTCTGTGGCCTTCTGGAACTCCTGCTCGCTGTTATCACCTTCCTCCATGTCATCATCGTCGTCTTCTTCCTCATCCTTGTCGCGGCCCCGGGGAGGTCGATCACCTTGCCGCTGCTTGGCCTTGCCGCGGCGTCCTCCCCGGCCGTTGAATGGCCGCTTCTTGCTTGGCTCTCCTCTGCCACCTTGGGCCTTCTCCTTGTCGCGACGCTCGTATTCAGCCTTCTGCTGCTCTACGAGGTACTCGACTCGCTTGCAGTTCGAAAGGTCGTGGCCCTTGGTGCGGTGGATCTTGCAATATTGCTTGTCGGAGCCGTCCTGCTTGTCAGCTGCCGCCACAGGGGGCAGGCTCCTTGCCGGAGCCGCCAGCCTGTGCCTTCTTGGCGGGAGCCTCCTTGCCGGACTGCTCGACGACTAGCACTTCCTTGCTCTTCTTTCTTCTGTTGTTTCGCCGCCGGCTCTTCTTTGCCGGGGCGGCGTCCTCGCTGTCGCTTCCCCCTGCGCCAGCATCCTCCCCGGGGAGTCTCCTCCCCTCTTCGGTGCGCGCGCACTTGTCAGCCAGAGTGTAGAGCTCGCTGACATCCCGTATCTTGGTCATGGCCATCTCTTCCCGCATGCGACGGTTACGCACGTTCTGGTGGAACGCGCTGATAACCGCGGCGGGGTGGACGTCGGGGATATTGTGCTGCACGCGGCTGAATCGTTGAATGTACTTGCGCAGGGGTTCTCCTTCCTCCTCGGCCAAGATGTGGAGATCACTCTCCTGGCCGTGGGGTTTGTGGCCGCCCGTGAAGGCGCCAAAAAACTGGTGGCACAAATCTGCCCACGAAGAAATGGAGCCTTCCGGCAAGTGCATAAGCCAAGAACGGACGTTTGGCTTAAGCACCAGCGGGAAGTAGTTGGCCAATATCTTCTCGTCGCGTCCCCCGGCAGCCTGCACCGCGATGGTGTAGATGCTGAGGAACTCCGAGGGGTGCGTCTTGCCGTCGTACTTCTCGGGTACGTCGGGCTTGAAGTTTTTCATGCTGGGCCACTGGACGCGCCGCAGCTCACGGGTAAACGCAGGGCAACCTGCCGCGTACGGCAAGTCGCCTGGCTCACCGGGCGCGTGCGTGTCGACAGCGGTCCCAGCGCGCTGATCCGATTGTCGCCGGGCTTCTCGTCGGCGCTCGATTGTCGTCCGAGCATCTTCTTGCCGCCGATCGTCGAGGACTTGGCGCTGGTCCCGACGAGCCCGCGGATCCGACGACGCCGTGGAGTCGTCGTCGACGTTGATCCGGCGGGGAGGCGTCTTCTGCTTCCGCGGCGGGGAGTGCACGGTGGTTGCACCCCCGGCGGTCTTGTCGCCGTCGGCCTTCGTCTGGTGGACTTGCCGTGGCCGCGAGGTCGCCGGCTGCTGCGGCGTGTCGTTGTTGGCGAAGGCGATGAGGCTTTGGATCGTCGCCCTCCAGTCTTCGGCCTTGTCTGCCGCTGGAGGGAAGTCGAGGAGCAGTTGCGCTCTTGCGAGAGCTTCTGCTGGAGAGGAGGGGAGCGGCGGCGAGCGGTGCGAGGAGTGAGATATGCTCGGACTTCTAACAGGGTTAGAAGGAGCAGTCTCTCGCCCCGGCGACCGCGCCTTGCTCGTGCCAGGACGATGGCCTTGAGCGTCCCGCGATCCTCCGGCTTGTCCTTGCCCCAGCAAGCGGATGGTACCTCCTGTACCACGGCGCTGCTGGCCTGTCGTCTGCTGAGATGGACATGGTGCGTCCACGGACACCGAGGCTTTGGAATTCGCCCGGTCGTCCGTCTTGTCCTTGGACTTGGTGGCGCCGTGAGTTTCCTAGCCGGCGACCACCCTTCCGCCAGCATCTCCTCCACCAACCGTTGGTTCTGGTGGTGGTGGGATCGATGCAGACGGGCCTGCGACCTCCGAAGCCTTCTTCTTCGGGGCCATGTTGTTGTTGCTGATGAAGTCGATGAAGCTGGAGAGGTTGATGAAGAATGCGCCCGCGTGAGCGCCGGATCAGGTTCGCACAACCTCGACGCCCCCTACCTGGCGCGCCAAAGATGTCGGGGGAAACTGTCCACCACGAGCACCTATGGGACCGGAGCCCCTTCTACGTTGCGGTAAGGGAGCGGAGGGAGCACGAAGAGCGGATCGGGGAGCACACGCGGGCAGTTTACCCAGGTTCGGGCCGCGCGGACGCGTAAAACCCTACTCCTGCTTGGATTGTATTGAGTTCTTGGGCTCGGGAGCTCGAAAAGCTAGCTACACCGAGCGGAAGTGTTGTCTAGGTTCCGAACCCTCTCTACGTTGTGCATGGGCCTCCTTTTATAGCTCAAGGGGTCACCGACAGGTGTCAACGTAGAGGAGGGTAAAAATGTAACTTTGGTGGTAGTTGTAACAGTGCGGGAACAGTGCATGAACAGTGGATGAACAGTGGTCTTCACCTAACTTTGACAGTGGGGGACAAGGGCATTAAATGCCCGTCACCTTCGACCCCAAAAACACCCGTCCATGCTCCTCCGTCCGCCACGACGGTAGCCTCGTCACCGTGGCGTGCCACCGTGTCCCCCAGGCTGCACAGCCATCCGCCACGCGTCCCTGGAAGGGCCCCAGGGCGACGCGTGGGCCGATGAGCTGGAGCGCGGGCACACAGCGCAGGCTTCCCCCGGCAAGCACCTTGCCGGGGTCTTGATCTTGCCGGGCCCGGAAGCTTGTCGCTCCCCGGGTCCTGCCGGGGCGCAGGGTGCGCCGAGGCATGTCTTCTGAGATGCAGTCTTCTGGTCTTCCTGGCAAGCTCCTCTTGCCAGGGTCTTGTGTTAATGTGATAATCTTGAGCCTGGTGTAGCCTTCCCGGCAAGCTCCACTTGCCGGGGCCTTGATCTCCTGACTTGTATACTTTGTTTTTGAATGGTTTTATAGGGACCAGAAAGGTTTCCGGCGAGCACGTGGTAAACCCTGCCGCGGGAAGCTGCTACTGCCCGTGCACAAGTTGGGGTACTAAGGTACCCCTATCTTAGTACACCGACACCGGACGAGAATCTCCCCCACAGCGCCAAGTTAAGTCTCTTCTTCAGGGGAATCGCGCCGGCGCTTGCACGGCTGCAGGAGAAGCTCCCCGCGCAGCTGGCCGAGGAGTCGCGTCAGCTCTGCGCGGGTACCTTGGAGCGCGTCTTGACGAAGATAGTCTACCGCAACCCTGGCATCAATCTTGTCAACGTCCTCCGCAGCTTGCCGGATAATGCAGATCAGGAGGCGTTGAAGGCGCAGGTCGCCCACATCGTCGCCAAGATGAACAAGATCTCAAGGCGTGAAGGCGACCGCGTAGACTAGGCTTCCTCCTTTCTGTTTCCTTTGCTGCTGCAAAGTGTGTTATGAACATGAAACAATTAGTTATTGCGACAAGTTATCTCTGTAATATATTATCTTATTTCCGAGCAATTGACGCATTGTTATCTCCCTTGCTTTTGGTCCTCCACTTTGTATGCTTCTTACCCTACGCTTTTAGGGGACTTGCCGGCAAGAGGCCCTCGCCGCGAGCGCTGAGTGCTGGACTCTTAGCAGCCTACTGGCAAAGGCCTTACCGGCAAGTAACCTTGCCGCAGCTAGTCGCAACGCACTTAGCTTGCTGAGCGAACTCGAAAACGAAGCAAGGGCGCGACACTTGTCGCAGCTCACTTAAGTCGTTGAGCGTACTCGAAAACAAAGTAAGGGTGCGGCTAGCCACGGGTAGGTTCCTCCGCGCACAGGTTTACCATACAAAGTGTGGTTGTTCAAGGAAGATAACTAAAATTTAAAAATTTGAACTGCTCAAATTCTGGTAACTTAGCTTTCATAATCTGTTCGTTCTTCGGCAAGATTCTCTTTCTTGAACAGCACTTGGTTCGTCCAGCTTTCATAATCTGTTCGTTCTCCGGCAAGATTCTCTTTCTTGAACAGCACTTGGTTCGTCCTCCACCTCCTTCCCCCCCGGCAAACTTGTGCGCGAGGAACGTTCCTTCTGCTTAAGAGGGAAAGAAGAAGAGAAGGGAAAAACAAGTGCGGGGCTTCTTGGCCTATTAATGCTTACCGGAGATGTGGGTTGCACCAGATGCCAAACAATGCATGCAAATAACAAAGAAAAGCATGGAAATGGCAAATAGTGCGATACACAAAAGCTTTACTGATGCACGGGATCTGCGCCCGGCTTTGTACAAAGGTTTACATGCAACAGCGGCAAGACTCGTACAAAAGGTGGTTGCCGGAGCGGATCACGGCAACCGCGCCTTATGGGCGAAACTTGCGAAGATGCTCTATGTTCCAGGAATTGCTCACCGGTAAGCCTTCTTCGGTCTCAAGGCGGACATCGCCGGGCCTTGTGACTTGTCTCACCCGATAAGGGCCTTCCCACTTCGGCGTCAACTTGTTGGAATTCTTGGCGGACTGAACACGCCGAAGAACAAGGTCGCCTTCCTCGAGACTCCTGGCCTTAACCTTGCGGCTATGGTAGCGGCGCAAGGCTTGCTGGTATCGAGCAGCTCGTACAGCAGCCCGGAGACGTTCCTCCTCAAGGAGCAATGCATCATCTTGTCGCAGTTGCTCTTGCTCGAGCTCATCATAAGCGAGTACTCGAGGAGATCCGTATACGAGTTCCGTGGGGAGAACTGCCTCTGCTCCATAGACAAGAGCAAAGGGTGTCTGTCCGGTGGCTCGACTTGGTGTCGTTCTGATTGACCAAAGAGCCGTCGGCAACTCCTCTATCCAGTTTCTTCCGCACTTGCGCAGCCTGTCGATGGTTCTTGTCTTGAGTCCGCGCAGCACTTTAGCATTGGCCCTCTCCGCTTGGCCATTGCTCCTTGGGTGAGCAACAGAAGCGAAACAGACCTTGGCGCCAAGGTCTTCGACGTACTGCATGAAGGTGCGACTAGTGAATTGTGTACCATTGTCGGTGATGATCCTGTTAGGGATCCCGAAACGGCAAACAATTGACCTGAAGAACCTGACTGCTGACTGTGCTGTCACCTTTCTCACTGGTTCCACTTCTGGCCACTTTGTGAACTTGTCGATCGCAACGTACAAGTACTCAAAGCCCCCGACAGCACGGGGGAAAGGGCCGAGGATATCGAGCCCCCAGACCGAGAAGGGCCAGGACAAAGGGATCGTCTGGAGAGCCTGAGCTGGCTGGTGAATTTGCTTGGCATGGAACTGGCATGCTTCACACTTGGTTACTTGTGCAGTTGCATCTTGGAGGGCTTCTTGCCAAAAGAACCCTTGCCGGAATGCCTTTCCGGCAAGTGCCCTTGCACCAATGTGGTGGCCACATATGCCTCCATGTATTTCTGCCAACAGCTTCTGTCCATCTTCTCTGGAAATGCACTTCAACCTGACACCATTGAGCCTTCTTCTGTACAGTTCATTGTCCACGAACTGATACATACTTGATTGCCTGGTTATCTTCTCTATCTCTGCTGGGTCGTCGGGAAGTTCTCCAGTTTGCAGAAAATGGACGATCTGCTGTGCCCATGCCGGAGCCCGGGGCTCAACGGCAAGGACTAAAGGCATGAGGGCCGCTGCGGGAACCTCAGCTTCTACGGCAAGAACCTCTGGCTCTGCCGGAGCTGATGGTTCCCCGGCAAGCCTGCCGGGGCAAGGCTTGTCGGGAACGCTTGCTTCAACTGTACAGACCCTTGGATCTGCAGGAGCAAGCTGTTCCTCAGCGTTCTGGTTGTTGATCTTGGGGACCTTGGCGGCGGCTTCGGGAAGATCCGCCGGCAAGTAGTCGCCGGAGACCAACTTTCTCTTCTTGTTCTGCCCAACTGATGGTGTAACGGATGGTTGAGTTAGCTTGAGCAGGAAGGTCCCTGGTTCCACAGGTAACTTCATTGCAGCACACTTTGAGAGGCCATCTGCGATATCATTCTGAGCTCTCGGGACATGCTCCATTTGCAGACCTTCAAAGTGTTCTTCAAGCTTCCTCACTTCATCTACATAAGCTTCCATCAAAGGGCTCTGGTAACTCTTGTTTACTTGTCGGACCACCAACTGAGAATCTCCCCGCACAATCAACTTCTTGATCCCAAGTTCGGCCGCAATTCTGAGGCCGGCAAGCAAACCTTCATACTCAGCAGTATTGTTTGTCGCTTGCTCCTTGGGAAAGTGCATCTGGACAACATACTTGAGGTGCTCTCCGGTGGGCGCTATGAGTACCACGCCGGCACCGGCGCCTTGCAGCGAGAAGGCACCATCAAAGTACATCATCCATTCGCTTGTCGCTTCTTGTACGGGGACGCTTGTCTCTGGAGCTTCCTCATCTGGTGTTGGGGTCCATTCTGCTATGAATTCCGCCAAAGCTCTGCTCTGTATGGTTGAAGTACTCTCAAACTTGAGACCAAAGCTTGACAGCTCCAGTGCCCACTCGACGATCCTGCCTGTTGCTTCTGGATTCTGCAATATCCTTTTTAACGGAAAGCGAGTGACCACTGTTATCTCATGTGCTTGGAAGTAATGGCGCAGCTTTCTCGAGGCCATGAGGAGACCGAACAGCAACTTCTGTACCCCAGAGTATCTCGATCTAGCCCCCTGCAAGAGGGAACTTACAAAATACACTGGGCGCTGCACCATCTTCCTTCGCACTTCTCCTTGCTCCTGCGCAGAGTTGTCCTTGTCGGGGCCAGAGCTTGTCGGGGAAGCCCCCTGCTTGTCGCTGGATTCGCTTGCCGGTGGTGTAGATTCCTCATCTGCCTCCCTCTCCGCTACTAACGCAGCACTAACCACTTGATTGGTTGCTGCTAAGTACAGCAGCAACTTCTCTTGTGGCCTAGGTGCGACAAGTATTGGAGTGGAGGATAGGTATCCTTTCAAGTCTTGCAGCGCTGCCTCCGCTTCCGGAGTCCATTTCATAGGACCTGCCTTCTTCAAGATTTTGAAGAAAGGAAGGGCGCGTTCTGCAGACTTTGAAATGAACCTACTGAGGGCAGCCACACAACCTGCAAGTCTCCTTACGTCCTTGACGCGCTTCGGGGCTTCGATCTGCTCGATGGCTTTTATCTTGTCGGGATTGGCTTCAATCCCCCTCTGGGACACAAAGAACCCGAGAAGCTTGCCGGAGGGGACTCCGAAGACGCACTTCTCGGGGTTCAACTTGAGCTGAATCTTGCGCAGATTTGCAAATGTTTTTTCCAAGTCTTGGATCAGGGTATCTTTGCTCTTACTCTTGACCACTATGTCATCCATGTAAGCTTCTACATTTCTGTGGATCTGTGGCACAAAAGCAGTGTGCACCACCCTTGCAAATGTAGAGCCTGCATTCTTTAATCCAAAGGGCATGCGTATGAAGCAGTATGTGCCACATGGAGTGATAAATGCAGTCTTCTCCTCATCTTCCTTGGCCATGAATATCTGGTGGTACCCTGAGTATGCATCAAGGAAGGAAAGCAGCTCACATCCGGCGGTGGAGTCAACAATCTGGTCGATACGCGGCAAGGGAAATGGATCCTTGGGACATGCTTTATTCACATCAGTGAAGTCTATACACAGTCTCCACTTCCCGTTGGCCTTACGCACGACAACTGGATTTGCTAACCACGTGGGATGGATCACGCCTCTAACCAGGCCTGCTGCTTCTAGCTTCTTTATCTCTTCGGCGATGAATTCTTGGCGCTCCACGGCTTGCTTCCTGACCTTCTGCTTGACGGGCCGCGCACGAGGGCAAACAGCAAGCTTGTGCTCAATTACCTTCCTGGGAACGCCGGGGATGTCGGATGGTTGCCATGCAAACACATCGACATTCGCCCGCAGGAAGGCAACGAGCGCGCTTTCCTATTTGTTGTCAAGTGTAGCACTGATGGTGAAGGTACCACCAGTGCCGTCCTCCTTGGCGGACACCTTCTTGGTTGCCGGTGGAGCAGCCATCCCCTTCTTGCACTTGCCGGTGGAGCTCGATGGAACGTCCTCGACGGCAGCGCAGCACTCCGAAGAGGTGCGTTTGCCGGAGTGGGCCCCAGAGCACTTGCCGGACTTGGTCTTGGTCTTCTTCCCCCCGGGAGCTTCAGCGGCAAGTGTGTTGCTCTCCGCCGCGGCTGCTGCATCCCGGTATATCTTGTCGGTGCAGATAAGCGCGTCCTTCTTGTCGCCAGGGACAGAGATGACGCTTATCGGCCCCGGCATCTTGAGTACATTGTAGGCGTAGTGGGAAGCTGCCATGAACTTGGCGAGGGCAGGACGTCCAAGTATCCCATTGTATGGCAATGGGATATCGGCAACATCGAAGGTTATCCTCTCCGTCCTGAAGTTGAGCTCCCCGCCAAAGGTCACTGGCAGAGTAATCTTCCCCTTCGGCTTGCTCCTCCCCGGGTTTATTCCTTGGAACGAACCGGTTTCTTCGAGCTCGCCGTCTGGGATCTGGAGTTTCTTGATCACAGCCGAGGAGATCAAGTTCAGGCCGGCCCCGCCGTCAACCAACATTTTGGTGACCTTGAGGTTGCGGATGGTGGGTGAGACCAACATCGGCAAGCACCCGACCGCCGTTGTGCGGTCAGGGTGATCCTCAAGATCAAAAATGATGGGCGTGCTGGACCACTTCAGCAGCCTGCGTGACTCAACGGGCGGCTCAGCTGCGTTTACTTCCCGCACCCACTGCTTGAGTTGGCGGTGGGAAGTATGCAGAGAGGCGCCTCCGTCGACACACAGAACTTCTATGGCCTTCTGGAACTCCTGCTCGCTGTTATCACCTTCCTCCATGTCGTCGTCGTCGTCTTCTTCCTCATCCTTGTCGCGGCCCCGGGGAGGTCGATCACCTTGCCGCTGCTTGGCCTTGCCGCGACGTCCTCCCCGGCCGTTGAATGGCTGCTTCTTGCTTGGCTCTCCTCCGCCACCTTGGGCCTTCTCCTTGTCGCGACGCTCGTATTCAGCGTTCTGCTGCTCTACGAGGTACTCGACTCGCTTGCAGTTCGAAAGGTCGTGGCCCTTGGTGCGGTGGATCTTGCAATATTGCTTGTCGGAGCCGTCCTGCTTGTCAGCTGCCGCCACAGGGGCAGGCTCCTTGCCGGAGCCGCCAGCCTGTGCCTTCTTGGCGGGAGCCTCCTTGCCGGACTGCTCGACGACTAGCACTTCCTTGCTCTTCTTTCTTCTGTTGTTTCGCCGCCGGCTCTTCTTTGCCGGGGCGGCGTCCTCGCTGTCGCTTCCCCCTGCGCCAGCATCCTCCCCGGGGAGTCTCCTCCCCTCTTCGGCGCGCGCGCACTTGTCAGCCAGAGCGTAGAGCTCGCTGACATCCCGTATCTTGGTCATGGCCATCTCTTCCCGCATGCGGCGGTTACGCACGTTCTGGTGGAACGCGCTGATAACCGCGGCGGGGTGGACGTCGGGGATATTGTGCTGCACGCGGCTGAATCGTTGAATGTACTTGCGCAGGGGTTCTCCTTCCTTCTGGGTCAAGATGTGGAGATCACTCTCCTGGCCGTGGGGTTTGTGGCCACCTGCGAAGGCGCCAACAAATTGGTGGCACAGATCCGCCCACGAAGAAATGGAGCCTTCCGGCAAGTGCATAAGCCAAGAACGAACGTTCGGCTTAAGCACTAGCGGGAAGTAGTTCGCTAGTATCTTCTCGTCGCGTCCCCCGGCAGCCTGCACCGCGATGGTGTAGATGCTGAGGAACTCCGAGGGGTGCGTCTTGCCGTCGTACTTCTCGGGTACGTCGGGCTTGAAATTTTTCATGCTGGGCCACTGGACGCGCCGCAGCTCACGGGTGAACGCAGGGCAACCTGCCGCGTACGGCAAGTCGCCTGGTTCACCGGGCGCGTGCGTGTCGACAGCGGTCCCAGCGCGCTGATCCGATTATCGCCGGGCTTCTCGTCGGCGCTCGATTGTCGTCCGAGCATCCTCTTGTCGCCGATCGTCAAGGACTTGGCGCTGGTCCCGACGAGCCCGCGGATCCGACGACGCCGTGGAGTCGTCGTCGACGTTAATCCGGCGGGGAGGCGTCTTCTGCTTCCGCGGCGGGGAGTGCACGGTGGTTGCACCCCCGGCGGTCTTGTCGCCGTCGGCCTTCGTCTGGTCGACTTGCCGTGGCCGCGATGTCGCCGGCTGCTGTGGCGTGTCGTTGTTGGCGAAGGCGATGAGGCTTTGGATCGTCGCCCTCCAGTCTTCGGCCTTGTCTGCCGCTGGAGGGAAATCGAGAAGCAGCTGTGCTCTTGCTAGAGCTTCTGCTGGAGAGGAGGGGAGCGGCGGCGAGCGGTGCGAGGAGCGAGATATGCTCGGACTTCTAACAGGGTTAGAAGGAGCAGTTTCTCGCCCCGGCGACCGCGCCTTGCTCGTGCCAGGACGATGGCCTTGAGCATCCCGCGATCCTCCGGTTTGTCCTTGGCCCAGCAAGCGTATGGTACCTCCTGTACCACGGCGCTGCTGGCCTGCCGTCTGCTGAGAAGGACGTGGTGCGTCCACGGACACCGAGGCTTTGGAATTTGCCCGGTCGTCCGTCTTGTCCTTAGACTTGGCGGTGCCGTGAGTTTCCTCGCCGGCGACCACCCTTCCGCCGGCGTCTCCTCCACCCACCGTTGGTTCTGGTGGCGGTGGAATCGACGCAGACGGGCCTCCGACCTCCGAAGCCTTCTTCTTCGGGGCCATGCTGCTGCTGATGAATTTGATGAAGCTGGAGAGGTTGATGAAGTATGCGCCCGCGTGAGCGCCGGATCAGGTTCGCACAACCTCGATGCCCCCTACCTGGCGCGCCAAAGATGTCGGGGGAAACTGTCCACCACGAGCACCTATGGGACCGGAGCCCCTTCTACGTTGCGGTAAGGGAGCGGAGGGAGCACGAAGAGCGGATCGAGGAGCACACGCGGACAGTTTACCCAGGTTCGGGCCGCGCGGACGCGTAAAACCCTACTCCTGCTTGGATTGTATTGAGTTCTTGGGCTCGGGAGCTCGAAAAGCTAGCTACACCGAGCGGAAGTGTTGTCTAGGTTCCGAACCCTTTCTACGTTGTGCATGGGCCTCCTTTTATAGCTCAAGGGGTCACCGACAGGTGTCAACGTAGAGGAGGGTAAAAATGTAACTTTGGTGGTAGTTGTAACAGTGCGGGAACAGTGCATGAACAGTGGATGAACAGTGGTCTTCACCTAACTTTGACAGTGGGGGACAAGGGCATTAAATGCCCGTCACCGTCGACCACAAAAGCACCTGTCCATGCCCCTCCGTCCGCCACGACGGTAGCCTCGTCACCGTGGCGTGCCACCGTGTCCCCCAGGCTGCACAGCCATCCGCCACGCGTCCCTGAAAGGGCCCCAGGGCGACGCGTGGGCCGATGAGCTGGAGCGCGGGCACACAGCGCAGGCTTCCCCCGGCAAGCACCTTGCCGGGGTCTTGATCTTGCCGGGCCCGGAAGCTTGTCGCTCCCCGGGTCCTGCCGGGGCGCAGGGTGCGCCGAGGCATGTCTTCTGAGATGCAGTCTTCTGGTCTTCCTGGCAAGCTCCCCTTGCCAGGGTCTTGTTTTTAGATGACAATCTTGAGCCTGGTGCGGCCTTCCCGGCAAGCTCCACTTGCCGGGGCCTTGATCTTCTGACTTGTATACTTTGTTTTTGAATGGCTTTATAAGGACCGAAAAGGTTTGCGGCGAGCACGTGGTAAACCCTGCCGCGGGAAGCTGCTACTGCCCGTGCACAAGTTGGGTACTAAGGTACCCCTATCTTAGTACACCGACAGTTTGGTTCTGTTTATTCTCACTCTTCGTTTTTTGTTTCTCCTTTTTGTTTCCCCTTTTTTTACATGTGTGAACATTTCCAATTTCAAAACATTTTCCAAATTCGTGAACTTTTTTTAAATTTGTGAAGAAAATCAACTTCACAAATTTCTAATACAAATTTCATGATTTTTTTTCAAATCCATGAACTTTTTCTAGTTCTGCTGTTTTTTTAATTTAGTGAACTCTTTCAAATTCGTGAGCTTTTTAAATTTCACGAGATTAGTCAAAAACATGAAAAAACAAATTTGCGTATTTTTTTAAATTTTGTCTTTTTTTCATATTCATGTTTTCTTTCTCAAAAGTCAAGTGTCAATTAGTTTTTTTAGGGGAGTCAACGGCCAATTGGTGAACCGATAAAACCTGACAGAGTGAGAAGGGACCGAACAACTCATTTTCTTGTTGTGCCGGCCCATGAGTCGAGCGTGTAAGCGCCACCTCGATAACCTAGCGCGGGAGCTATATCTCACTTATAGTGAGATGGAAGCTCCCCTCGTTCGAAGCGCGGTGCGACAAGGCCGGCCCAGCACTATAACAATGTGTTAATTTCTTTCTCTTTGTGTTTTTATTTGCATTGTCACTATTCGGTCCTGGTTTTTCCGTGTTTTCATATTTCACTTTTTACTATTTGCAGTCCTTTTTTTCTTGTTATCTTTTTTTCTTCTGATTTTTTTTGTTTCTTCACCTTTCTTTTTGTTTCTCTCTTTCTTCTTCGTTAGACTTTCGTTTTGTTTACATTTTCTTCTTCTTTTTATATGTTGGTTTTCTTTGTTACTTTCTCAGTTTCTTCAATTTCTTTGCCTTTCTTTTTGTTTCTTTGTCCGTTTTCATTGGGTTTTTCTTTTCTTTGTTTTCTCATCTTTTTATTTAAGTTTATTTTTTAAATAGTTTTTCATATGTTTTTCCGGTTTTCTTTATTTCTTTCATGGTTATCACTGTTTTCAAAAACACATGATGTACATTTCTTCGTAAATACACTTTTTGAACACATGGTCAACGTTGAGTCTTGAGTGCAAACTTTTTTATGGTAATATTTTTTCCATATAAAACATACATTTTTCGTATACATCAGAAATGATTTTATAACATGTTTAATAATTTTTAAATATATATTTTTATGTTAGTTTTTTCATTTACATTAGGGATATTTTTTATACATGTCATATATTTTTATAATACATGATCAACATCTTTTCATACACATTATAGATATTTTGTATACATTCTTTGTACATGAGAACCATTTCTGTAATACAGATTTAACATTTTCAAATACTTATTTATTTCTTTTCTGAATACATTATCAACATTTTTCGTACACATTGTACTTTGTATACATGAGAATCATTTTTCTATATGTATTTAATACTTTGTAAATGTTTCATTAACATTTTTAAATACTTGATTAACATTTTTAATGCTTAATTAACATTTTACTTTTTTCATACACATTGTATACATGAGAAACATTTAACAATTTAACATTAATAGCTGAAAATATAACAAATAAAAAATGAAAAAATCTGAGGGAAAAAACGAAGTTGTGGCCTGTGGGCTGTGGCCTCCGGCGCTTCTGGGCCGCCCATCTCATGCTCACCTTCAGGCGAGGCTACCATATGTCTCCCTACAAGTGTAAAATCACTAGTAAAGGGTTATCCCTTGCAAATGTTACACTCACCTTCTCAGGGCTAATAAGTGGCACCTGCATCTGTGTCACTTGTCAGTTGTCACAACTAGACCTAGCCAAACCTCGGGCCGGGCCGGGCTTCGGGTCTGGCCTACCAAAGCCCGGTGCAAAAAACCCAGGCCCGAGCCCGGCCCGGCCCGACCGTCGGGCCTGGATTTTGGGCCCAAGCCCGGCCCAAACGTGTACAAGCCCGGCGGGCCTCGGGCCACGGGCCGGGCTTCGGGCCGGGCCTACCAAAGCCCGGTGCAAAAAACCCAGGCCCGAGCCCGGCCCGGCCCGACCGTCGGGCCTGGATTTTGGGCCCAAGCCCAGCCCAAACGTGTACAAGCCCGGCGGGTCTCGGGCCACGGGCCGGGCCCCTTCAGAAAAGAGCAAAATCGACGGGCTCGAGCCCGGCCCGATCTGGCCATCGGGCTGAATATCTAAGCTCGAGCCCGGCCCGGGAGCAGCATCGGGCCGGGCCGGGCTGCCCATGGCCAGGTCTAGTCACAACCTTGGTGTTTCCCCTTTTTATCGTAGATTCATTTATGAAAAATGGTTTATCTCGTAAATCATGAAACCAAATTCTGAACCGTTTTGAATTTCTCATGTCGAGATTTTGAAAACTAGATCCCATGTTAAAATGTTTTGACGTTTTTTTAGGAAAACAAAAAAGCAAAACAAAGAAAGAAAACCCAAAAATACGACAACCAAAAATATGAAAAAAAAAGGAAGAAAGAACCAAAGCTAGGAAGCACAATTACGATTTTTCACTTCTTTTCCCTTTTCAAGAAGTATAAACTTTTTTCTTTTCGAGAAGCACCATTGACTTTTACTCGCAGAAGCAACTCCGTGGTTCCACAAGAAGCAAAACTGTACTTCTCGTAGAAGCACAAATTTTCCTCTCCGAGAAGCACAAATGTGCTTTTCGTGGAAGTAAATATGTGTTTGCACTAGATGCATTTTTATTTATTCAAGAAGCATAGTTGTGATTCTCGTGGAAGCAAATTCATGCTTCCACGATGAGGGAATTTGTGTTGCTCATTGAAGCACGCGGAAGCAAATATGTGCTTCCACGAGAAATAAATTTATGCTTTTTGTGAAAGAATGTATTTCTTTTTCTTTTTCGAGAAGCACATATGTGTTTAAAAATACTGAAAAAATAATAATTTAGTGGAGTGTCCAGCACACGACACGTGGCTGGACGCACCGTTTGACGTCCTTGCATGCCAAAAAAATAACCCTTGTGAGAACGCTGTAAGGGATAACAAAGTTCTTTTTCAGCAAAAACTGCGAGGCTGTATTGATCAAAGTAAAAAAAACACAGGTTTTTTTAGGCTAAAAAAATACAGATTTTTTTTAGGGGTAAAAAAAATACAGATAAAACATCATGATCATGGATGGGGAGCACCCAACAACCAGGAGGACGACTCGACCGAAACAGTGAGAAAAAAGAACAGGCTTCGTGTTTACAGGGCCGGGCAATGCCTGGGCTTGGGCTGCTACGGCCCCATCTTATTAACAGTGTCAGCTTAAGGGGTACGCGAAGAGAACAAGCGCATTGAGAGGCCGGCGCAAGGAGCTTCACAGCCTAGGCCAAGGCGTTGGCTCCATCCCCCAGAAACATGTTGCAAAATCAATGTTGACGGAGCCGTTTCTCAGAACCGGCGGAGGGGAGCCGCGGCGGCCATATGCAGAGATCACAATGGTGAGTTCATCGGGGCCTCAGCCATACTCGTCAAGGGTGTGCATGATCCACCAACTGTTGAAGCATTAGCAGTCCGAGAGGCTCTAGCACTTGCTGAGGATCTGAACTTGCAGAGGATACATATTGCATCAGATTGCAAGACTGTGATTGAGGATATCAAGGAACAAAACCCGACTAGCTATGGAGCAATTCTACATGAAATAACAGCCCAAGCTACCAACTTTGCCAAGTGCAGTTTCGGTCATGAGTATAGGAGCTCGAATTTCGAGGCTCACAATCTAGCGAAGCATGTTTTAAGTTTAGGGGTGGGCCGCCATGTTTGGTTTGGGCACCCTGGTAATCTCGTATTTGTACCTGTAAACATTGTCTCAGGTTAAATAAAGCTTCGTGTGATTGTCTCAAAAAAAAAAAAAGCTTAAGGGGTACGCACGCTAAAATCGTCCGTGTCCGCGTGGGAAATAAGCAACCGGGGAGTCCTCCGCTGCCCCCAAATCGGCAACCGCTCCTCCGCCGCGATCGATTCCCCATTATAATCCAACCCCCGATCCGGCCAGCCCCCCTCCACGGCGACCATGGCGGACTGGGCGGGGCTCCACGAGGACTTCCTCCTCCTGCTCGTCCCGCGCCTCCCCTCCCTCGACCTCCGCAGCTTCCGCGCCGTCTGCGCCTCCTGGCGCGCCGCCGCGGCCACCTTCGCCGAGGCCGGCGGCCGCCCGCGCCCCGACCGCCCCTGGCTCCTCCTCCCCGCCGACGCGCCCGACCCGGAGTTTCGCCGCCTCGTCATCTCCCGCGACCGCGAGGTCCCCGTCGTCACCCTCCCCGCGCGCCTCGGCCGCGCGCACGACCGCCGCCTGTTCCCCCTCGGGTCCTCCCGCGGCGTCATCGTCGCCGCCGACGACCGCGGGGCCATGCACCTGCTCGACCTCGCCACCGGCAGGCGCGCGCCCCTGCCCCCCGTCGCGGCGCTCCCCCTCGCCGACCGCGTCGAGAGTACCCCTGCCGGCCTCAGCGTCCACCTCAAACGCGACCCATGCGCCTACTCCATCGACGGCCTGGTACACAACAAGGCCACCCTGATCCACAAGGCCGTCGCGGTGCCCACGCCCGGCGACGGGGCGATGGTGATCGTCATCTACTTACCCGAGTGCCATCGCCACCAGTGGGCCACCGCTCGTCCCGGCGACAGCACCTGGAAATCCGTGAAGCAGGGCAGCGTCCCGGCCGTGGTGGACCTGGCGCTCCACCGCGGCCTGCTCTACGCCAACACCTTGTGCGGGATGGTGTACGTCTACCCGGAGCTGCACGGGCTGAGCTCCGCGTCCCCGGATATCATCCCGTACATGACGCGGAGGCCGACCACGCACCTGCAGAGCAGCTTCCTCGTGCAGACCCCCGGCGGCGGCGCGCTGATGCAGGTGGAGGTCGTCGGCTCCGAGGCGCCGGCCGGGGGCGAGGAGTTGGTGGTTCGCGTGCTGGACGAGTGCAGCGGGACATGGGAGGAGGAGGAGGAGGACATCGGCGACGTGGCGCTGCTCGTGGACGCGTCCGGCGCGGTGGCCGTGTCCACGAGGGACTGCCCCGGGCTGAGGCCCAGCACCATCTACTACGCGAAGGATCTCGAGGGCGGCGAGACGCAGGTTCGGGCGTACAGCCTCGCCGGCAAGCACAAGAAGGTCGAGTTCGAGGTCGTCGAGTCCCTCCCCAGGGCGGAGGGAAACAATCGGCAGTGTTTCTGGTTCACGCCGGTTTATTCACAGTGACAATGAGGTCTGACCATGATCAATGTCCGTTTTTAGAATCGCTAAATTGCTAGGCGCCGTTCGAATTGTTGCGGCAACGATGTGGTACTTCTTGCGTTCAATATTGGTGGTCTGATGATAGTCATGCAATATATTGCGTTTTTGCAATGTTCATCCTAGGGAACTTTGTGTCTGCACGCCAATGCTATCCATGCTATGCACATACAGGAAACTGAACCTGCCTCTTTTAATCGCTTGATTGATTTTGGTAACGTTCCTTCATCGAGTGGAATGGATATACCCTGCTTAACTGAATGTTTTCTCTCAATATACTGAATCCCTCATCATATGGCCTTTGCAGCTATGGTGAAGGGTGAATATTCCATCTATATCAGTATGTTGGATGCTTCCACCATGAGCTGGATGGTTGAATACAGACACAAGGCTGCATTTTGGCATCATTAAGAGAAAAACAAAACAACATCTTAATGTGGTTCATTAGACATGACAAAGATCTTTACTCTCCACATGGGAACCTTATCTACATAAGGTCCATCTTGTTGATGTGTAAATGTATTGCCTAGTCTTCCATCGGTTTTTTGGTTGCATTGGCTAGAGCATGCAGTGGCGAAGCCACACTATGGCTGTGTAGTCCACTGACTACACAACTTTTGACCAAAACCTTCTAAATAATAAATATACAAGTAAAATTTCATGGGTAAATTCAGAAATACTATAAGATTGAGAGAGCAATTATAGTTGACATCACAGGTTTATAGTTCTGGCACCGCCACTGAGAGCATGTACTTCTACATGGTATCGGAGCTAAGAGGTCTTGATTTCAAGACCTGCCCCTAAACATAGACCGAAAATGGACTGGAATTTAATTGTGTCAGCTGGGTCTAGAACTCAAGGCAGTGCATGCTCTAGTGAATGCAATCAAAAGACCGATCTGATAAAAAATACTAGGCAATACATTTATACGTCAACACATCTATATGCCAAAAAGTTTGGCATCATTATTAATGTTTATTGATGGAAAAGAGGAGCCAACGTTGGAAACATCAAAATTCCGATAATGATAACTGGCGAACGTTAGCTGGCAGGGGATGGCAAGCAAACGCAAATCCTATCTTCTTTTTTTGTCGCAAAATATCTCTTCTCAGGAAACGCCATGTTGTAACATCCCAAGATTTTAAATTTTGGAATGTTATAATAAATAAGTGATTGTGATTGCTTGAATGATTGTTGATTGAAATTGAGTGGAATTTGAAAATTTTGAAAGTTGAAATGAGAGGGAATAAAAGGACTTTCCCAATTCTTCCTTTGATGACAATTTGAATTTTATTCGAAAATAGATCAAACCAGAAACTTTATGAAACTCAATGATTTTCATGAGAGAGGATAAAATGGCTTCTTCAAATTATAAGAAAAAGAGTTGCTGAGGCACTCCATGTGTGAGAAATAAAATTTCTTTCACCCGCAAAAAAGAAAAAAAGAAAAAGAGTTGGAAGTTTAAAAGAATCATTTGAAGTTATTTAAAAAATCCCTTTAGTTCTTTCCGAAACTACTTTGTACTTGAGTTTCAATTACAAATTTTCTGAAAGTCTATTGAAAAAGTGAGAAGGAATGTGACCCTTCAATTCAGAGACAAATTTGAAGTATATATTTGAACAAGGAAAAAACAGAAAATATTTGGAAAAGAATTTGAAATTCAAACTCATTTAGGGTTTTAAATCAAAAACAATTCTCCATAAATAAGTAAATATATGGAAATGAGGGTAAAATGATTCCCTCCAAGTGGAAAATAGGAGAAAATAAATTTGAAATCATATTTTAGAAACGATTGTTAATGGTTTTAATTGCAACAGAAGCACCATTGGAAATTTAGTAATTTTTATAGATTTTATTTCGGCAAAATAAAAAGTGCACCTTGGCCTGTATATGCCAAGTTATTTTTGTGCAAAATTTTATTTAATTTGGACTTCATTTGATTTTGTTTTGGGAGCCCTTTTTCTTCTTTGTTTATATATATATAAAACTGGTCAAAGCCTTTAGCTGCAGGCGCCATCCGCCAGCCTAGCCGGCCATTTCAGCCCACGGCGTGCCTAACGCGTTGAAGCACTAGGGAGCGGTCACCCTATCCCTCCCCCTCCCCCACCACTAAAAAACATATCCCTCCCCCCTTTCTCGCCGACGGGTGGACCCCACCCCTTCTCTTCCCCCTAGCCACGCCATGCCATTCCGGAGCACGCCTGGAGCGACACCGAATCCCGGATCTTCGGGGATTCGATCCCGAGGCCGACCCTTGCTCCAAGAATTTGTCCCTATAAAGCCCTGCACCCTACTCTCTCATTTCGCCCTAGAGTCCACGCACGAGAGCCACCACATCGCTCGCCATGGCCATTCGCATCTCGCCGGAGCCGCAATCGTTCATCGTCGAATTACCACGCCGGTGAGCACCTCGACGATCCCACCCTCCGTCCAAGTACTTCTCTCGGCATTGCTCTTCCGCTTGACATCTTTGCTTCGCCCAGATCGCGCCCGAGCCTGCACCTCGAGCTCAACCGACTCCGCCGGAGCACAGGAATTCACCTGACCTTTGCCGAGCTCGCTCCCGACATCGCCGACGAGCGCCATCACCACAGTCGGACTTCCCTCGGAGCGCCGCATCACCCTGTACCTGCGCCCACGCCGGAGGACCACCGGAGCACGCCCGTGACGACGCCCGGGCCATCCACGCCGTCGTTCTCTTCGCCGTCACCGTGATACGTTGTTCGCCATTCGATCTCTATTGACGGTCCACGTTAGAATAAATGAACGATTGGATTTTTTAGATCGGTTTTTGTTTTTGGTTTAGATTGAATCGAGCCGTCGGTTTTCTCTGTTTGGTCGCATCACGTGCCGTTTTCCTTAAGTATCGGCCAACCACTCGTAGCGCTCGCTAGCCCAGCCGCGCGCTGCCACGTAGCCCCTAGCCGACACTTAGTGTCGTGGAATTAACACGGCAGATGTCCGGTTTAACGGACTTAGTAGTGGAACCATCGCACGGGTTAGCTTGAAGAGGTTAAAAGCACACAAAGGACACAGAGGGTTTATACTAGTTCGGCCCCTTCGATGAAGGTAAAAGCCTACGTCTAGTTTGGGTTGATATTGCTTGGGCGTCGATGAACATGGAGCAGATTGCTTGCCTGTCTCTCGACGGATTGTTGCCTGCCTTTGAACCGTCGCCGGGTCGTCCCTTTATATAGGAGGCAACGCCCGGTCCGGTTTACAAAGTCCCGAGGCCGGCTCATAATTGTGTCCGCCTCGGTCTCTACTCTTTCTTCCTTGTGTCTCAAGTTACATGATAAGACGGTTTACAAACCGTAAACTTTACACATGGGCCCTAAGCCTTCATGGGCCGTAACCTCTACTGAGTACATAGCTACATTACCATAATCCGGATCTCCCTAGCCGGTTTATACCTGCTAGTAATATCCCTGACATTAGGCCCCATAATGACCTGAACTTGTTCATGTCAGTCTTCTAAACCCTGCATAAATTTCTTCCTGTATCTTCCCTGTCTTTGTAAACCGGCTATGACGTCATCCTTGGAAATCATTTGATTCGATCATGACATCACCTCCGCATTTATTGCGCACATCTGTTTGTTACCTTTGTTTAAGGCCATCCCGAAAATCGAGGCGACAGGAGAATCTTTATCCAATCTCTGACCTCCTCAAATCCCGCGCTTGCCGTTTCATCTCTCAACCCTTATAAATACCACCATACCTTTGCCTTTCTTCCTTTCGCTCGTCTTCTTCCTCCGTCGCCCGAAGCTTCACCGCTACCCTCGAGCTTGTCGCCGTCGACGACCAGGCCGCTGCATCAACCTGAACCGCGTCCAGATTACTCCGCCGCCGTCTCTTCCATTCTCAGGTATTCCTTTTCTCTCATTGCAGATCTGTAACCTAGGGTTCCTCCATTGCTTCCGCCATGAAACCTCGAGGCTCTTTCTGTTCATCCTATAGGCTATTTCTGCAGTAGATTCGAACCCTGAGGTTGTTTCGAATGCACCCCTGCTCCGTATTTTGAACTTAGACTTGGTATTTTTAGATTCAATCCTTAGATTCATCTGCTCTGTATGAGACCCCCGCAGTTCTTCTGTGATAGACCTGCGTAAATTTCCTCTTTTTCCTGCTGCTCAGATCTATTTTACCTTAGTCTTCTGTAGAAACCCGTTTCTTCGTTTTGATAGATCTGTAAGACATTCGCCGGTTTAGTCAATCATACATTGCTTCTGCAACGCGTCAACCATGAACCCGACGGTTTAGCTTCTCCATTTTTTGTTATCATAAACCGGTAGCAGCTCGTTTCCCACTTGCCTCCGGGTTGTCAATGCCATTAGCCTTCTGTTTAAACTGTCGGTGTAATTTGATAACATGATCCGGTCTATGCTTCAGTATTTGAATAATCCGTTTTTTGCACTTACTTTTTCAGCGCTTTCCTTCTGCCAATATGTCTGCCAAGCAGTTTGTTTCTTGCAATTGGGTCCCTTCCCGCATTACGGAAGAGGATTTAACCAATGCCGCTTCAATTGGTATACTGGGCCCTCAAGCAGTTCTGAAATGGCGGGCCCCAGGGGATGAGTGCCCCCCTACCCCCAAAGAAGAAGTTATTGTTTTCTTCGATCATATGGCCCGGGGTTTCAGTCCTCCTGGTTCAAAAAAATTCCGGGATGTACTGGCCGCTTTTCAACTCCATCCTCAGGACATAGGCCCAAATTCCGTATCAAACGTCTGTAATTTCCAAGTCTTTTCTGAGGTATACCTTCAAGAAGAACCGTCAGTGGATTTGTTCCGGGACTTTTTCCACTTAAACCGGCGGACTGAGTTCACTGCCGGACCACATCAAGAACTGGGTGGTGTCAGTATTCAAAACAGGAGAGATGTAGTTTTTCCTCGTGCTGCTCTCCATACACACCCCAAGGATTGGAATCAATCCTGGTTTTATTGCAAGGATACTTTGCCTGAAGGAGAGAACCCACTGTCGGGTTATCGTGAACATCGTCTTCCTGAAGATCATCCACTGCCGCAGCGTCTTAGCTCCTCAGAACGGCCCCGGTTCGCCCCTCAACTCGCCAAACTCAAAGCCTTTATGGCCAACGGATTGACTGGAGTTGACTTCGTGCGTTGTTGGCTTGCCTGGAGTATCCTCCCTCTGAGCCGGCGCTTGGGTTTGATGTGTCAGTATACCGGAAAACTGGATGATCCTCAGCGCCATACCGACATAATGCTTCCTGAGAAGGACGTTATTGAATCTGCTAAGAAAATGCTCAACATCTCTTTGGAGGAATGTAGCCAAACCGGATTGGCTCCATATTACAAGAACAAATTGCCAGCAGTAAGCTTTTAATCTCTTCTGTTTGCTTCTAATCCGTCCATTTAAATTATCTTCCATTTATCTTTCATCTTCTACACAGGCCGACGATCCTTTTTGGAAAAGGAAATCTCAGGATAAGTCAGGCAAACAGCCACGCCGGAAAACCTTCGCTGTTAAGAAGAAAAAGGCAGCTGCTTGCTCCGGTTCACACGTTGAAGAAGATGATCCGGATTCTGAGGTATGAATTGATCCTGATATGCTTTGTTCTCTTTTATCCCGATTTATGTTAACAGTGTCTTTTCACAGGATTTGGCTGAAGCTGACAAAGCGGCCGAAACTGAGGTAATCACTCTTTCTTCAGATTCTGAACCGTCGGTGCCCAAGATTCGTAAGGCATCTCGGAAGTACCCTTTTTCTCATCCTTACGCTCAACTGGACCCCAATTTTCTTTTGAAGAAGCAGCAACACGAAGCCCGCCGGACTACACGCCATAGTGGCCATGTAGTCGAGTCTTCCGGAATATCTCTCACTCCGGCCCGGAGGCGCCGCTCTGAGGTTTTACTTTCTCTAACTCTTCTTCATCCCAAGGCCGGACTTATATGCAAACCACTTAAACCGTCTGATCCTAATTATCAGGAGACACCTTTATCATCTTCCGGCGAATCAACCGCCACACAGGCCCCGACTCTGAAAACTGTCCCTGGGTAAGTCCTTTATCCCATCCGGTTTACCTTTGTATTTGCCTTTATGATTCTAATTTCTTTTTCAATTCCTTTCAGCAAGCCCAAGCCTAGCAAAAAGGCCAAGGCCAGCAAAACAACTGCTGAGACTGCTACTGCCGATCCGGCAGCTGATCCGGATGAGGTCATCCCTCCAGAAAACAAGCCTACCATTCAGCTTGACGATCCTGCTCCCATGGATCATGATTATGTTGCTGCTCCTGAAAATCCCAATGCTGAAGATGTCCATGAACCGGCAAGTCCTGTCCGGGCCAGCCCTCCTCGGACTAGCCCGGCTCCCGTTAATCCGGTTCATACTGCTGCCCCTTCACAACCAAATACTGCTTCTTCCCCGGACGTTCAAATAACCGGGGCGGGTTTTACCGCTCCTGCTGAGCCTATCGTCTTAGCTAAGCACACTGCTAAAACGGAGAAACTCCAGCAAGAGAAGGGCAAGTGGAGCACAGACTTGTCCAATTTTGCCGAGCTGAGTGCCCAGGAGCTTTATTCCGGGTATTTGAACCGGCTTCATACCAGTCGGGACTATGAAGCGGGCTTGGTCAATATGATGAAGGACAAATATGAGGTATCTTACTTGTCTTTTGCTTTTGCCTTCTTTGTATTTCTGTCTATGTCATGGTAGCCCCCAAGTTCCGGTTTAGCTATGTTGGAAGGTTAACCGGTACTTCCAAATATGTGCCAATGATCTTACATTAGCTCCCAAGTGCCAGGGGCATAACTCGTTTTATGTGCCTGGGACTTGTCTGGATCTTTCTTTCAATACTTCAACTGCCCATTAGCCCCCAAGTGTCAAGTAGATAACTTGCTTATGTGCTTGAGACTTTATCTTTAGTTGTCTTCTTTTGATACTTCAATTGCTCATTAGCCCCCAAGTGTCAAGTGGATAACTTGGTTATGTGCTTGAGACTTGTCTGAACTGTCATTTATTCCACTTGATTTTCTTTGCATGCCGACTTGACCCGGAGGGTTGAAGAAATAACCGAGCTCCGGAATAGACTTGCTGAGACTGAATCTGCTGCTGCCAAGGCCAAAAAAGATCTGACGCTGAGCTTAACCACTGCTGAACAATTGAAAAAATATTTTGGAATGGAACGGACAACCTGGGAAGTGCAGAGGAATGCTCTGGAAAAAAGAGCAAAGGATGCTGAAGAGGCCATCAACCCGGTGACGCAAGAGCTGACCGGTTTAAAGCAGCAGATAGAGCTTATGACCTCTGTCGTCTTTGGTAAATACTTAATTTGCACGTGCTTTCATCTCTGCAATCTTTATTCCGCTCCGGCTTAACTGTGATAATCATATGCAGGGCGCCGTGTCACCCATCTTGGGGATGATCTCCGAAAGAAACTCAAAGCCTCTTATACTCTGGTTGAGCAGCTGTATTCCGGCGCTCAAAGGATTATAAGTGCGATGTCTTTTAATAAACCGGCCCCCACCACTATCCAAGGCACTTTGGAGAAGCTTTCTATCTTGCCTGTACGCTTGGAAGAGGTGAAGAAATCTGCTGCACGGGCCGGTTCTCTTGTAGCGCTAACCAGAGCCAAAGCGTGGGTTCCAGACTTTGATCCGGAAGAAGCCATGAACGGGTATCCCAGCACCAAGGAAGATGGATCGGCCTTCTCTGGCAAAGATCTTCATGCTTTGACTAAGGAGATGCGTCCTCTTGCCAGCAAGCTTGCTGATGAATTGGATTTGACCAGGTATCATCCGGCGTACGACTTAAAGAATGAGCGGGCGGATCGGCCGGTTTATGATACCGAAAATCTAATCCCACCAGTGCGCCCCCATACTTTCGCCCCAGATGTTGATCCGCCAGATCTCATTACTGAAGAGATGTACTTCTGTGCCTTATGCAAGATCGATTGGCGCGCTCCTGATTTTCAGCCGCTTCAAGAGGACGAAGAAGCTCCGGAACAGGTCGATCCTCAGCCTTCATAGCAGGAAGAAGAAGCATAAGCCGCTCAGTTTAATTTTTAGCTGTTGTACTCTTTTGTCGAGACAAACTTTAATCCGTTCAGGCTTGCCGTGCCTTGTAATAGGATAGCTCGAAACCTTGTCCGTCGTGATCCGGATGTCAGATGTTTGATTATGCATTTTGCGAATCATAATCTCTTGTCTGCTATGGTTGATCTTTTATATTATCTGTGTCTGCATATATAACACTAAAAAGATGTCCTAGCGGTTTACCGCCGGACCGATTAAATCGTTTATATACATATCAACGAGTATCTGCTTTATACCAAAAAGAACTTCATACCTTTTGATTAAGGATGCTTGATATCCTTAATCCGGTGAACATTGTAGTTTCTGAGGAAGCTCTTGGCTCTGTTGGGGTAGACCCAATAATTAATCCGGGTTTACAGGAACTACCGGTTTAAATAATGCTGGAGCTCTGTGTCCAGACTTTTAAAAATGTGTGGTAAACTTTGAAGTTGGCCAGCTCCGGATTAAAAAACCATAAGAAACACATGAAAAATCACAAACACAAAAACACAGGTTTGCAAATAAGACCATGTAGTCGAGGCTTTTTGCGAGCTGCCAGGCTCTCTATGTGCCAATCAAAGGGTGCGACCCAAAGGGCTATGACTAACAGTACTCCTAGGGACAAGAACTTTGCCATCAAAGGATGTACTCTTTTGCCATCAAAGGATATACTCCAAGGGACAGGAAATATTGCATCTGCCATCAAAGGATGTATTCCTAGGGCAAGAACTTTTCTTTTGCCATCAAAGGGTATGTATCTTCCAAGGGATAAGAATATTACATCTGCCATCAAAGGAAGTACCCTAGGGACAAGAACAGATTTTCTTTTGCCATCAAAGGGAATGATCAACCAAGGGACAGGAATATTACATCTGCCATCAAAGGAAGGTTCCCTAGGGACAAGAACAGGTTTTTTTCTTTTGCCATCAAAGGGAATGATCAACCAAGGGACATGAATATTACATCTGCCATCAAAGGAAGGTTCCCTAGGGACAAGAACAGGTTTTTTTCTTTTGCCATCAAAGGGAATGATCAACCAAGGGACATGAATATTACATCTGCCATCAAAGGAAGGTTCCCTAGGGACAAGAACTTTTCTTTTGCCACCAAAGGGATTTGGTCCACCAAGGGACATGAATATTACA
>LR738712.1:28376066-28402382 GCA_902687465.1 Secale cereale
AAGAACAGATTTTCTTTTGCCATCAAAGGGAATGATCAACCAAGGGACAGGAATATTACATCTGCCATCAAAGGAAGGTTCCCTAGGGACAAGAACAGGTTTTTTTCTTTTGCCATCAAAGGGAATGATCAACCAAGGGACAGGAATATTACATCTGCCATCAAAGGAAGGTTCCCTAGGGACAAGAACAGGTTTTTTTCTTTTGCCATCAAAGGGAATGATCAACCAAGGGACATGAATATTACATCTGCCATCAAAGGAAGGTTCCCTAGGGACAAGAACTTTTCTTTTGCCACCAAAGGGATTTGGTCCACCAAGGGACATGAATATTACATCTGCCATCAAAGGTGGATCCCTAAGGACAAGAACTTTTCTTTTGCCATCAAAGGGATTTGGTCCACCAGGGGACAGGAATATTACATCTGCCATCAAAGGTGGATCCCTAAGGACAAGAACATTATGTAGACCGGACCGGAAAAGAATTTAGCGAGGATTCATATGTGATCCGTAGCTCCCTAGTTTGGTCCCTTCTGCATAAAGTAGTTTGTTCAAAATATCTGTAATAATTTCACAGGACATATACTTTAGAAGAAAAAAGGCTGATCCCCCGGTTTACCGAGGGTGCCAGTTTATTCATTAATCATAATATATACATAGGATACAGCAGAGCTCATGGCTCAGGTGTAGTAGGGCCGCAGGAGAGCAATGTTCCACGGCCTCTTTGTCTCTTCTTCTGATGTCTGTGAGTCTTTGTGCTCTCGAACGTCCACCAGGTAATATGAACCGTTGTGTAGATTCTTACTGACCACAAAGGGCCCTTCCCAAGGCGGGGATAAATTGTGCATATCCGTTTGGTCTTGGATGAGCCGGAGTACCAAATCCCCCTCCTGGAATGTCCTGGTTTTGACCCGGCGGCTGTGATATCTGCGCAAGTCCTGCTGATAAATCGCAGATCGTGCTGCTGCTATGTCACGCTCTTCATCTAGCCGGTCCAAACTGTCATGTCTTGCCTGCTCATTGGCCGCTTCAACATAAGCCGTCACCCGTGGTGAATCATGGCGGATATCGCTTGGAAGAACCGCTTCAGCACCATACACCATGAAAAAGGTGTGTAACATGTGGATCTGTTCGGTGTAGTGTTGATGCTCCAAAGGACAGAGGGTAATTCCTCAACCCAACATCCTGGCGTCCTTTGCAAAGGAGTCATAAGCCGGGGCTTGATACCTCACAAAATCTCTTGATTGGCCCTTTCAGCTTGACCATTGGATTGAGGGTGAGCTACAGAAGATACATCTAGGCGAATATGCTCCCTTTGACAAAACTCTTCCATCTCTCCCTTAGATAAATTGGTGCCATTGTCAGTGATGATGTTGTGTGGAAAGCCAAACCGGAAAATTACCTTTTTGATGAATTTAACCGTTGTTGCCGCATCACACTTGCTTACAGGCTCTGCCTCAATCCACTTTGTAAACTTGTCCACCGCAACCAGCAGATGAGTTTTTTGATCTTGGGATCATTTAGAAGGTCCTACCATATCAAGCCCCCAAGTCGCAAACGGCCAAGTAATCGGTATCATCCGCAGCTCCTGCGCTGGAACAAGAGCACGCCGTGAAAATTTCTGACAAGCATCGCACCTCCGGACTAGATCCTCCGCATCAGCATGGGCTGTCAGCCAATAGAACCCGTGTCGAAAAGCTTCGGCTACCAAGGATTTTGAACTGGCGTGATGGCCACAATCCCCTTCATGAATCTCTCGAAGGATGTCACAGCCTTCCTCGGATGATACACACCGCTGAAATGCTCCGGAAACACTGCGATGGTGAAGTTCCCCGTTTACAATTGTCATGGACTTGGATCGCCGGATTATCTGCCTTGCTTCGATCTCATCGTTCGACAACTCTCCACGGCTTAGATACGACAAGTATGGGAGCGTCCAATCCGGAATAACATGAAGTGCCGCAACTAGCTGCGCTTCCGGATCAGGAACGGCCAGATCTTCCTCCGTCGGTACCTGAACTGATGGACTGTGTAGCTCATCTAAAAAAGTATTCGGTGGCACCGGTTTACGGTGTGAACCCAGCCGGCTTAAAGCATCGACCGCTTCATTTCTTCGTCGGTCTATGTAATCCACCTGATACCCTTTGAAATATCCTGCAACTGCTTCAACTTCTCGTCTGTAAGCTGCCATAAGAGGGTCTTTAGAATCCCACTTGCCGGATACTTGCTGTGCCACTAAATCTGAATCACCAAAACACTTGACCCGGCTCAAGTTCATCTCCATAGCCATCCGCGGGCCATGAAGCAATGCCTCATATTCTGCTGCATTGTTAGTACAAGGAAACATTAGACGGAGGACATAACAAAACTTGTCACCTCGCGGAGAAGTTAACACAACTCCAGCCCCCGAGCCCTCTAATTGCCTCGAACCGTCAAAGTGAATAGTCCAGTATGTAAGATCCGGCTTCTCCTCTGGTGCTTGCAGTTCTGTCCAATCATTAATGAAATCCACCAATGCTTGGGATTTGATAGCGGTGCGTGGCACATACTTTAATCCGTGTGGGCTAAGCTCAATGGCCCACTTCGCCACTCTGCCAGTGGCTTCCCTGTTCTGGATTATATCCCCCAATGGAGCTGAACCGACGACAGTTATTGGGTGGCCTTGGAAATAATGCTTCAACTTTTGGTTTGCCATGAACACGCCATACACCAGCTTCTGCCAATGCGGGTACCTTTGTTTGGATTCAATGAGAACCTCACTGACATAATAAACCGGACGTTGAACCGGATACTCCTTTCCTGCTTCTTTGCGCTCGACCACGATTGCCACGCTAACTGCCCGTGCATTGGCAGCGACGTATAACAGCAGCGGCTCCTTATCAACGGGGGCAGCAAGGACCGGTGGTTCTGCCAGTTGCCGCTTCAAATCCTCAAACGCAGCGTTTGCCTCATCACTCCATACAAACCGGTCTGTCTTTTTTAGCATCTGATAAAGCGGGATTGCCTTTTCCCCCAGACGACTGATGAATCGGCTCAACACTGTGATCCGACCGGCGGTACGCTGAACATCATTGATACAAGCCGGTTTAGCCAAGGACGTGATTGCCTTGATCTTCTCCGGATTAGCTTCTATTCCTCTGTTGGACACCAAGAATCCAAGGAGCTTGCCCGCCAGAACACCGAAAGCACATTTCTCCGGATTAAGCATCATTTTATAGGCCCAAAGGTTATCAAAGGTTTCCTTGAGGTCCTCTATCAATGTCTCCTCCTTCCTTGACTTCACCACAATGTCATCCACATAGGCATGCACATTTTTCCCTATCTTCCCCTTAAGACAGTTCTGCATGCAATGCTGGTAAGTTGCTTGGGCACTCTTGAGCCCAAAAGGCATAGACACATAGCAAAAAGCACCAAAAGGAGTTATGAAGGCTGTCTTCTCCTGGTCCTTGACTGCCATCTTGATCTGATGATATCCTGAATATGCATCCAAAAAACTTAGCCGCTCACATCCTGCCGTAGCATCAATGATCTGATCAATACGAGGGAGAGCAAAAGATCGGTTGGACAAGCTTTGTTCAGGTCTGTGTAATCCACCACATCCTCCACTTTCCATTTTTCTTTAATACTAGCACCGGATTAGCCAACCAGTCCGGGTGGAACACTTCAACTATGAACCCTGCGGCCAAAAGCCTGGCCACTTCTTCACCTATAGCCTTGCGCCTTTCTTCGTTGAAGCGGCACAGATACTGCTTGACCGGTTTGAACTTCGGATTAATATTAAGACTGTGCTCAGCGAGTTCCCTCGGTATACCTAGCATGTCAGAAGGTTTCCATGCAAAGATATCCCGGTTCTCACGGATGAACTCGATGAGCGCGCTTTCCTATTTAGGATCAAGGTTAGCGCTGATAGTGAACTGCTTGGATGAGTCACCTGGCACAAAGTCGACTTGCTTGGTTTCTTCTGCCGATTTAAACTTCAACGCCGGATCATGCTTTGTAGTCGGTTTCTTCAACGGGGACATATCTGCCGAATCAACATTATCTTTGTAAAATTTCAATTCCTCCGTAGCACATACTGCCTCTGCATAAGCAGCGTCTCCTTCCTCGCACTCCAATGCGATCTTGCGACTTCCATGAACCGTGATGGTTCCTTTGTGACCCGGCATCTTGAGCTGTAGATAAACGTAACACGACCTAGCCATAAATTTGGCGTAAACCGGTCGTCCAAACAAGGCATGATATGGGCTCCGGATCTTTACAACTTCAAAGGATATCGTCTCTGACCTGGAATCCTGTTCATCTCCAAAGGTAACTTCTAGGTCAATTTTCCCAACTGGGTAAGCTGATTTACCTGGCACTACTCCATGAAACACCATGTTTGACTGTCTTAGCTTCTTATCCGTCAGCCCCATGCGACGGAAGGTCTCATAATACAAGATATTGATGCTGCTGCCGCCGTCCATGAGTACCTTAGTGAATTTGTAGCCACCCACCTGTGGTGCCACCACTAAGGCTAGCTGACCCGGATTATCAACCCGCGGCGGGTGATCCTCTCTGCTCCACACAATAGGCTGTTCCGACCAGCGCAGGAACCGTGGTGTGGCCGGTTCAACCGTGTGTACCGCCCGCTTTAGGATTTTTTGATCTCGTTTGCACAAACTCGTAGTGAACACATGATATTGTCCACTACTCAGTTCCTTCGGATTACTTTGATATCCGGATTGCTGCTGCTGCTGATTGCCTTGATTGCTGTGATTACCCTGGCCCTGCTGTTGGTTGCTTTGGCTATTGTAACCGCCCTGACCATACTGATGGTTGCCTTGGTTATTGTAACCATTGTTGCCGCCATGATATCCAGATCCGGAGCCATTACCCTGATGACCCGGACCATGAAACCCGGGGCCTGAACCGCCGCCCGGTGGTCCGTTGTTGAATCTGGCCCGGTTCATGGCCTCCATCATGACCCGGCATTCTCCCCAGGTATGTTTAGCTGGACGTTCCTCTGTGCCATGTTTCGGGCAAGGCTCGTTCAATTGTCGCTCCCAATTAATGAACCCTCTGCCGTTTTGTGGAGGTGGTTTACCCTTGTTGCGCTGGAAGCTTCCTTGAACTTTGGTATTGGCCACAAAGTTAGAGCCACCCTCTGCCTTTCGCTTACCGTTGAAGCTTGTTCCGACCGGATTAGCCTGCGCCGGTTTACCAGGTTTATTTGCTTTCCCGGATTTATCTCCATCCGCTTCTGGATACTTAGTGTTGTCGGAGTCCCCATATTTTACCAAAGCGCTCATGAGAGTTCCCATGTCTACAATCCCGTTTGAGCCGTCCCAGCTTCAACTTCAGAGATTCAAACCGGCAATTGTTTTCCAGTGTTACTATCGCCGTACTGGGGCTGATACCGTTCGAAGAGTGCAAGATTTCTGACACTCGCCACACCCATGCACTCGTAGGCTCCTGCTCTCCTTGTATACATGCCGCTAGGTCCACCACTGACATTGGCTGTTTGCACGTGTCCTTGAATTTTTTAATAAACTGGCGGCGCAACTCCCCCCATGATCCGATGGAGTTAGGAGGTAAACCCTTTAACCAGGTCCGGGCTGTACCCTCAAGCATCATGGTAAAATATTTTGCGCAAGCCGCTTCATCCACATCCAGCATCTCCATAGCCATCTCATAGCTCTCAATCCAAGCCTCTGGAGCCAAATCTGCTGTGTAGTTAGGCACCTTACGTGGACCCTTGAAATCCTTGGGTAACCTTACGCTTCGTAAAGCGGGAATAAGACACTGTACTCCAAAGGAACTCGTCGTGACTCCCGTCTCTGTTGTGGTTGTGTGAACCGGCGTTGTTTGGCGGATATCCTCGCGGGCCGTAGGTCTGGCCCGATTTACCGCCTCCTGGGCTTGCGCCTCTGCGCCCGCCGGATGATCCTGTCGGTGACGGTGTCGCCTCCGTTCACTACTGGACACCTCCGGTTCATCCCAATGCCTAGTATAACTCCGGCTGTGGCGGGGTGTTGAATGAAGTCTCTCCCTGCTGTAAGAGTACGCCTGCTGCTGTGTCAATGCCGTGTTGAGCAGATCCTTGACCCTGCGTGCTTCCATTGCCACAGGGGATGTCCCCTCAATGGGTAAAGCGGCCAGGCGTGAAGCGGCAGCGACAATGTTATCCAGGGGGTTTGAGTAGTGGCCCGGAGGAGTGGGGATGTGAGGCGTGAGCATAACCCGTCGATCTTGCTCCGCAGTGGGCTGTTGAACCGGTTCGCCTGTCACTGGGGCTCCCCTCCGGTTTACCTCCGAATTATTGCTGGCTCCCGTCCCTGGCGTCCCGAAGAGATTCATCGCCTCATAGAACGGCGGTAGACGAGACTGATACCTTCTATTCCTTACTCCCTGCGTAGAGGCCTGATCCATCCTGAGCTGGAAAGCCTGAGAATCCAGCTCCGCCTGCCTTGTTGCTATCATAGCTTTCTCTGCATTTAAATCCTCTCTAGCTTGTTCGATCCGGCCCTTCAGCTGAAGGATTTCTGCATCGTGCTGCGCCTTGTCAGCAGGAGCCACCACTGCTACTGCCCGTGTTGTCAACTCCTCTATTAAGGCGGATAGAGCGTCAGAGGTCGAGGGAACTGGGCCGCTCCCCCCTGCCCTAGCTGTGAACGCCCCAGTCACCGTGGGCTGTGGCGTAGGTTGTGATCCGGCCATAAAGACAGCCACCCGGTTTGGCAGATCAAAGGGTCCGGAATACTATCCTCGTCGGACACACCCTCGGACCGGCCGTCCCGCAACAGATACAAGGATTCAGTCTCTCCGGATGAGGATTCATCATCGGAATAGACAACCGTCTCACCACCCGAATCCGATCCGTCCTCGGCTTGGACTCCATGTATTGCTCCTACGAAAACGCGCTTCATGGCAGGCTGAATCCGGGCCGATCTCGCACGCTGAGCCGGCTCGATGATGTCGGGGAAGATGTCCGGCTCAGGTCCCGGTTCACCAATCTTGCCGATGAAGACGTGGATGCCGCCGAAGGGAACCCAGTACCCGTATTCGATTGAATCGGCCTCCAGGCCCCAGCCTGCGTCATCGATGTAGATCCGGCCGCGGCGACTCTTGGTCATCCGGCCGACCGCGTAGCCATTGAGTCCTTCAAAGCTGCCCTTCAAGAACTCGAAACCATCGTGCGGAAGCCCCACGGTGGGCGCCAACTGTCGTGGAATTAACACGGCAGATGTCCGGTTTAACGGACTTAGTAGTGGAACCATCGCACGGGTTAGCTTGAAGAGGTTAAAAGCACACAAAGGACACAGAGGGTTTATACTAGTTCGGCCCCTTCGATGAAGGTAAAAGCCTACGTCTAGTTTGGGTTGATATTGCTTGGGCGTCGATGAACAGGGAGCAGATTGCTTGCCTGTCTCTCGACGGATTGTTGCCTGCCTTTGAACCGTCGCCGGGTCGTCCCTTTATATAGGAGGCAATGCCCGGTCCGGTTTACAGAGTCCCGAGGCCGGCTCATAATTGTGTCCGCCTCGGTCTCTACTCTTTCTTCCTTGTGTCTCAAGTTACATGATAAGACGGTTTACAAACCGTAAACTTTACACATGGGCCCTAAGCCTTCATGGGTCGTAACCTCTACTGAGTACATAGCTACATTACCATAATCCGGATCTCCCTAGCCGGTTTATACCTGCTAGTAATATCCCTGACACTTAGTGTTTTGTTTTATTTCTTTTTCATAAATTAAGCTTGGGATGCTGATACGTCTCCAACGTATCTATTTTTTTATTGTTCCATGCTATTATATTATCCTTCCAGGATGTTTTATGGGCTTTATTATACACTTTTATATTATTTTTGGGACTAACCTATTAACCCAGATCCCAGTGCCAGTTTCTATTTTTCTCCTGTTTTAGGGTTTCGCAGAAAAGGAATATCAAACGGAGCCCAATTGACCTGAAAATCAACGGAGATCATTTTTGGACCAGAAGAAGCCCACGGAGTGCCGGAGGGGGACGAGAGGACCCACGGGCTGCCCACGAGGGTGGGGGGGCGCCCCCCTACTGGGCGCGCCCCCTGCCTCGTGGACAGCCCGTAGCCCCCCTTTGCTTGGCCCCGACTCCAACACCTCCTATATATACTGAAACCTCCGGAAAATAACCTAGATCGGGAGTTCCGCCACTGAAAGCCTCTGTAGCCACCGAAAACCAATCTAGACCCTGTTCCGGCACCCTGCCGGGGGGGTGGGAATCCCTCTCCGGTGGCCATCTTCATCATCCCGGCGCTCTCCATGACGAGGAGGGAGTAGTTCACCCTCGGGGCTGAGGGTATGTACCAGTAGCTATGTGTTTGATCTCTCTCTCTCTCTCTCTCTCTCTCTCTCTCTCTCTCTCTCTCTCGTGTTCTTGAGATGGCACGATCTTGATGTATCGCGAGCTTTGCTATTATAGTTGGATCTTATGATGTTTCTCCCCCTCTACTCTCTTGTAATGGATTGAGTTTTCCCTTTGAAGTTATCTTATCGGATTGAGTCTTTATGGATTTGAGAACAGTTGATGTATGTCTTGCGTGGGATACCTGTGGTGACAATGGGGTATTCTATCGATTCACTTGATGTATGTTTTGGTGATCAACTTGCGGGTTCCGTGACCTTGGGAATCTATGCATAGGGGTTGGCACACGTTTTTGTCTTGACTCTCCGGTAGAAAATTTGGGGCACTCTTTGAAGTTCTTTGTGTTGGTTGAATAGATGAATCTGAGATTGTGTGATGCATATCGTATAATCATGCCCACGGATACTTGAGGTGACAATGGAGTATCTAGGTGACATTAGGGTTTTGGTTGATTTGTGTCTTAAGGTGTTATTCTAGTATGAACTCTATGATAGATTGAACGGAAAGAATAGCTTAGTATTATTTTACTACGGACTCTTGAATATATCGATCAGAAAGAATAACTTTGAGGTGGTTTCGTAGCCTACCATAATCTCTTTGTTTGTTCTCCGCTATTAGTTACTTTGGAGTGACTCTTTGTTGCATGTTGAGGGATAGTTATATGATCCGGTTATGTTATCCTTGTTGAGAGAACTTCCACTAGTGAAAGTATGAACCCTAGGCCTTGTTTCCTATCATTGCAACACCGTTTATGCTCACGTTTACCACTTGCTACCTTGCTGTTTTTATATTGGGACAATTGCAAGTTTGCCCCTAGTTGGAACCCACCCACGGGGTTTGCCCTTAGTTTTCCACCTTGCTCAGTTTTGCCCTTAGATTTGTCCCAGGGCTCGCTCGAATGCCCTTCCGTGACGGCCCCGTGTGGTCAGCACCGTTTGACCACAGTTTTGCGCCATTTTGGACAGCACATGCCCCTGCCCTTTCCTTACAGGTGGGACCCGCGTATGTATCGCATCTCATTTCCCCTCTCTACCGAATATGTCTCTAGAACCCTAGCACAGCGGCGACCCAGGCGAACCCTAACCCTAGCTTTTGGCGGTGCGCATCCGAGCCCGGCCCGTGGTTTGGTCGATGTCGTGAGAGATCCAGACCACATCTTCATCGGCTACGATGGTGAAGACCCGTAGCTCACGCGGCGGCGGAGGCGAAATGGAGGGCGCGGCGTCAAGACAGAGGACTCCGATGTTGACGGAGGAGACGAGCCAACAGATCCCAGATGGGTAAGTTCATCTGCTTTTTATCACTAGTTCTTACTTTAGTTTTAGGTAGATCTGCCGTGCGTGATGTTTTTCGGACATTTTCTTGCATTCGTAAGATGGATCCAGAGTGCGCATTTTCTATATCCATTAGAATGGAAACGACTCTTTTAGCAAGGTCTGGTACTAAGGATCAAGGCACATGCTTCACTTTTCCTCTTGTGATCGATGCTGCAAGCACATTCAACTCTTTTAGGGATGCAGTATACAAAAAATATCCATGGGGTTTGTACGATGCTGTTGAGTTTAGATTTTGGGACCAGGATAAATTTGCATGGATCCCTCTGCAATGTGATGATGAGCTAGCCCAGATGTTTGTAGCCAATGCACTGTTGAAAAGTGGCAAAATTGAAGCCACTGTCATACAGAGAGCCAGACCAGATGCATCTCCTAGTACAACAAAGCCCCTTGTCCCAGGAAACAAATCAAAAACTGCTGCTAGTAGGTCTAGGAGTAGCAGAGCAACTCCAAGTAGTAGCTGTCATCCACAAGGAACTCCTAGTGCAAATGTGCCACCTCAACCTGGTGCTAGTGATAGTAATACTGTTAATACTGCCAGTCGGATACCCACAGATCCTATAACTGAGGAGGCAGAGCCTGATGATGTGCTAGGTTCAGATGAAGAAGATGAGAGAATGTTTCCTGATCTAGTGCCCAGGAGGAATGTGGACCAGCAGGATGAGGATTACATTCCAGCAGAGTTTTCAGATACAGATGAAGAAGAGGAACAGGAGAACATTGACATGGGATGTTTTGAGAATGATGATGAGGACAAGCCTGAGATGTTGTATGACAGAGATAATCCAAGTCTAGCTGAAGGGGTTGTCTTTCCTTCTGCTGTGGATTGTAGAAATGCTGTAGCTACATTCTCCATAAAAAATGAAGTAGAGTACAAAATAGGGCATAGTGACCCAACAAGGTTCACTATGTATTGTGCTTTTCCAAGATGTAGGTGGAGGCTGCATGCCTCTCTAAAGAGAAACATCACATTGTTTCAGGTATTAACAAATTGCATAATCAGTGCTGACTATTTTCCATATGATGTTGTAACATAGTAATTATGATTAATTTTCCTATTGAGTATCTAACTTTAATTTTTTTATGTGCAGATCAAAGTAAATCCCTATGAGCACCATTGTCCCAGTGTCAACAGAACTGAAAGATTGAGAGCAGCCAAGAGGAGATGGATTGCTGATGTTGTGCATAACTGGGTAAGAGAAAATTCAAACATTGGTCCCAAGGAATTGCAAACCAACTTGCAGAAAAAATATGGTTTAGACTTGCCTTACATGAGAGTTTATCATGGTAAACAAATGGCTATTGACAACATTTATGGAAAGTATGAGGACAATTTTCAGCTTTTGTACACATTCAAAGCTGAAGTAGAGAGAGCTTCTCCTGGTAGTGTTGTAGAAATAGATAGGCACACTGTTCCCTTCCAGTTGAAGGGAAAGAGGTATGAAAAGGAGTGTTTCAGAAGAGTTTTTGTTAGTTTCAAAGCTTGTTGGAGTGGCTTTTTAGCTGGATGCAGGCCCTACCTTGCTGTGGATGCTACAGCTCTGAATGGTAGGTTCAGAGGGCAATTAGTAGCAGCATGTGCAGTTGATGCACATAACTGGATTTTTCCAGTGGCCTATGGTGTACTAGAGATAGAGTCCTAGGAGAGTTGGGCCTGGTTTTTCCAAAATCCAAAGCAGGTTATAGGACACCCTGAAGGACTTGTTATTCATACTGATGCCTGCAAAGGCCTAGAGAAGGCAGTGTATATAGTCCTTCCAGGAGTTGAGCACAGAGAGTGGATGAGACATCTTGCAGCAAATTTCTCCAAGAAATTCAAGGGGAAAATTTATGATGAGCATTTGTGGCCATGTTCACTCACTTATAGCATCAAGAAGCACAATTACCACTTGAGACAGCTCTGCACAAAACCCAAAGTGAAGGCTTACCTTGAAGAGCACCATAACAAAATCTGGGCTAGAGCAATGTTTAATGACATATGTAAGGTTGATTATGTCACCAGCAACCTTGCAGAATCGTTTAATTCCAAAATTAAAAAACTTAAAGGCCTGCACATTGTAGACTTGCTTGATAAGATCAGACAGTACATTATGGAGAAGTTTGGTCTTAGGAGCAGCATAGAACTTCAAAAATTCATGGGGCACAAAATCATTCCTAGAGTTATGAAGATCTTGATGGCAAAGAGCAAAGGGTTGGATATGATTCTAGTAAGGAGAAGTCCAACTGAAGGAGAAGTCATTGCTGTAGACAAGGAGAAGAGAGAGTGGAGATACCCTGTTGATCTTCAAAAGGGACAATGTAGTTGCAGGAAGTGGCAGATCACAGGTCAGCCATGCATACATGCACTGTTTTTCATTACATCTTTGAGAGGAGATGCAAATGTCCTAGATCAGTATGTGCATCACTATTTCTCAGTTCATATGTTCAAGAAAACATATGCTGAAAATAGACCATCACTCGAGGGAAAACAACAGTGGGATATTGTTGATCCAGGTTTCAGACTTTGTCCTCCTATTCAGCACAAAGCTACAGCAGGAAGGCCAAGGAAAACAAGAATCAGGGCAGTAAGTGAAGGGAAAGGCCTTGGAGATAGGAAAAGGAAATGCAAAAGATGTGGAGGGTATGGACATTTCCTAAAGAACTGCAAAAATGCCATTGTGTTGGGGAACGTAGCAAAATTCAAACAAATTCCTACGCTTCACCAAGATCAATCTAAGGAGTCATCTAGCAACGAGCATAAAGGAGTGCATCTACATACCCTTTGTAGATCGCGTGCGGAAGCGTTCGAAGGAATGTGGATGATGGAGTCGTACTCTTCGTGATCCTCGTCACCGATGATCCCAGCGCCGAACGGACGGCACCTCCGCGTGTTGGGGAACGTAGTATTTTAAAATTTTCCTACGATCACGCAAGATCTATCTACCAGATGCATAGCAACGAGAGGGAAGAGTGTGTCTACGTACCCTCGTAGACCGGGAGCGGAAGCGTCAAGTGACGCGGTTGATGTTGTCGAACTTCTTCGCGATCCAACCGATCAAGCACCGAACGTACGGCACCTCCGCGTTCAGCACACGTTCAGCTTGATGACGTCCCACGAGCTCTTGATCCAGTTGAGCTTCATGGGAGAGTTTCGTCAGCACGACGGCATGGTGACGGATATGATGTGTTTACCGGCGCAGGGCTTCGCCTAAGCTCCGCGACGGTATGACCGAGGTGTGATTCTGTGGAGGGGGGCACCGCACACGGCTAAAACAATTCAACTTGTGTGTCTTTGGGTGCCCCCCTGCCCCCGTATATAAAGGAGCAAGGGAGGGAGGCCGGCCGACCCTTCCTGGTGCGGCTAGGGAGTGGACTCCTACTAGGAATAGGATTGCAATCCTATTCCTAGTAGGATTCACCAAAAGAAGGAAGAGGGAAAGGAATAGGAGAGGTGGCGCCCCCCCCCCCCAATCCTAGTCCAACTAGGAACCCTAGGTGGGGGCGCCGGCCAGCCCTATGGGCTGCCTCTCTCTTTCTCTTTAGGCCCACTATGGACCATCCCCTCTCGTAGGGGGTTCCGGTAACCCCCTCCGGCATTCCCGATAAATCCGAAACTTTTCCGGTATACTTCCGGTGTCCGAATATAGCCGTCCAATATATCAATCTTTATGTCTCGGACATTCCGAGACTCCTCGTCATGTCCGTGATCTCATCCGGGACTCCGAACTACCTTCGGTACATCAATACTCATAAACTCATAATACCGATCGTCATCAAACGTTAAGCGTGCGGACCCTACGGGTTCGAGAACTATGTAGACATGACCGAGACTCATCTCCGGTCAATAACCAATAGCGGAACCTGGATGTTCATATTGGCTCCTACATATTCTATGAAGATCTTTTATCGGTCAAAACCGCATAACAACATACGTTGTTCCTTTTGTCAAACGGTATGTTACTTGCCCGAGATTCGATCGTCGGTATCTCTATACCTAGTTCAATCTCGTTACCAGCAAGTCTCTTTACTCGTTCCGTAACACATCATCTCGTGACTAACTCATTAGTCTTTTGCTTGCAAGGCTTATTGTAATGTGTGTTACCGAGAGGGCCCAGAGATACCTCTCCGACACTCGGAGTGACAAATCCTAATCTTGATCTATGCCAACACCACGAATACTTTCGGAGACACCTGTAGAGCATCTTTATGATCACCCAGTTACGTTGTGACGTTTGATAGCACACAAGGTGTTCCTACGGTATTCGGGAGTTGCATAATCTCATAGTCATAGGAACATGTATAAGTCATGAAGAAAGCAATAGCAGTTAAACTAAACGATCATAGTGCTATGCTAACGGATGGGTCTTGTCCATCACATCATTCTCCTAATGATGTGATCCCATTGATCAAATGACAACTCATGTCTATGGCAAGGAAACATAACCATCTTTGATCAATGAGCTAGTCTAGTAGAGGCATACTAGGGACATACTGTTTTGTCTATGTATTCACACATGTACTAAGTTTCCGGTTAATACAATTCTAGCATGAATAGAAGACATTTATCATGATATAAGGAAATACAAATAACATCTTTATTATTGCCTCTAGGGCATATTTCCTTCAGTCTCCCACTTGAACTAGAGTCAATAATCTAGATTACAAAGTGATGATCCTCACACCCATGGAGTCCTGGTGCTGATCATGTTTTGCCCGTGGAAGAGGCTTAGTCAACGGGTTTGCAACATTCAGATCCGTATGTATTTTGCAAATCTCTATATCTCCCTCCTTGACTAGATCGCGGATGGAATTGAAGCGTCTTTTGATGTGCTTTGTTCTCTTGTGAAACCTGGATTCCTTCGCCAAGGCTATGGCTCCAGTGTTGTCACAAAAGATTTTCATTGGACCCGATGCACTAGGTATTACACCTAGATCGGATATGAACTCCTTCATCCAGACTCCTTCATTTGCTGCTTCCTAAGCAGCTATGTATTCCGCTTCACACGTAGATCCCGCCACGACGCTCTGCTTGGAACTGCACCAACTGACAGCTCCACCGTTCAATAAAAATACATATCCGGTTTGTGACTTTGAGTCATCCGGATCAGTGTCAAAGCTAGAATCGACGTAACCGTTTACGACGAGCTTTTTGTCACCTCCATATACGAGAAACATATCCTTTGTTCTTTTCAGATACTTTAGGATGTTTTTGACCGCTGTCCAGTGATCCACTCCTGGATTACTTTGGTACCTCCCTGCTAGACTTATAGCAAGGCACACATCAGGTCTGGTACACAGCATTGCATACATGATAGATCCTATGGCTGAGGCATAGGAAATGACTTTCATTTTCTCTCTATCTTCTGTAGTGGTCGGGCATTGAGTCTTACTCAACTTCATACCTTGTAAAACAGGCAAGAACCCTTTCTTTGACTGATCCATTTTGAACTTCTTCAAAATCTTATCAAGGTATGTGCTTTGTGAAAGTCCAATTAAGCGTCTTGATCTATCTCTATAGATCTTGATACCTAATATATAAGCAGCTTCACCGAGGTCTTTCATTGAAAAACTCTTATTCAAGTATCCTTTTATGCTATCTAGAAATTCTATATCATTTCCAATCAACAATATGTCATCTACATATAATATTAGAAATGCTACAGAGCTCCCACTCACTTTCTTGTAAATACAGGCTTCTCCAAAAGTCTGTATAAAACCATATGCTTTGATCACCTCATCAAAGCGTATATTCCAACTCCGAGATGCTTGTACCAGTCCATAGATGGATCGCTGGAGTTTGCATACTTTGTTAGCACCTTTTGGATCGACAAAACCTTCTGGTTGCATCATATACAACTCTTTTTGAGATATCCATTTAGGAATGCAGTTTTGACATCCATTTGCCAGATTTCATAATCATAAAATGTGGCAATTGCTAACATGATTCGGACAGACTTAAGCATCGCTACAGGTGAGAAAGTCTCATCGTAGTCAACTCCTTGAACTTGTCGAAAACCTTTCGCAACAAGTCGAGCTTTGTAAACAGTAATATTACCGTCTGCGTCGGTCTTCCTCTTGAAGATCCATTTATTTTCGATGGCTTGCCGATCATCGGGCAAGTCAACCAAAGTCCACACTTTGTTCTCATACATGGATCCTATCTCAGATTTCATGGCTTCAAGCCATTTTGCGGAATCTGGGCTCATCATCGCTTCCTCATAGTTCGTAGGTTCATCATGGTCTAGTAACATGATTTCCAGAACTGGGTTGCCATACCACTCTGGTGCGGAACGTACTCTGGTTGATCTACGACGTTCAGCAGAAACTTGATCCGAAGTTTCATGATCATTATCATTAACTTCCTCACTAATTGGTGTAGGAATCACTGGAACAATTTCCCGTGATGTACTACTTTCCAATCCGGGAGAAGGTACAATTACCTCATCAAGTTCTACTTTCCTCCCACTCACTTCTTTCGAGAGAAACTCTTTTTCTAGAAAGGATCCATTCTTAGCAACGAATATCTTGCCTTCGGATCTGTGATAGAAGGTGTACCCAACAGTCTCTTTTGGGTATCCTATGAAGACACATTTCTCCGACTTGGGTTCGAGCTTATCAGGTTGAAGCTTTTTCACATAAGCATCGCAGCCCCAAACTTTAAGAAACGACAACTTTGGTTTCTTGCCAAACCATAGTTCATAAGGTGTCGTATCAACGGATTTAGATGGTGCCCTATTTAACGTGAATGCAGCTGTCTCTAAAGCATAACCCCAAAACGATAGTGGTAAATCGGTAAGAGACATCATAGATCGCACCATATCTAATAAAGTACGGTTACGACGTTCGGACACACCATTACGCTGTGGTGTTCCAGGTGGCGTGAGTTGTGAAACTATTCCACATTGTTTCAAATGAAGACCAAACTCGTAACTCAAATATTCTCCTCCATGATCAGATCGTAGGAACTTTATTTTCTTGTTACGATGATTCTCTACTTCACTCTGAAATTCTTTGAACTTTTCAAATGTTTCAGACTTGTGCTTCATTAAGTAGATATACCCATATCTGCTCAAATCATCAGTGAAGGTCAGAAAATAACGATACCCGCCGCGAGCATCAACACTCATTGGTCCACATACATCAGTATGTATGATTTCCAACAAATCTGTTGCTCGCTCCATAGTTCCGGAGAACGGAGTTTTAGTCATCTTGCCCATGAGGCATGGTTCGCAAGCACCAAGTGATTCATAATCAAGTGATTCCAAAAGTCCATCATTATGGAGTTTCTTCATGCGTTTTACACCAATATGACCTAAACGGCAGTGCCACAAATAAGTTGCACTATCATTATTAACTTTGCATCTTTTGGTTTCAATATTAGGAATATGTGTATCACTACAATCGAGATCCAATAAGAATAGACCACTCTTCAAGGGTGCATGACCATAAAAGATATTATTCATAAAAATAGAACAACCATTATTCTCTGATTTGAATGAATAACCGTCTCGCAATAAACAAGATCCAGATATAATGTTCATGCTTAACGCTGGCACCAAATAACAATTATTTAGGTCTAATACTAATCCCGAAGGTAGATGTAGAGGTAGCGTGCCGACGGCGATCACATCGACTTTGGAACCATTTCCCACGCGCATCGTCACCTCGTCCTTAGCCAATCTTCGTTTAATCCGTAGTCCCTGTTTCGAGTTACAAATATTAGCAACCGAACCGGTATCATATACCCAGGTACTACTACGAGCATTAGTAAGGTACACATCAATAACATGTATATCACATATACCTTTGTTCACCTTGCCATCCTTCTTATCCGCCAAATACTTGGGGCAGTTCCGTTTCCAGTGTCCAGTCCCCTTGCAGTAGTAGCACTCAGTTTCAGGCTTGGTTCCATACTTGAGGTTTTCTGTGAGAGCAGCAACAATCTTGCTATTCTCCTTGAAAATCCCTTCCTTGCCCTTTTTCTTGAAACTAGTGGTATTGTTAACCATCAACATTTGATGCTCCTTTTTGATTTCTACCTCCGCAGCTGTGAGCATAGCGAAGAGCTCGGGAATTGTCTTTTGTATCCCTTGCATATTATAGTTCATCACGAAGCCATTATAGCTTGGTGGCAGTGATTGAAGAATTCTATCAATAACACTATTCTCATCAACTTGGCAACCAAGTTGAGTCATATGATTGTAGTGCCCATACATTGTGAGCAAGTGTTCACTGATAGAACTATTCTCCTCCATCTTGCAGCTATAGAACTTATTGGAAATCTTATATTTCTCAATCCGGGCATTTGCTTGAAATATTAACTTCAACTCCTGGAACATCTCATATGGTCCATGACGTTCAAAACGTCGTTGAAGTCCCGGTTCTAAGCCGTAAAGCATGGCACACTGAACTATCGTGTAGTCATCAGACCGCGACTGCCAGACGTTCAAAGCGTCTACATTAGCGGGAGGGGGCTTGTCACCTAGCGGTGCTTCAAGGACATAATTCTTCTGTGCAGCAATGAGGATAATCCTCAGGTTACGGACCCAGTCCGTGTAATTGCTACCATCATCTTTCAACTTAGCTTTCTCTAGGAATGCATTAAAATTCAAAGGAACAGTAGCACGGGCCATTGATCTACAACAACATAGATATGCAAAAACTATCAGGACTAAGTTCATGATAAATTAAAGTTCGATTTAATCATATTAAATTAAAGAACTCCCACTTAGATAGACATCCCTCTGGTCATCTAAATGATCACGTGATCCAAATCAACTAAACCATGTCCGATCATCACGTGAGATGGAGTAGTTTCAATGGTGAACATCTTATGTTGATCATATCTACTATATGATTCACGCTCGACCTTTCGGTCTCCAGTGTTCCGAGGCCATATCTGCATATGCTAGGCTCGTCAAGTTTAACCCGAGTATTCTGCGTGTGCAAAACTGGCTTACACCCGTTGTATTTGAACATAGAGCTTATCACACCCGATCATCACGTGGTGTCTCGGCACGACGAACTTTCGCAACGGTGCATACTCAGGGAGAACACTTATACCTTGAAATTTAGTAAGGGATCATCTTATAATGCTACCGTCGTTCTAAGCAAAATAAGAAGCATAATAAGATAAACATCACATGCAATCAAAATATGTGACATGATATGGCCATCATCATCTTGTGCTTTTTGATCTCCATCTTCAAAGCACCGTCATGATCACCTTCGTCACCGGCTTGACACCTTGATATTTATCGTAGCATCATTGTCGTCTCGCCAACTATTGCTTCTACGACTATCGCTACCGCTTAGTGATAAAGTAAAGCAATTACATGGCGATTGCATTTCATACAATAAAGCGACAACCATATGGCTCCTGCCAGTTGCCGATAACTTTACAAAACATGATCATCTCATACAAAATCGTATAACTCATCATGTCTTGACCATATCACATCACAACATGCCCTGCAAAAACAAGTTAGACGTCCTCTACTTTGTTGTTGCAAGTTTTACGTGGCTGCTACGGGCTTTAGCAAGAACCGTTCTTACCTACGCATACAAAACCACAACGATGTTTCGTCAAGTATGTGCTGTTTTAACCTTCACAAGGACCGGGCGTAGCCACACTTGATTCAGCTAAAGTGAGATAGACAGACACCCGCCAGTCACCTTTAAGCAACGAGTGCTCGTAACGGTGAAACCAGTCTCGCGTAAGCGTACGCGTAATGTCGGTCCGGGCCGCTTCATATCACAATACCGCCGAAGCAAAGTATGACATGCTGGTAAGCAGTATGACTAGTATCGCCCACAACTCATTGTGTTCTACTCGTGCATATCATCTACGCATAGACCTGGCTCATGATGCCACTGTTGGGGAACGTAGTATTTTAAAATTTTCCTACGATCACGCAAGATCTATCTACCAGATGCATAGCAACGAGAGGGAAGAGTGTGTCTACGTACCCTCATAGACCGGGAGCGGAAGCGTCAAGTGACGCGGTTGATGTTGTCGAACTTCTTCGCGATCCAACCGATCAAGCACCGAACGTACGGCACCTCCGCGTTCAGCACACGTTCAGCTTGATGACGTCCCACGAGCTCTTGATCCAGTTGAGCTTCACGGGAGAGTTTCGTCAGCACGACGGCATGGTGACGGATATGATGTGTTTACCGGCGCAGGGCTTCGCCTAAGCTCCGCGACGGTATGACCGAGGTGTGATTCTGTGGAGGGGGGCACCGCACACGGCTAAAACAATTCAACTTGTGTGTCTTTGGGTGCCCCCCTGCCCCCGTATATAAAGGAGCAAGGGAGGGAGGCCGGCCGGCCCTTCCTGGTGCGGCTAGGGAGTGGACTCCTACTAGGAATAGGATTGCAATCCTATTCCTAGTAGGATTCACCAAAAGAAGGAAGAGGGAAAGGAATAGGAGAGGTGGCGCCCCCCCAATCCTAGTCCAACTAGGAACCCTAGGTGGGGGCGCCGGCCAGCCCTATGGGCTGCCTCTCTCTTTCCCTTTAGGCCCACTATGGACCATCCCCTCTCGTAGGGGGTTCCGGTAACCCCCTCCGGCAATCCCGATAAATCCGAAACTTTCCCGGAACACTTCCGGTGTCCGAATATAGTCGTCCAATATATCAATCTTTATGTCTCGGACATTCCGAGACTCCTCGTCATGTCTGTGATCTCATCCGGGACTCCGAACTACCTTCGGTACATCAATACTCATAAACTCATAATACCGATCGTCATCAAACGTTAAGCGTGCGGACCCTACGGGTTCGAGAACTATGTAGACATGACCGAGACTCATCTCCGGTCAATAACCAATAGCGGAACCTGGATGTTCATATTGGCTCCTACATATTCTACGAAGATCTTTTATCGGTCAGAACCGCATAACAACATACGTTGTTCCTTTTGTCAAACGATATGTTACTTGCCCGAGATTCGATCGTCGGTATCTCTATACCTAGTTCAATCTCGTTACCGGCAAGTCTCTTTACTCGTTCCGTAACACATCATCTCGTGACTAACTCATTAGTCTTTTGCTTGCAAGGCTTATTGTAATGTGTGTTACCGAGAGGGCCCAGAGATACCTCTCCGACACTCGGAGTGACAAATCATAATCTTGATCTATGCCAACACCACGAATACTTTCGGAGACACCTGTAGAGCATCTTTATGATCACCCAGTTACGTTGTGACGTTTGATAGCACACAAGGTGTTCCTACGGTATTCGGGAGTTGCATAATCTCATAGTCATAGGAACATGTATAAGTCATGAAGAAAGCAATAGCAGTTAAACTAAACGATCATAGTGCTATGCTAACGGATGGGTCTTGTCCATCACATCATTCTCCTAATGATGTGATCCCGTTGATCAAATGACAACTCATGTCTATGGCAAGGAAACATAACCATCTTTGATCAATGAGCTAGTCTAGTAGAGGCATACTAGGGACATACTGTTTTGTCTATGTATTCACACATGTACTAAGTTTCCGGTTAATACAATTCTAGCATGAATAGAAGACATTTATCATGATATAAGGAAATACAAATAACATCTTTATTATTGCCTCTAGGGCATATTTCCTTCACCGCGTTCAACACACGTACGGTACAGCGACGTCTCCTTCTTCTTGATCCAGCAAGGGGGGAGGAGAGGTTGTCGGAGATCCAGCAGCACGACGGCGTGGTGGTGGATGCAACGAAAAAAGCTGCAGGGCTTCGCCGGCGCCCTGCGAGAGGAGTTGGAGGTGTGACGGGGGGGGGGAGAGGCACCAAAGGCTTGGGGTGCGGCTGCCCTCTCTCCACCCCACTATATATAGGGGGCCAGTGGGGGTGCCGGCCCTAGGAGATGCAATCTCCTAGGGGGGCGGCGGCCAGGGGGGAGAACTTGCCCCCCAAGGCATAGGGGGCGCCCCCACCCCCTAGGGTTTCAACCCTAGGCGCATGGAGGGGGGCCCATGTGGGTGCGCCAGCCCACTAGGGGCTGGCCCCCTTCCCCTTGCGGCCTACGGGGCCCTCCGGGATGGGTGGCCCCACCCGGTGGACCCCCGGGACCCTTCCGGTGGACCCAGGACACTCCTGGTGACCCCCGGAATTCTCCCGATGGCCGAAACTAGACTTCCTATGTATCATTCTTTACCTCCGGAACTCCTCGTGACGTCCGGGGTCTCATCCGGGACTCCGAACAACATTCGGGTTTCCATGTGCATGTATCTCTACAACCCTAGCGTCACCGAACCTTAAGTGTGTAGACCCTACGGGTTTGGGAGACACGTAGACATGACCGAGACGACTCTCCGGTCAATAACCAACAGCGGGATCTGGATACCCATGTTGGTTCCTACGTGTTCCTCGATGATCTCATCGGATGAACCACTGTGTCAAGGATTCACTCAATCCCGTATGTTATTCCCTTTGTCTATCGGTACGGTACTTGCCCGAGATTCGATCGTCGGTATGCCCGATACCTTGTTCAATCTTGTCATGGCAAGTCTCTTTACTCGATCCGTAATCCATCATCCCGTGACTAACTCCTTAGTCACTTTGAGTTCATTATGATGATGTCTTACCGAGAGGGCCCAGAGGTACCTCTCCGTCATACGGAGTGACAATATCCCAGTCTTGGTTCGTACCAACTCAACAGACACTTTCGGAGATACCCGTTGCGTACCTTTATAGTCACCCAGTTACGTTGTGACGTTTGGCACACCCAAAGTATTCCTACGGTATCCAGGAGTTGCACAACCTCATGGTCTAAGGAATAAATACTTGACACTGGAAAAGCTTAAGCATTACGAACTATACGATCTCGTGCTAGGCTTAGGATTGGGTCTTGTCCATCACATCATTCTCCTAATGATGTGATCCCGTTATCAATGACAACCTATGTCCATGGTCAGGAAACCGTGACCATCTGTTGATCAACGAGCTAGTAACTAGAGGCTTACCAGGGACATGTTGTGGTCTATGTATTCACACATGTATCGTTGTTTCCGTACAATACAATTTAAGCATGAATAACAGACAATTATCATGAACAAGGAAATATAATAATAATCCTTTTATTATTGCCTCTAGGGCATATTTCCAATAGTCTCCCACTTGCACTAGAGTCAATAATCTAGTTACATTGTGATGAATCGAACACCCATAGAGTTCTGGTGTTGATCATGTTTTGCCCGTGGAAGAGGTTTAGTCAACGGGTCTGCGACATTCAGATCCGTATGCACTTTACAAATATCTATGTCTCCATCTTGAACATAATTCCGGATGGAGTTGAAACGACGCTTGATGTGCTTGGTCTTCTTGTGAAACTTGGGCTCCTTGGCAATGGCAATAGCTTCAGTGTTGTCACAGAAGAGAGTCATCGGGCTTGACGCACTTGGAATGACTCCTAGGTAGGTGATGAACTCCTTCATCCAGACTCCTTCTTGTGCTACTTCGCAAACAGCTATGTACTCCGCTTCACATGTAGAATGCGCCACGACGCTGTGCTTGCAACTGCTCCAGCTGACTGCTCCACCATTAAAAATATACACGTATCCGGTTTGTGACTTAGAGTCATCCAGATCTGTGTTGAAGCTAGCATCGACGTAACCCTTTACGACGAGCTCTTCGTCACCTCCATAAACGAGAAACATATCCTTAGTCCTCTTCAGGTACTTTAGGATGTTCTTGACCGCTGTCTAGTGTTCCATACCGGGATCACTTTGGTACCTCCCTACCAAACTTATGGCAAGGTTCACATCAGGTCTGGTACACAGCATGGCATACGTGATAGAACCTATGGCCGAGGCATAGGGAATGACACTCATCTTTTCTCTATCTTCTGCCGTGGTCGGGGATTGAGCCGTGCTCAATCTCATACCTTGCAAGACAGGCAAGAACCCCTTCTTGGACTGATCCATATTGAACTTCTTCAATATCTTGTCAAGGTATGTGCTTTGTGAAAGACCAATGAGGCATCTTGATCTATCTCTATAGATTTTGATGCCTAAAATGTAAGCAGCTTCTCCAAGGTCCTTCATTGAAAAACTCTTATTCAAGTAGGCCTTTATGCTCTCCAAGAATTCTATATCATTTCCCATCAGCAATATGTCATCCACATATAATATGAGAAATGCTACAGAGCTCCCACTCACTTTCTTGTAGATACATGCTTCTCCCCAAGTCTGTATAAAGCCAAACGCTTTGATCACATCTTTAAAGCGAATATTCCAACTCCGAGATGCTTGCACCAGCCCGTAGATCGAGCGCTGGAGCTTGCATACCTTGTTAGCATTCTCTGGATCGACAAAACCTTTCGGCTGCATCATATACAACTCTTCCTTGAGGAAACCATTAAGGAATGCCGTTTTGACGTCCATTTGCCATATCTCATAATCATAGAATGCGGCAATTGCTAACATGATTCGGACTGACTTCAGCATCGCTACGGGAGAGAAAGTCTCGTCGTAGTCAATCCCTTGAACTTGTCAATAACCCTTAGCGACAAGCCGAGCCTTATAGATGGTCACATTACCATCCGCGTTTGTCTTCTTCTTAAATATCCATTTATTTTCTATGGCGTGCCTATCATCGGGCAAGTCCACCAAAGTCCATACTTTGTTTTCATACATGGATTCTATCTCGGATTTCATGGCTCCAAGCCATTTATTGGAATCCGGGCCCGCCATCGCTTCTTCATAGTTCGAAGGTTCACCGTTGTCTAACAACATGATTTCCATGACAGGGTTGCCGTACCACTCTGGTGCGGAACGTGTCCTTGTGGACCTTTGAAGTTCAGTAGTAACTTGATCTGTATCTTCATGATCATCATCATTAACTTCCTCCCTTGTCGGTGCAGGCACCTCAGGAAGGATTTCCTGCGCTGCGCTACTTTCCGGTTCGGGAGGGGTGACTGTCACCTCATCAAGTTCTACTTTCCTCCCAATCACTTCTTTCGAGAGAAACTCTTTCTCCAGAAAGGATCCATTCTTGGCAACAAAGACCTTGCCTTCGGATCTGTGGTAGAAGGTGTACCCAATCGTTTCCTTTGGGTATCCTATGAAGACGCATTTTTCTGATTTGGGTTCGAGCTTCTCAGGTTGAAGTTTCTTGACATAAGCATCGCAACCCCAAACTTTTAGAAACGATAGCTTAGGTTTCTTGCCAAACAAAAGTTCATACGGTGTCGTCTCAACGGATTTCGACGGAGCCCTATTTAAAGTGAATGTGGCTGTCTCTAAAGCATAACCCCAAAAAGATAGCGGTAAGTCGGTGAGAGACATCATAGATCGCACCATGTCCAACAGAGTACGATTTCGACGTTCGGACACACCATTACGCTGAGGTGCTCCGGGCGGTGTCAATTGTGAAACAATTCCATAGTTCCTAAGGTGCGTGCCAAATTCATGACTTAAATATTCACCCCCACGATCCGATCGCAAGAACTTTATTTTTCTGTCACGTGATTCTCAACCTCATTCTGAAATTCCTTGAACTTTTCAAAGGTCTCAGACTTGTGCTTCATCAAGTAGATATACCCATATCTACTTGATACGTCCAAAACGTATCTATAATTTCTGCTTGCTCCATGCCTCTTTTGTGTGATATTGCTATGATATTTATGCACTTCCATACACTTTTGATCATATTTGGACTAACCTATTAACTCAGTGCACCACAGTGCCAGTTCCTGTTTTCTGTTGTTTTTCTATTTGAGGTTTCCCCCATATTAAAAGTGCTCTAAAAATTCCGGGAAAAATACAGGAAAAATCAGCGTACATGAAGCTTCGAGAATCACCAAAGCGGGGCCAGAGGGGAGCCAGGGGGGCCCAGGCGGCCACCTGGCGCGGCCCCACCCCTGGTGACCCCCCTTTGCATATATATTTCTCCCGTCGCGGAAACCCTGATTACGGAACCCTTTTCTCCAGAAGCAATTCCGATCTCCGCCGCCATCGCCACCAAGTTTCGGGGGACCAGAATTCCTGTGCCGGCATCCTGCCGGGACGGGGAAGTGCCCCCGGATTCATCTCCATCGACGTTGCTTCCTCCCTCCATGATGCAGGAGTAGTTCCTCCTCGGGGCTGAGGTTTCTACCAGTAGCTATGTGGTCAATTCTCTCTCCCATAATGTGATCTTCGTTGTGATCATAGGCTATGCTAATCTAGGGTGATCCCATGATATTTCCCCTTCCTATATGTATTGAATTGATGTACTCACTTGTCTTTATCTAGTATAATCCTCGAGACCAAGGTGACAGCGGTCTATTGGACATGGATTAGAAGAATATTTTCATGAGTGATTTCCTCTTTTGTGTGTTGATTGAAGATTGAGAGTCTCTTGGTGCTTGTCTTTGACTATCCTGGAGATATGTTGTGGTGATTGTGGTACTCTCTTTGGATGGCCGCGGTGACATTGGGAAATCCATAGATTGAGAACTACGAACTTTGAGGTGTGCTTTTGTAGCCCTACATAATTCTCGTCCTCTCTTGACCACAAAGGAATGACCTCCGAGTGCGTCTCCATTGCATGTTTTATGGGAAATATCATGTGATTAGACTATGTCAATGTTGTTGGGAGTTGCCACTAGTGAAAGTATGAAGCCTAGGCCTTGTTTCCACCAT
>LR738712.1:28402392-28431673 GCA_902687465.1 Secale cereale
TGCTCACGTTTACCACTTGTTTGCTTGCTGCACTTTTTATTACAGATTTATATTACTTTGCTTTGCCACTCCTATCATCCATATTTTACCATCTCTTCGCCGAACTAGTGCACCTATACATCTGACAAGTGTATTAGGTGTGTTGGGGACACAAGAGACTTCTTGTATCTTGATTGCAGGGTTGCTTGAAAGGGGTACGTTCAACCTCCACTTCCCTGAGTTCAATAAACCTTGGGTTACTCACTTAAGGGAAATTTGCTGCTGTCCTACAAACCTCTGCTCTTGGAGGCCCAACACTGTCTACAGGAATAGAAGCGTGTAGTAGACATCAAGCTATTTCTGGCGCCGTTGCCGGGGAAGTGAGGTAAGTGAAGGTACCTTCTCTAGATCTTGCAATTAAATCTTTTTGTTTCTTGTTTTTATTTCACTAGTTTTGCTTAATGGAAAACAAGAAAATATGAGAGAGCTTTATAAGCTCTACCTTGAACTTGGACATGATGTGTTTGAAGAGAAAATTAAAAAACCTTTGGAACTTTATTATTTGCATAACAATCATGATGGTGGTGATGTTATTAGTATGTTTTTTTAATATCAATATTGCTAATGATATGGAAAGCTCTAAGCTTGGGGATGACACGTTTGATGAACATGATATTCTTAGCCCCCCAACTTTTGAAGAGAAAATTTACTTTGATGATACTTTGCTTCCTATATAGGATGATTACAATGATAAATGTGAGCTTTTTAGTCCACCTACTATTGAGGATAAAATTTATTATGATTATGATATGCCTCCTAAATATGATGATTACCATGATGGTTATGATTGCTTTACTCTCACTATTCCTAATAAGAAAGATTTTGCTTATATGAAGAGTAATGATACTTTTATGCTTTTGGATCATGGAAATAATGCCTTATGTGATAGTTATATTGTTGAGTTCATCCATGATGCCACTGAAATTTATAATGAGAGAGGGAGACATGGTTCTAAATATCTTAATAATAAGAAGTTTCCTCTCTTTACGGTGAATATTTTGAAGTTATGCTTGTTTTGCCTTCCTATGCTAGTTGCTTTATGCTTCAATAATTTATTTTCTTACAAGATTCCTATGCATAGGAAGCATGTTAGGCTTAAATGTGTTTGGTATTTGCTTCTTGATGCTCTCTTTTGTTCTTCAACTCTTATTCCTACGAGAGCATCATTAAAGTCTTAAGCCTATCTTTATGGCTATAAAGAAAGAGCTCTAGGGAGACAACCCTTGTTATCTTTGCTTTCAGTTTTTTCTTTCAGTTTTTAGTGGTCTTGATGTTTGTTACTACTGTAGCAACATCATTGTATCTTTATTTTTCAGCTTTGTGCCAAGTTTAGCCTCCGATTGCAAGAAAGTTTAAAAGTTGTGACGTGCTGTCCAGGAAACAGATTATGTCCTTGGACAGAAAAATTCGAATAAAATCACCAGATCATATTTTTGATCTGAATTTGTTTGACAGCGTGCTCTATACAATTGGCTTTCGAGCGTCTGTTCTGAGTTTTTTGATTTGAGTTGCAAAAGTGCCCCGAAAAAATTATTTACTACCTGCTGGTCTGTTTTTCACAGATTCTGTCATGTTTTGCCTTTTCTTCGTTTTGCAAACCTTGAGCTTGCTTTTTCTTTGCAAAAACCTTTTGGCAATCTTGAGAAACAGTAGCTCTTCATTAATATCTTTATTTCCAGTAGGGAAAAGTTATTTTATTGTGGGTACTAACCTCGCTAATCAGATTATGATGAGTTATGTATGAAGGGAGTTTTCAAGTGTGCGAGGGAAGATGATAAAAGAAGACTCAGGAGGGTCAAACGCTCAAGCTTGGGGATGCCCCCGTGCACCCCCAAGAAATATTCAAGAAGACTCAAGCATCTAAGCTTGGGGATGCCCCCATGCATCCCCTTCTCCATCAACAATTATCAGTTCGTCTTTCGTTCCACTATATTTTAATCACTTCATGCGTTATGTGCTATGCTTGGAGCGTCTTGCTCTTAGTTTCCTTTTTAGTTTACTTTAGCTTTGCTTGCTGTTCATAACAAGTTAGAATCCAGCTTTCTTTGTGTGGGAGAGTGATGTCTACACACGCTTCTACTCTTGTAGACTATGTTGGGCCTCCAAGCTCAGAGGTTTGTAGGACAGCAGCAATTTCCCTCAAGTGGATGACCTAAGGTTTATCGAACTCAGGGAAGTAGAGGTTGAAGATGGTCTCTCTCAAGCAACCCTGCAACTAAGATACAAGAAGTCTCTTGTGTCCCCAACACACCTAATACAACTAGGAGTTGTATAGGTGCACTAGTTCGGCGAAGAGATGGTAAAATATGGATGATAGGAGTGGCAAAGCAAAGTAATATAAATCTGTAATAAAAAGTGCAGCAAGTAAACAAGTGGTAAACGTGAGCACAAATGGTATTGCAATGGTGGAAACAAGGCCTAGGGTTCATACTTTCACTAGTGGCAACTCCCAACAACATTAACATAATCGAATCACATGATATTTCCCATAAAACATGCAAAGGGGACACACTCGGAGGTCATTCCTTCGTGGTCAAGAGAGGACGAGAATTATGTAGGGCTACAAAAGCACACCTCAAAGTTCGTAGTTCTCAATCTAAGGATTTCCCAATGTCACCGCGGCCATCCAAAGAGAGTCCCACAATCACCACAACATATCTAAAGGATAGTCAAAGACCAGCACCAAGAGACTCTCAATCTTCAATCAACACACAAGAGAGGAAATCACTCATGAAAATATTGTTCTAATCCATGTCCAATAGACCGCTGTCACCTTGATCTCGGGGATTATACTAGATAAAGACAAGTGAGTACATCAATCCAATACATAGAGGAAGGGGAAATATCATGGGATCACCCTAGATTAACATAGCCTATGATCACAACGAAGATCACATCATGGGAGAGAGAATTGACCACATAGCTACTGGTAAGAACCTCAGTCCCGAGGAGGAACTACTCCCGCATCATGGGGGGAGGAAGCAACATCGATGGAGATGAATCCGGGGGCACTTCCCCGTCCCGGCAGGGTGCCGGCGCAGGAATTCTGGTCCCCCGAAGCTTGATGGCGATGGCGGCGGAGATCGGAATCGCGTCTGGAGAAAAGGGGTCCGGAATCAGGGTTTCCTCGACGCGCTTTAAATATATGCCAAAGGGGGGCATCGGAGGTGCCTCGGGGGGCCCAGGCGCCCCCCCGGCGCGGCCCAGGGGGGGACGCGCCGCCAGGGCGCCTGGGGCCCTGGTGCCCCCCCCCCCGGCTGTACTTCGGGCGCAAGGTAGGTTCTGGTGCTGATTTTTTATATAATTTTTCTGGATTTTTCCTGACAGTTCTCGTAATGTGAAAACCTGAAATACAAAAACAGCCGAAAACAGAAACTGGCACTGGGGTGCACTGGATTAGTAGGTTAGTCCAAATATGATCAAAAGTGTATGGAAGTGTATAAATATCATAGCAATATCACCCAAAAGTGGCATGGAGCAAGCAGAAATTATAGATACGTTTTGGACGTATCAACATCCCCAAGCTTAATTCCTGCTCGTCCTCGAGTAGGTAAATGATAACAAGAATAATTTCTGTGGTGACATGCTATTAACCATATAGGACTTTTATAGTCATATGACAAAAGCTTATTGAGACAATGATTCTATAGTAATTAAGTTGCCTCATGAGAAAATCACAAAGGACTGAAAGTTTTACAACATGAAACTGAAACATCAAAAAGATTTGCAATGACCATGATGTGCAAATATGATAAAGTGATATCTAGCTTGCCCCCTTTAGTGAAGCAAAACATAAATGCAGGGGCACCTTCAAGGTTTAAGTGATGACTAGATACAATGATTTCAAAATAAACGATATCACAATCATGCAAAAGACAATGCTACTTTGGAACAATGCACATTACACTTAGAATGACAATCATGCTCTCAGTAGTTGGTGCTTGAAGAAAGAAGGTGGAGACTCAACTTAAAAGTAAAAGAATGGTTATGTGCTAGAGCCTTTTTTATTTTGAAAACATAGAATCAATTTTGTCAACGGTAGTAGTACTTCATATGTGTCATGCATAAGAGATCCTATAAGTTGCAAGCCTCATGCATCGAATACCAATAGTGCTCGCACCTTGTCCTAATTAGCTTGGATTTCCATGGGTTATCATTGCATTACATATGTTTCAACCAAGTGTCACAAAGGGGTACCTCTATGCCACCTGTACAAAGGTCCAAGGAGATAAATCGCATTTGATTTCTCGTTTTTGATAGATCTCAACTTGAGGACATCCATACCGGGACAACATAGAAAATAGATAATGGACTCCTCTTTAATGCATAAGCATATTCTCATAAGAGATTGAGGATTAATGTCCAAGCTAAAACTTCCACCATGATACATGGCTTTGGTTGGCGGCCCAATGTTCTTCTCTAACAATATGAATACTCATTCAACCCATGGCAAATCACCCTTACTTCAGACAAGACGAACATGCATAACAACTCACATGATATTCAACAAAAGTGTGACAGTTGATGGCGTCCCCAGAAACATGGTTACCGCTCAGCAAGCAACTTATAAGAAATAAGATACATAGGCAACATATTCTTTACCACAATAGTTTTTAAGCTACTTTCCCATGAGCTATGTATTGCAAAGTTAGTCTGCTTAGTACAGGTGGAGGTTAGCAAAAGACTGGGAGCGACCAACTAAGAGAGCAATGACGGTCATAATCATGCAGAGCGACAAAGCAACATTGAATCAGGCATGGTAGTTATATCGCTACTCAGAAATAAAAGATCATCAAGGCTTGACAGACTCTCTTTACGGTCTTAAATATGCGTGAGCATACGCCAAGTCAATCAAAATAAATTCTTGAAGGAAGATATTACTAAACCATACCACATCATAGGCAAACAAATCAAGTTGGTACTCCAATAACACATTGGGAATCCCCCAGCTATTTGAGACTAACCATAAGAAAACCTGAACTACTAAGCGCCATTATGCACGTAGCATCTTTATCATAGACATATCAACCAATGCAACGGAAGCAAACTCTCTTAATAAGGTGAGCATGGTAATTAAAGAGATTTCAAGCAACCAACTAAACAAAAGCTCTTTTAAAAAAGATAAGCATGAATACTAAGAGCAGAGCATGATAGTAGCTATTAAAAGACAAAGAACACACACATCAAAGATAGTCATGAAAATTCTATGTTATGTTCTAGGTAGAAGTGGAGCGTGTTTCTCTCCCACATAAAGAACGCTGAGTTCCGACTCGTTATGAAAAACTAAAAAGAAAACTAAAAACAAGACGCTCCAAGCATAGCACATAACACATGAAGTGATAAAAATATAGCGGAACGAAAGACGAACTGATAATGTTGATGGAGAAGGGGATGCACGGGGGCATCCCCATGCTTAGACGCTTGAGTCTCCTTGAATATTTCTTGGGGGTGCACGGGGGCATCCCCAAGCTTGAGCGCTTGACACTGCTGAATCTTTTTATCATCTTCCCTCGCACACTTGAAAACTCCCTTCATACACAACTCATCATAATCTGATTAGCGAGGTTAGTACCCATAATAAAATAATTATACCTTGCTGGAAATAAAGATATTCTTGAAGGTCTACTGTTTCTAAAGATTGCCAAAAGGTTTTTGCAAAGAAAAAGCAAGCTCTTTGTTTGCAAAATGAAGGAAAAGCAAAACAGGACAGAATCTGTGAAAAACAGAACAGCAGGTAGTAATTGATTTGTTCGGGGCACTTCTGCAACTCTAATCAAAAAACTCAGAACAGACGCACGAAAGACAATTATATAGAGCACGCTGTCGAAAAAATTCAGACCAAAAATATGATCTGGTGATTTTATACGAATTTTTCTATCCAAGGACAGAATCTGTTTCCTGGACAGCACGTCACAACTTTTGAACTTTCTTGCAATCAGAGGCTAAACTTGGCACAAAGCTGAAAAATGAAGATACAATGATGTTGCTACAATAGTAACAAACATCAAGACCACTAAAACTGAAAGTAAACATAACAAGGGTTGTCTCCCTAGAGCTCTTTCTTTATAGCCATAAAGATAGGCTTGAGACTTTAATGATGCTCTCGTAGGAATAAGAGCTGAAGAACAAAAGAGAGCATCAAGAAGCAAATACCAAACACATTTAAGCCTAACATGCTTCCTATGCATAGGAATATTGCAATAGAATAATTCATTGAAGCACAAAGCGACTAGCATAGGAAGGCAAAACAAGCATAACTTCAAAATATTCACCATAAAGAGAGGAAACTTCTTATTATTAAGATATTTAGAACCAAGTCTCCCTCTCTCATTATAAATTTCAGTGGCATCATGGATGAACTCAACAATATAAGCATCACGTAAAGCATTGTTACCATGATCCACATGCAAAAAGGTACTCTTACTCTCCACATAAGCATAATCTTTCTCATTGGTAATAGTGGGAGTAGGACTATCATAAACAACTTGAACACTATAGATTAATTGTGTATTAGGAGGGTGGTGTTCAACAAGGGAGTAATTCCCTCCAAGATTATGACAAGTTTCATAAGGATAATTTCTCCTTATGTCATAGGTACCTTTATAATCACTATAGATTGGAGTTATAACATCATCATAGTAGAGAAGAGCATTATCATTGCTAGCAACTATATTTGTAATCATGTTGTCTTTATTCTTACTAGCAAAAGAATTATCAATTATCACATCACTAGTGGGTAAAGGATTTGCAATCCTATCATCCCCAAGCTTAGAGCTTCCCATATCATCACTTTCAGAGTTGGTACCAAAAAGATTTTCAATATCATAAGTAGCATTATCATCATTTTCCCAATCACAATAAGTAACATGCATATCATAATCAAAATCATCTTCAATAGTACCTACGGACGTATCATCAAGATGATAATTAAGGCAATAAACTTCACCTTCTTCTTTAAACTTACAACCGTTAGGATAAAAGTTGATGGGAGGAATATGCTCAGGCCAGGTTGATACCCATTCTTCTTCCTTCTTGCTCCTCTTCCTCCTCTTTTTCTTCTTCTTCACCTTAGGAGGGAGTGGTTGGAGATGAAGCTTCTCCACATATCCTGGTTTATCATTAGAAACAATAGGGGAAACTTGGGAGAAACTCTCCTTTTTATTAGCAGAAATATAAGAGACATTTTTATACTTTGGTAAAGTTCCCTCCTTTCTAATCTTACTTATGTAATCATTTTCATGGCAATTAACAACACAATAGAGATGGAAATTTTGCAAAGTGTTTTTTATTCCTATGGCATTATCATCCAGCCAAGAAGTATTTTCTGATAACTCTTCACACATCAAAAATAACATAAGCTCATCATAAAGATCAGAGGTGATCATGTTATCACACAACCGGTTAACAGTTATGTTTTGAAAGTTCATGCATTGAAAATTAAAGTGACCCTCTATACGACAAAGTTCACAAGTAAAAGGATAAAGGTCACACAATTCTCTAGCAATTTCATTTAAATCTCTGACCCAAGTGATTGTTCTTTCATGCTTATGTTGCTTACAATACTTCTCTTCTTCAATCATAGGCCTTTCACAAGGTCTATCCACTCCACAAAAATTAACATGCTTATATAAAACTTCATTTTTAGGAATTGGATCATGCATGTTGCAATCATCATGAACAATTTCATTTTCTTTGCAAGTCTCTTTAAAAGGTTTATGATACTTGATCCAATCCTCCTTAGGCATATTAAGATGTGAAGCAAAAGATTTGAGGAAATCAACAAGGAGTTGAGAATCAAGCCCAAACTTAGCACTAAACTTATTAAAACTTGTAGTTTCAACAAAGGTCTTAATGCAATCATACTCATAAATTATACCTGACTCTTTACCTTTGTCGATCTCCCAATCTTCAGTGTTGCGTTGAATTCTTTCAAGGAGTTCCCATTTAGCATCAATCTTTTTGTTTGTGAAAGAACCCATAGAGGAAGCGTCGAGCAAATCTTTATCCTGTCGAGAAAGCCTCGCATAGAAATCAGTAATAATCATATCTTTGGGGAGCCCATGGTTAGGACATTTTAGCATTAACGTTTTCAGTCTCCCCCAAGCTTGAGCTATGCTCTCTCCGTCATGAGGATAAAAATTATAAACATAATTCCTATTCTCATGGACTTCATGAAGAGGATAAAACTTGGAGTAAAAGAGAGACTGGATCTCTTCCCACTCCAGCAGGCGAGAGTCATTTAGTAGCCTATACCATTCCAATGCTTTTCCTTTCAGTGACAAGGCAAATAATTTCCTCATGACAAACTCCCTTGATACACCTGCAAGCTTAAATAATGAACATAGTTGTGACAGATATAGCAAGTGTTCACCGGGATGTCTGTCTCCTGCATAACGATCAGCCAAAACATAATCGATAATACCAACTGGTATTTTATAGGGCACAATTTCAGTAGGGGGAGGAGCAACCACCACAGGTGTGGGGCGTCTTCCCGCAAGCAACGATCCAATAGCAAGGTTGTCCATAAGCATAACTAGTGAAATAAAAACAAGAAACAAAAAGATTTAATTGCAAGATCTAAAGATATACCTTCATGCGCTCACCTCCCCGGCAACGGCGCCAGAAATAGCTTGATGTCTACACACGCTTCTACTCTTGTAGACTATGTTGGGCCTCCAAGCGCAGAGGTTTGTAGGACAGCAGCAATTTCCCTCAAGTGGATGACCTAAGGTTTATCGAACTCAGGGAAGTAGAGGTTGAAGATGGTCTCTCTCAAGCAACCCTGCAACTAAGATACAAGAAGTCTCTTGTGTCCCCAACACACCTAATACACTTGTTAGATGTATAGGTGCACTAGTTCGGCGAAGAGATGTTAAATGGCAAGTGATATGGATGGCAAAACAAAGTAATATAAATCTGTAATAAAAAGTGCAGCAAGCAAACAAGTGGTAAACGTGAGCACAAATGGTATTGCAATGGTGGAAACAAGGCCTAGGCTTCATACTTTCACTAGTGGCAACTCCCAACAACATTAACATAATCGAATCACATGATATTTCCCATAAAACATCCAAAGGGGACGCACTCGGAGGTCATTCCTTCGTGGTCAAGAGAGGACGAGAATTATGTAGGGCTACAAAAGCACACCTCAAAGTTCGTAGTTCTCAATCTAAGGATTTCCCAATGTCACCGCGGCCATCCAAAGAGAGTCCCACAATCACCACAACATATCTAAAGGATAGTCAAAGACAAGCACCAAGAGACTCTCAATCTTCAATCAACACACAAGAGAGGAAATCACTCATGAAAATATTGTTCTAATCCATGTCCAATAGACCGCTGTCACCTTGGTCTCGGGGATTATACTAGATAAAGACAAGTGAGTACATCAATCCAATACATAGAGGAAGGGGAAATATCATGGGATCACCCTAGATTAACATAGCCTATGATCACAACGAAGATCACATCATGGGAGAGAGAATTGACCACATAGCTACTGGTAAGAACCTCAGCCCCGAGGAGGAACTACTCCCGCATCATGGAGGGAGGAAGCAACGTCGATGGAGATGAATCCGGGGGCACTTCCCCGTCCCGGCAGGGTGCCGGCGCAGGAATTCTGGCCCCCCGAAGCTTGATGGCGATGGCGGCGGAGATCGGAATCGCGTCTGGAGAAAAGGGGTCCGGAATCAGGGTTTCCTCGACACGCTTTAAATATATGCCAAAGGGGGGCATCGGAGGTGCCTCGGGGGGCCCAGGCGCCACCCCGGCGCGACCCAGGGGGGGCGCCGCCAGAGCGCCTGGGGCCCTGGTGCCCCCCCCCCCGGATGTACTTCGGGCGCAAGGTAGGTTCTGGAACGCTGATTTTTTATATAATTTTTCTGGATTTTTCCTGACAGTTCTCGTAATGTGAAAACCTGAAATACAAAAACAGCCGAAAACAGAAACTGGCACTGGGGTGCACTGGATTAGTAGGTTAGTCCAAATATGATCAAAAATGTATGGAAGTGTATAAATATCATAGCAATATCACCCAAAAGTGGCATGGAGCAAGCAGAAATTATAGATACGTTTTGGACGTATCAGAGAGAAACACGCTCCACTTCAACCTAGAACACAACATAGGATTTTCATGCTTATCTTTGCTGTGTGTGTTCTTTGTCTTTCCATAGCTGCTATCATGTTTAGCTCTTAGTTTTCATGCTTTTCTTTTTAAAGAGCTTTTGTTTAGTTGGTTGCTGAACTATCTTGAGTTTTCATGTTTATCTTGTTAAGAGAGTTTGCCTGTTGCACTGAGTTGTGTGTCTTAACTTAAAGTAGGTAATTGAGGTTGCTATTTAATTTTAGTAGTAACTTGCAATAGTTTTGAGGTATTGCCATGAGTAATGTCTGAACTTTTGGTGTCAAGAGCTTTAGCCTATTAGTGATAGATGTCGTATTTTGGGCAATCCGTGTTTATTTTCGAAAACCTACAAAAGAGTTGAGAACTTTAGCTACTAGATGGATCACTAATCTTTGGAGGGATCGAATATTAGAGTACACTCACGTACCATGAGTCGAGGATGCGCAAGGATAACCAAACCCCCATACACTCCTCCTTGGGGTACTTGTCTCTTTGTGAACCTCCTAACTAGATTGAGAGTTACCGATAATAAGTGCATGAGTTCTTCGGACTAATGTGAGTATTCGAAAGTTGACGCTTCCACCTAGCCATATTTTTCTAGCCTCTTCGGTACCGTGCATTGCCCTTTCTCACCTCGAGAGTTGGCGCATACTTCGCCGGTGCATCCAAATCCTTGGCACGATACGCTCTGTCATCATAAGCCTCATTATATCCTTCCTCAAAACAGCCACCATACCTACCTATCAAGGCATTTCCATAGCCTTTCCGAGATACATTGCCATGCAACATCCATCTTCTCATGACTTGATCTTCATGTCATACATGCTTTTTGCTTGATCGATGAGCCGCATGCTAGTTGGGCCTTGCCCTAATCATTGCTACATGATGCGCTAGTATCATTGCATATCCTGCTACACTGGCAGAGGCATACATTTGCATACATCATGATAGTTTCATTTTCTTTATGTTGAGTACTTTTGTAAAGTGTGAAAGATCTTCTATACTTCTTGTAATATATAGAGTGTTGCCCCTAAAGTGAGGAAAAGATCCCAAAGAGGACAAAATCAAAAGATCCCAAAGAGGACAAATGAGAGTTAAATAGAAAGAGCCATTGAGGCCACAAAAAAATAAAAAAAGAGAAAAAAGAGAAAAAGAAATAAAAAAGAGAGAAGGGGGCACACTACTATTCCTTTTGAGAGATCCACACTCGTACTCCATCTTATACCTTGTACTCCATAGAGATTATCATTCATGCATATAGCTATGTGGGGACCTTCACACTATAGAACTTGGCTTGTATATTCCAATGATGAGCCTCCTCAAAAGAGCTCTAGGTCTTCTTGAGCAAGCAAGTTGGATGCACCCCCACTAGTTCCATTGGAGAGCTTACCTTAGCTCATATGTGCATCCGTTGCATGGCAATCCGTACTCCTCACATCATATCTATCATTTGGCTTTCTCTCGCCTATGATTGTCCTCATTGATGTGAGCCTTTCACACCTTTTTTGTCTTCCCCCTTCATCATTTTTCTCTCTTTGCCATCCTAAGTGTCAACTTCCTTGCTTACGCTCATCCATTGCATGAGTGCTCAAAATATCGAAAGGGAGTGGATCATTTTGACTTGTACCTGGCTGACGGTCTGGGGATGAGTCAAGATAAGATTCCAAAGAAGACCAAGTGTGAAACTTTAGTAGATTAAGTTCTCAACAATACAAAAACTATGTTTTAATCTCTCATATATCCCTATCCCCTTTCTTGCACGCAAACACCATTTGGAGACATTCGAGTCACGGACAGCGAGAGCTCTTGCACCTTTATGTTCTTATGTTGCTTGTTACAATGCTAATATAGACTCTTGCTTGTTATGACTTGAATTGAATTACATGTCTTGATTGCTTTACTTAAAAGTTCTTATATGATTGATAGCATGTCACCACAGAAATTATGCTTGTTATCATTTACCTACTCGAGGACGAGCAGGAATTAAGCTTGGGGATGTTGATACGTCCAAAACGTATCTATAATTTCTGCTTGCTCCATGCCTCTTTTGTGTGATATTGCTATGATATTTATGCACTTCCATACACTTTTGATCATATTTGGACTAACCTATTAACTCAGTGCACCACAGTGCCAGTTCCTGTTTTCTGCTGTTTTTCTATTTCAGGTTTCCCCCATATTAAAAGTGCTCTAAAAATTCCGGGAAAAATACAGGAAAAATCAGCGTACAGGAAGCTTCGAGAATCACCAAAGCGGGGCCAGAGGGGAGCCAGGGGGGCCCAGGCGGCCACCTGGCGCGGCCCCACCCCTGAACGCGCCGGGGGGGCGCCTGGGGCCCCGGCTCCGCCTCTGGTGACCCCCCTTCACATATATATTTCTCCCGTCGCGGAAACCCTGATTGCGGAACCCTTTTCTCCAGAAGCAATTCCGATCTCCGCCGCCATCGCCGCCAAGTTTCGGGGGACCAGAATTCCTGTGCCGGCATCCTGCCGGGACGGGGAAGTGCCCCCGGATTCATCTCCATCGACGTTGCTTCCTCCCTCCATGATGCGGGAGTAGTTCCTCCTCGGGGCTAAGGTTTCTACCAGTAGCTATGTGGTCAATTCTCTCTCCCATGATGTGATCTTCGTTGTGATCATAGGCTATGTTAATCTAGGGTGATCCCATGATATTTCCCCTTCCTCTATGTATTGAATTGATGTACTCACTTGTCTTTATCTAGTATAATCCCCGAGACCAAGGTGACAGCGGTCTATTGGACATGGATTAGAAGAATATTTTCATGAGTGATTTTCTCTTTTGTATGTTGATTGAAGATTGAGAGTCTCTTGGTGCTTGTCTTTGACTATCCTGGAGATATGTTGTGGTGATTGTGGTACTCTCTTTGAATGGCTGCGGTGACATTGGGAAATCCATAGATTGAGAACTACGAACTTTGAGGTGTGCTTTTGTAGCCCTACATAATTCTCGTCCTCTCTTGACCACAAAGGAATGACCTCCGAGTGCGTCTCCATTGCATGTTTTATGGGAAATATCATGTGATTAGACTATGTCAATGTTGTTGGGAGTTGCCACTAGTGAAAGTATGAAGCCTAGGCCTTGTTTCCACCATTGCAATACCATTTGTGCTCACGTTTATCACTTGTTTGCTTGCTGCACTTTTTATTACAGATTTATATTACTTTGCTTTGCCACTCCTATCATCCATATTTTACCATCTCTTCGCCGAACTAGTGCACCTATACATCTGACAAGTGTATTAGGTGTGTTGGGGACACAAGAGACTTCTTGTATCTTGATTGCAGGGTTGCTTGAAAGGGGTACGTTCAACCTCCACTTCCCCGAGTTCGATAAACCTTGGGTTACTCACTTAAGGGAAATTTGCTGCTGTCCTACAAACCTCTGCTCTTGGAGGCCCAACACTGTCTACAGGAATAGAAGCGTGTAGTAGACATCACTACTCAAGTCATCTGTGAGGGTGAGAACACAACGATAGCCTCCGCGAGCCTCAACACTCATTGGACCGCACACATCGGTATGTATGATTTCCAATAAGTTGGTTGCTCGCTCCATTGTTCCGGAGAACGGAGTCTTGGTCATCTTGCCCAAGAGGCATGGTTCGCACGTGTCAAATGATTCATAATCAAGAGACTCCAGAAGTCCATCTGCATGAAGCTTCTTCATACGTTTGACACCAATATGACCAAGGCGGCAATGCCACAAGTACGTGGGACTATCATTGTCAACTTTACATATTTTGGCATTCACACTATGAATATGTGTATCATCACGATCGAGATTCATCAAAAATAAACCATTGACCAGCGGGGCATGACCATAAAACATATCTCTCAAATAAATAGAACAACCATTATTCTCAGATTTAAATGAGTAGCCATCTCGCATCAAACGAGATCCAGATACAATGTTCATGCTCAAAGCTGGTACTAAATAACAATTATTAAGGTTTAAAACTAATCCCGAGGGTAGATGTAGAGGCAGCGTGCCGACGGCGATCACATCAACCTTGAAACCATTCCCGACGCACATCGTCACCTCGTCCTTCGCCAGTCTCCGCTTATTCCGCAGCTCCTGCTTTGAGTTACAAATATGAGCAACTGCACCGGTATCAAATACCGAGGAGCTACTACGAGCGCTGGTAAGGTACACATCAATAACATGTATATCACATATACCTTTGACGTTGCCGGCCTTCTTGTCTGCTAAGTATTTGGGGCAGTTCTGCTTCCAGTGACCCGTTCCCTTGCAATAAAAGCACTCAGTCTCAGGCTTGGGTCCATACTTTGGCTTCTTCCCGGCAACTGGCTTACCGGGCGCGGCAACTCCCTTGCAGTCCTTCTTGAAGTTCTTCTTACCCTTGCCCTTCTTGAACTTAGTGGTTTTATTGACCATCAACACTTGATGCTCCTTCTTGATCTCCACCTCTGCTGATTTCAGCATTGAATACACCTCGGGAATGGACTTCTCCATCCCTTGCATATTGAAGTTCAACACAAAGCTCTTGTAGCTAGGTGGGAGCGACTGAAGGATTCTGTCAACGACCGCTTCGTTTGGGAGATTCATTCCCAACTGAGACAAGCGGTTGTGCAACCCAGAAATCTTGAGTATGTGCTCACTGACAGAACTGTTTTCCTCCATCTTACAGCTGTAGAATGCGTTGGAGACATCATATCTCTCAACTCGGGCATGAGCCTGGAAAACCATTTTCATCTCTTGGAACATCTCATATGCTCCGTGGTGCTCAAAACGCTTTTGGAGCCCCGATTCTAAGCTGTAGAGCATGCCACACTGAACCAGGGAGTAATCATCATAACGCGACTGCCAAGCGTTCATAACATCTTGGTTTGCCGGGGCGGGAGCGTCACCTAGCGGTGCTTCTAGGACATAAGTTTTCTTGGCAGCTATGAGGATGATCCTCAGGTTACGGACCCAGTCCGTATAGTTGCTACCATCGTCTTTCAGCTTGGATTTCTCTAGGAACACGTTGAAGTTGAGGGTGACATGAGCGTGGGCCATTTGATCTACAAGACATATTGTAAAGAGTTTAGACTAAGTTCATGACAATTAAGTTCATCTAATTAAATTTTAATGAACTCCCACTCAGATTGACATCTCTCTAGTCATCTAAGTGATACATGATCCGAATCGACTAGCCCATGTTTGATCATCACGTGAGACGGACTAGTCATCAACGGTGAACATCTTCATGTTGATTGTATCTTCTATACGACTCATGTTCGACCTTTCGGTCTTCCGTGTTCCGAGGCCATGTCTGTACATGCTAGGCTCGTCAAGTGAACCCTAAGTGTATTGCGTGTGTAAATCTGGCTTACACCCGTCGTATGCGAACGTTAGAGCCTATCACACCCGATCATCTCGTGGTGCTTCGGAACAACGATCCTTAGCAACGGTGCACAGTTAGGGAGAACACAATTCTTGAAATTTTTAGTGAGAGATCATCTTATTTACTACCGTCGTTCTAAGTAAACAAGATGCATAAACATGATAAACATCACATGCAATCAAATAAAGTGACATGATATGGCCAATATCATTTTGCTCCTTCGATCTCCATCTTCGGGGCACCATGATCATCTTTGTCACCGTCATGACACCATGATCTCCATCATCATGATCTCCATCATCGTGTCTTCATGAAGTCGTCACGCCAACTATTACTTCTACTACTATGGCTAACGTTTAGCAATAAAGTAAAGTAATTACATGGCATTATTCAGTGACACGCAGGTCATACAATAATTAAGACAACTCCTATGGCTCATGTCGGTTGTCATTTTCATCGACATGCAAGTCGTGATTCCCTATTACAAGAACATGATCAATCTCATACATCACATATATCATTCATCACATCTTCTTGGCCATACCACATCACATAGCACATGCTGCAAGAACAAGTTAGACGACCTCTAATTGTTGTTGCAAATTCTTACATGGATTCTATAGGTTTTCTAGCAAGAACGTTTCTTACCTACGCCAAAACCACAACGTGATTTGTCAATTTCTATTTACCCTTCATAAGGACCCTGTTCATCGAATCCGATCCGACTAAAGTGGGAGAGACAAACACCCGCCAGCCACCTTATGCAACTAGTGCATGTCTGTCGGTGGAACCAGTCTCACGTAAGCGTACGTGTAAGGTCGGTCCGGGCCGCTTCATCCCACGATGCCGCCGAATCAAGATTGGACTAGTAACGGCAAGAGAATTGAACAAACTCAACGCCCACAACTTGTTTGTGTTCTACTCGTGCAAGATGCTACGCAAAGACCTAGCTCAGATGCCACTGTTGGGGAACGTAGCAGAATTTAAAAAAATTCCTACGCTTCACCAAGATCAATCTAAGGAGTCATCTAGCAACGAGCATAAAGGAGTGCATCTACATACCCTTTGTAGATTGCGTGCGGAAGCGTTCGAAGGAACATGGATGATGGAGTCGTACTCTTCGTGATCCTCGTCACCGATGATCCCAGCGCCGAACGGACGGCACCTCCGCGTTCAACACACGTACGGTACAGTGACGTCTCCTCCTTCTTGATCCAGCAAGGGGGGAGGAGAGGTTGTCGGAGATCCAGCAGCACGACGGCGTGGTGGTGGATGCAACGGAAAAAGCTGCAGGGCTTCGCCGGCGCCCTGCGAGAGGAGTTGGAGGTGTGACGGGGGGGAGGCGCCAGAGGCTTGGGGTGCGGCTGCCCTCTCTTCCCCCCACTATATATAGGGGGCCAGGGGGGGCGCCGGCCCTAGGAGATGCAATCTCCTAGGGGGGCGGCGGCTAGGGGGGAGAACTTGCCCCCCATGGCATAGGGGGCGCCCCCACCCCCTAGGGTTTCAACCCTAGGCGCATGGAGGGGGGCCCATGTGGGTGCGCCAGCCCACTAGGGGCTGGCCCCCTTCCCTTGCGGCCTACGGGGCCCTCCGGGATGGGTGGCCCCACCCGGTGGACCCCCGGGACCCTTCCGGTGGTCCCGGGACACTCCCGGTGACCCCCGGAATTCTCCCGATGGCCGAAACTGGACTTCCTAGATATCATTTTTTACCTCCGGACCATTCTGGAACTCCTCGTGACGTCCGGGATCTCATCCGGGACTCCGAACAATATTCGGGTTTCCATGTGCATGTATCTCTACAACCCTAGCGTCACCGAACCTTAAGTGTGTAGACCCTACGGGTTCGGGAGACACGTAGACATGACCGAGACGACTCTCCGGTCAATAACCAACAGCGGGATCTGGATACCCATGTTTGTTCCTACGTGTTCCTCGATGATCTCATCGGATGAACCACTGTGTCAAGGATTCACTCAATCCCGTATGTTATTCCCTTTGTCTATCGGTACGGTACTTGCCCGAGATTCGATCGTCGGTATGCCCGATACCTTGTTCAATCTCGTCATGGCAAGTCTCTTTACTCGATCCGTAATCCATCATCCCGTGACTAACTCCTTAGTCACTTTGAGCTCATTATGATGATGTCTTACCGAGAGGGCCCAGAGGTACCTCTCCGTCATACGGAGTGACAATATCCCAGTCTTGGTTCGTACCAACTCAATAGACACTTTCAGAGATACCCGTTGCGTACCTTTATAGTCACCCAGTTACGTTGTGACGTTTGGCACACCCAAAGTATTCCTACGGTATCCGGGAGTTGCACAACCTCATGGTCAAAGGAATAAATACTTGACACTGGAAAAGCTTAAGCAATACGAACTATACGATCTCGTGCTAGGCTTAGGATTGGGTCTTGTCCATCACATCATTCTCCTAATGATGTGATCCCGTTATCAATGACATCCTATGTCCATGGTCAGGAAACCGTGACCATCTGTTGATCAACGAGCTAGTAACTAGAGGCTTACCAGGGACATGTTGTGGTCTATGTATTCACACATGTATCGTTGTTTCCGTACAATACAATTTAAGCATGAATAATAGACAATTATCATGAACAAGGAAATATAATAATAATCCTTTTATTATTGCCTCTAGGGCATATTTCCAACACATTGATCCTGCATTTGGAGAAGAGGACGCACATTGGGGAGCTGACAATGCAGAGGAGCCTACAGAGCCAGATAATGCTGACCAAAGAGAAGATGATGTAGTTAGTGCAGATGAAATTGAAGAACCAGATCATCCAGCAACTGTAATGCCTTCTCCAGATCATCCGGCAACTGTGCAGCCTTCTCCAGATCATGCATCAACTATGCAGCCTTCTCCAGAGCAGCCAGCTAGTGAAGATGATGTATCACAAGAACCTGCTACACAAGCTTCTACTGTTGCTAGTACAGTTCTATGGTTTGTACTATTTGCAATGTTTCTCCTTTTACTTATTTGACTGCAACTAACTAACTTTATTACTTTTTCCAGCACTCCTAATAAAAATTGGAAAAGGCCAGCTATGAGAGGACCATCTCCCTGCAAGAAGAGGAAGATGAGCACTACTTCTACAGTAGCAGGCACACATGGGTCAGTGACTGGCAGCAATATGCATGAGAAAACTACTGCAACTCAAGAGGAAGTGCAGGCTGATGTGCCCCAAATCCCAGCAAAAGTGACTAGAAGCAGAGCTAAGGAGATGCCAAACCCAGCAGGAAACACCAGGAGCAAAAGGGCCAAATCATGAGTGTTGTCATGTGTGGAACTATCAGTTTGGGATGATCTCTTATGTCATGTTTGAACTATCTGTAGTTGATATCTATGTGCACTGTGCACTCTAGTTGTATGAAGTACTATGTTGTCATGTGTGAAACTATCAGTTTGTGAACCTGAATTTAGTACTATGTTGTATAAGTACTATGCAACTGAATTTGGTAGTTTGTTGTGTGAAGTAGTATGCAACTGGAGTGGGTGGTTTGCTACTGAATTTGGAACTATGTTGTCTCCTAACATCTTCACATAGAACATATTAGTGCATAACTTATGAGGCATTCATACATCACTGCATTCATGGATCATAAACTGCAAATAGATCATAAACTTCATAGATCATAAACTGCAAATACATCAGTGCGTTCATACATAATTGCACTCATACATCAGTGCATTCATGAGCTAGCATACAAACTTTAGTGTGCATTTTGTGCATACACTGACATTGCGATAGGTAGCATACAAATTGTAACTATAGGGAAAAACATTGTCCAAACGCGCATCATTTCCTTTCTTTCCTTCAATTCTTTGGTCAGCGCACGATTTCTCTTCGCCAGATCAACTGCTTGCTTCTCCAACTTATGACTTTTGATCCAACTAGCTTCTAGCGTTGCATGCAAATCTTCGGAAGCTAGTCCAACTCGTGCTGGAGGTGTGCTGGAGGTGCAGGGTCAACCCAAACCACCCACTCACATTCATCTGGCAACTGCATGAACAATTTTCAATTAGATCTGATGTCGACTGCTTCGTCATGGATTCAAACCCCAGAATGTAAAATGTAGTTCAAATTCTTACATCCAGGGGGCAACCCAAAAATCGACGTCCGGTGCTAGCTCCACCCCATGAGACACGACGAGCAGGGATCAGGCCATGCCCTGGACAACGATGCTTCGAGCGATACTCCAGGCCGGAGAAGGTGGAGTCTGGCAAGTAAAACTCTAAGCTGTGCTGCACAATTCCTACCCCATCCACCTAATTTGACCAAAACCACATAAATCACCCGAATTTTGAGCTAACCCTAGAAAATGGGGAAATTTTACTCTACCTATTACAAATTACCTCTTCAGCGGCGGCCGGCGACGAGCTCTCCGACGACATACCCGACATCTCCATGGCCATGGGCAAGCCTGCACGACGCCCCCTCCAACATCTCCTTCCTTCCGCCCCCTTTTCCTTCCGCCTCTCTCTTCTGTCTAGCGCGAGGTAGCAGACGACTAAAAGGCTAGGGATATCGAACCAGGGGTAAAAATGTCCAAAACGGCGCAAAACCGTGGTCAAACGACGCTGACCACACGGGACCGTCACGGAAGGGCATTCGAGCGAGCCCTGGGACAAATCTAAGGGCAAAACTGAGCAAGGTGGAAAATTAAGGGCAAACCCCGTGGGTGGGTTCCAACTAGGGGCATAAATGTATTTGTCCCTTTTATATTTTCTTATTACAAAAACCTATATCTACCATCCATATTGCACTTGTATCACCATCTCTTCGCCGAACTAGTGCACCTATACAATTTACCATTGTATTGGGTGTGTTGGGGACACAAGAGACTCTTTGTTATTTGGTTGCAGGGTTGTTTGAGAGAGACCATCTTCATCCTACGCCTCCCACGGATTGATAAACCTTAGGTCATCCACTTGAGGGAGATTTGCTACTGTCCTACAAACCTCTGCACTTGGAGGCCCAATAACGTCTACAAGAAGAAGGTTGTGTAGTAGACATCACCGCCCCCCATGGCAGTGTGAATTGGACTAGGGAAAGGGGGCGGCGCCCCCCTTTCCTTCTCCCTCTCCCTTTCCTTCCCTCCCCTCTCTTCCTTCCCCTCTCTTCCTTGAAGAGGAATGCTACTAGGACTAGGGAGTCCTAGTAGGACTCCCCTCTTGGTGCGCCCCCTAGGGACGGTCGGCCTCCTCCTCCTCCTCCTCCTCCTCCTTTATATACGTGGGCAGGGGGCACCCCAAAGACACACAAGTTTCTCTTGGCCGTGTGTGGTTCCCCCTCCACAGTTTGCTCCTCCGGTCAGAGCATCGTAGTGCTTAAGCGAAGCCCTGCGCGGATCACATCACCAACACCGTCGCCACATCTACGTAGGAGCCAATATGAACTCTCCCTCGAACCTCTACTGGATCAAGAGCTCGAGGGACGTCATCGAGCGGAACGTGTGCTGAACACGAAGGTGCTGTACGTTCGGTACTTGCATCGTCAAGACGTTCGACTACATCAGTCGCGTTAACATAACGCTTTCGCTTTCGGTCTACGAGGGTACGTGGACACACTCTCCACGCCTCGTTGCTATGCATCTCCTAGATAGATCTCGCGTGAGCTTAGGAATTTTGTTGAAATTGCATGCTACGTTTTCCAACAAGTATCATAGTAGTAGTGTCATAGTAGATGACTTCATTTATTAGCTTGTGGACTCATCTTCTTTTGGGAAATGCTATGTTATTGTAACATATTATATTACCACAACCATCTATCTCCTCATTAACTATTTTCCACATAAGCAAATTTGTCTTGAAATACGCTATGTTACTAGCTAAGTTACTCCCACTATAACAACCTTAGGCCTTGTACGAGCAAGTATAATAAGATACGGTCAGCATGCTATAAGGATTAAACAATTATATTTGAGGTGAGTTGGATGAGAGAGAAAATGACAGAGAAGGGAAGCGGGCTGTAGATTGTGAGAGTGTAAGGTGGGCCATGCATTAACAAAGTAGTACTACTTAGCAACTAGCTACTATACATGTTGGCTATAAGATTGCCTATATATGACATGACAACTCCATATAGCCGGCTGTTGGCTATACTATTTTTTTGCGCGAAACTGCCGATCTATTCATCTCCAATCATAGCAGTACAATGAACACCAGAAATAATGAAAATTACATCCAGATTCATAAACCACCTAACGACGACTACAAGCACTAAAGCGAGCCGGAGGCGCGCCGCTGTCATCGCCCCTCCCTCGTCGGAGCTGGACATAACTTGTTGTAGTAGACAGACGGAAAGCCGTCGTGCTAAGTCCCCATAGGACCAGCACATCAGATCAGCAACCACGGCCGATGAAGAAAAGCTTAGATCGGAAGGATCCAACCTGAAGACACGTGAACAAAGACCTGATCCGAGCGGATCCACCAAAAACAACCACCGACCGAATCCCGCGAGATCCGACGGAGACACACCTCCACACGCCCTCTAACGATGCTAGACACGCCATCGGGACGTAGGCTAGACGGGGAGAACCTTATTCCATCTTCAAGAAGTCGCCGCCGTCTCGTCTTCTTGACTAGGACACAAACCCTAACAAAGCTTGAAGAAGCGCCTGAAAACGGAGCCCTCCCGTCGGCAAGGGCCGGGATCCAACGCGCACCCATGGCCCTAAGGCCACAGGAGACGTGGGAGATCGGCGGCGCCGCCGACGAAAGGCAGAAACCCTAGCCGCCTTTCCTTGGAGGAGAGGCAAAAGGAGGACTCGTCCGTATGTATCGGTGCTGTCGTCTATACTATTAACCATGCTCTACTGCAAGACGCTTATGAGGTATGCTTAGAAAAATAAACCAATTTTTCTTTAAGCAACGGTGCTTATTCTTAGAGGGTAGACGCTTAATTAGGCGCATGTGCTTCAAAAAAATCCGGTTTATTTTCTAAACACCCCCCTAAGCATCTAGCATTGTATAAGGACTTATGGAGTGACTAATAATTGTGATCAAGTTTTACTATCATTTCACAATACCAATATTTGAACATTAGAGCGGTACTCGCTTCATTCCGTAATGCATATAGATTTTTTGAAAAGTTAAACATCACAAATTTTGAATAGTCAAGCATAATTTTGTAAAGTTTGACTTTTCAAAAAAAAAATCTATATGCACTAGATAGAGTACCAAAAACTGGTACTCCCTCCGTTCCTAAATATTTGTCTTTCTAGAAATTTCAACAAATGACTACATACGAAGCAAAATGAGTGAATCTACGCTATAAAATATGTCTACATACATCCGTATGTGTAGTCCATTTGAAATGCCTAGAAAGACAAATATTTAGGAACGGAGAGAGTAGTAGTTATTTTCCTATTTTTTTTCTATGTAAAGTGGGCCAAAAGCATAAATTGAGCAAACATTGCTTCGATTTTCCTGTCCACGATACAACGTGTTCGAAATGGTCATCATGTTTCAAGTCCACAGTAGTAGCAAAATGTAAGATGAAATCGTGCTTTTCCAACTTTGCTGTTCACCTAGGACTAGTTTTCCATTTTGACCGCTCCACAGCCGTGGGATCTCCAAACCACCAGAACAGTCGCCGGCCGAGCCCGTGAAGTCCCAGTCCTCTCCGAGGGCCTGAAACAATCCGAGACTCGGAGGCGATCGCGCCACGGTCCCGTGTCCCACAGCCGCGCATTCGCACCACCAGCGTCTCACGCATTCGCCCCGCCTCCCTGTCCAGCCTCCAGCCACAAGTGACAAGTCCTCCTCCTCTCCACCCCCAACGCGCCCCGCCGCCGCCGCCGCCGTCGACCGGACCCGGTCCCGACCCCGTTAAAAGCCCGGCCGGCGCGCGTGCTTGCTTCCCACTCCATTTTTCTTCTCAAAGAAAGAAAGTGAAGGGGGAAGGATAAACAAACAGACCAGCAAATCCACTGACGGCCGGCCCGGGGGAAGGAAACGGCGCTCGGGGCCATGGGAACAGTGCTGGACTCCCACTTCCTGGCGCTCACCGCCCTCGTCACCGTAAATCTCTCGCGCCGCCTCCCTCCCCCGCCGTCTCCGTCCCTCTGTGACTCGCCGTGTTTATTAACTGTTCCCGTTCTGGTGTTTCTTGGTGGTGGTTGTGGTGCTAGGTCGGGTACCAGCTGGTGTTCTTCATCATCACAGCCCTCCTCCGCTTCGACAAGGTCACGGATTTCGCAGGTAGCACTCACCTCCTACCTCTTATCCTTGTTATCTATTTTCTGTCGGGTGAATCTAGTTAAAGACTGGAGTCCAAGAGCTCGATTTCTCAGCCCAGTAGGTAGCTGGTCTGGCAATTCTGTTTTTGTTTTCTCGGAATCTTAATATATATTTATGCTGTGCGTGTGCCAAGACTGCCATCTTGTTGTGCACGTCAGTTTAGATGCTGCCTGTTCATCCTAGTAGTTACTCCCTCTGTTCCAAAATAGATGACTCAACTTTGTACTAACTTTAGTACAAAGTTGGGTCATCTATTCTGGAACGGAGGGAGTAGGAGGCAGCCGGTTTCTTAAGAAATAGGTGCTCGGGTGAACCCCTTTGTCTGAGTGCCACCATGTATTCAATTCAGTTTCTCCGCAACAGAATACCTTCGTAGTATCCCTTTCATTTTCAGTGATTTCTGATTTGTTTTCCTTTTTCAGGCAGTACAAATTTTGTCATAATCGCCGTCCTGACCGCAGCTTTGAAGGGAACATGGCACTTCCGTCAGGTAAATAGTACGTAGTAGTCAGAACTCAGTTCACTTTGTTACCCAGTTGTTGTCAACATGACGCTGTTAACATTTAAAACAGCTGCGTATAAATGTTTAGTACTAAAAAAATGGCTTAGTCATTATCGTTGTCCAACTTCCTAGAGCAGTTGATGTTTCTTTTACTTCTATGATGAATCACATTGCCTTTTGACTAACATACTTAAAACATATGTTCAACAGCAACGGCTGTCCTAGTAATAGTTTATCCAAACGCTGCACTAGCTTTGATTAAAAAAAATTAGGTGGAAATGCCTGTTGCAGTTGCAACTCCTCTTTAAGTTATTAAAGCGCAGTCAGCAAGCTGTTTTTTCTGAACCTTGCCTATAGATCGTTATGGTTGTCATGAGTTTGTTGCGTGTTTAGATTTAAAATAATTTACCATCCCTGGTATGCAGTTGAATTGGCTTGGGCATGGATGTTGTATTTGCAGCAATGTGGCATAATTGTATCTCTGCACCGTCGATGCTCATAAAGCAGAAATAATCGTCTTACCACTTGCATGTTACATTAAAATTAAATCCTACATACGGTACCATGGTTCTCAAAGACTAGACGGAAACTGTACTCATGAGGTGGTACAATTGTTATCCATACCCATTTAGTGGGAAGTACAGCATCGGCATATGTCTGTTTCAATGAAATCCCGTTTGTTTTTCCAAGTTGCAAAGAAATCACGAAGTTAGAACCAAGATTCAGACAGTATAAATGTTAAGGATAACCTCATTGCATTTTAAATAATATCTATCAAAGGATAGTGGTATTCCTCTGTGTTACCAACTGGATAATTGATGTGTCCAAGTATTATTTTGAAGCAATGTCATCACAATTGTTTGTTTAAGAAGTTCGTCCATTTCTGAACATAGACCCCCTTTTTTCAGATCGTGTTGACAGTGCTTGTTATAGTCTGGGGACTTCGCTTGGCAGTGTTTTTACTAATGAGGTATGTTATCCTAAAACACTATATATTCTGTTGATAGTTCAAACAGCCCCCACGGGACTATGTCTAGTGGAATCTGAATCGCTCTTTTTTTGTGAAAAAATCTTTTAAGACATCTGTTGCCTGAGTCAAATCATGTTGTTCTTGTGAAAGGAACCGCTAATGCTTGCTTTGCCTGATGGTGTCTAGGATTTTGCAATGGGGAGAGGATAAACGGTTTGATGAGATGCGCAGTAACTTGGGAAAATTAGCTGTCTTCTGGACTTTTCAGGTAACTTTTGCAACTTATGTTAAGCAAATAGAGCTGGTTAAATGATGATTGCATTTCTAAAGAGAAACTCACCAGGACTTTTATCCTGATTTGGGCAGGCTGTCTGGGTTTGGACTGTCAGCTTGCCTGTTACTATTGTGAATGCAAGTAGCAGAAACCCTTCAATTGAAGCTCGGGATATCATTGGTTGGATAATGTGGGACATCGGGCTAGCTGTGGAAGCTATAGCTGATCAGCAGAAGCTTAAATTCAAGAATTCTCCAAGCAATAGGGGAAAGTGGTGTAATGTTGGTCTTTGGAGTTATACTCGCCACCCAAATTACTTTGGGGAGGTCAGTTAATTTACTGTGATTATTCTTTGCATACATGCTGACTATTAAATCCTTGATTTAGTTGGCCCTGGTCTATGAATCTATCTATCATCCTTCATTCATTGTTATGACTTTTAATTGTCAACTGTGTTTGTGCTTCACAGTTTTACTGCTATAAGCTTGAACTTCATAACTCACCAGTACAGCTAATATGATTGTATAACAAGGTTCGCCGGCATAATTGATGGGAAAATAGTTATATTTAAATAGAAGTAAGGTGTACATATTAGATAAAGTCATCACCTGCCTACATTAAGACAGGGACATGATTAAGAGAGAAACCTATTGTTTAGAATAATAGGAAAGGGAAATACATGAACGAAATGCTACAGATTACGAATTTAATTCAGAGCAGGCACTTTTATGCATTCGTAGGTTGTAAGTGAAAGAAATGTACTGGTGGAGCTCAACTGTAGCATTTTAGTAATGCAATAGTTCGATGGTGAAATAGTAGCTGCACTCGTAAAAAAAAGGAACATGTTAGGTAACCGCTTCTGTAGTTTCTCCAATCACAGCCTTGAGCAAACAAGTAATCTAGGCCAACTTTAGCTACAGAAACGAGCTATATTTGCTAAGCCGAGGGCCTGCTGAGCTTCTCATGCTTTTTCATTATTTCATCATGAATATCCTTTTACTGGTAATAAATAACAGCTACCTGAGTGCATAGTGAATGTTACATCAGAGTCCAAACACTAGCTCATTCTAGTGTGCGTCACCCAACCCTTTATGATATATATTCTGAGCATTTCAATATGGAATGTCGAACAAATCTCGGCATACGCTTGACAGTTTAATCTGATGCAGATGTTCCTTTGGTGGGGGGTGTTTGTAGCATCAACCCCGGTTCTCTCAGGAGCTGAATGGCTTGTAATCTTGGGACCCATCTTCCTGACGCTCTTGCTTCTTTTCGTTAGTGGGATCCCACTTCTTGAGGTTAACCTCTATTCTCACACATCCGTAACCCATCCCTATTTTGCTAGTGTATCTTTTATCTCAGTGCTAATGCACCTCATCCTCTATATTTCGCCGTGCAGTCATCTGCTGATAAGCGCTTCGGTCGGTCTGAGGAATACCGCACATACAAGAGAACCACAAGGTAAGCACCATTCTGTTACTAGGTCATTCCCAGATCTCTCCCTAACCACTGCTTTGTCACAGAGGGGTTACTGAAGTTTTTGTGTTCCTCTGCAGCCCTCTTATCCCATTGCCGCCGGTCGTGTATGGAGCCCTGCCCGATTGGTTCAAGGTGGCATTCCTCCTGGAGCTGCCCCTCTACAACCCCGGACCGGAACGCGACCCCGTCAGCTGAGCGCTGAATGCGCATTGTTCTTCTGATCAGAAGTGATTATATACATGTAATGTACTGCTTTTATTCTGGATGGGTGATTCTTTTCCCGTTGATTTCAAGGGTTTACGGTGAAGTTTGTCCATATGTATCTATCTATCTCCCAGGATGTTCAAAATCATAGATTGTGTGCTTGTCTTTAATAGTGATATTGTGTCCTTTGTGTTAATAGTGGAAAAGGTTTGATTTTATTTTGCGCCCTCTTGTACCAAATCCTGTATGAAAGTCTGAATTTTCTCTAGTTTCTATGGGAATTTTTCTCTTGGCCACGAACTGCGTTTGAAATTTTCTATGGTTTGTGAAGCTTTGCATCAGTTCATATTTATCAGGTTTCATATTACAGCAAGAAGGATTAGCTTCTTGAGCTCCGGGAGAACTTTGACATGGCAACAGAATCTGCACGCGGTGTTGTCCAACACAAACTGAAACAGCATATGCCGATCATCTATCTACTGACGTTCGGCACGCCGGAGAGCCTCAGGCCGGCGCAATGGACACCTTGTCGACCTGCACGACGTACTCCAGCGTCGCCCCGGGGGGCACCTGCGCGCCGTCGTCGCCGAAGTCGGCGCCGTCCTCGCCGAAGCCGAGGCTCGCCGGGACGACCACCCGCCGCTTGCCGCCGTTCCGCATGGACCGCAGCGCGTACTCGATGCCCTCGCACATGCCCCTGGTGTAGGGCCTGGAGCCCATGACGAGCGCCAGCGGCCGCTTCCCGTCGCCGAACGTGTCCACGAACGCCTCGCCGCCGCCGCCGCCGCCCGCCACCCGCCCCTGCAGGTCGATCACCACCAGGTCGCCCGGCCGCGGCACGTCGCCGCCGCCCACCCGCAGCTCGGTGTACCGGATCCCGTTGGGCAGGACGACCTCCTGCTGCTCCTCCACGTCCCTGCGAGCGAGAAGGAGACACGCCATGCGTACGTGGCTTGGTTAGCGAGAGGCGAGAGCATGGAGGATGGTTATTAATGGAGGAGTGTGAGGGGCCGAGGTCGGGGGGCTGACTTGGTGTTGGCCTCCTGCTGCGCGACCTCGAAGCGGGTCTTGAGCTGCTCCGACACGACGCCGAAGGCCAGGAACCCGACCCACGCCAGCCCGGCGCCGATGCCGAACCGCCGCGTCAGCGACGACGCCACCCAGTCCGTCGAGTCCGCCGACGTCGCCGCGCGCTTCGGCGCCGCCGGCGCCCTCGCCGGTGCTGCCTGCATGGGCTCTGGTGGCGGTGGGGGCTGGTCGGACGGCGGCTGGGCGCTGGGCGGGCGCGAGGGCGGCGCGCACGAGACGTGCGGCTTGGCGGCGGGGCGGGCGAGGAAGGCCGGGGAGCTGCCCAAGAAAGTGGCCATGGCGGGCACCGTACGGCGAGCAGAGCAGGGCAGCTGGGGGAGGATGGAATTGGATATTTGGCTAACCCTTTTGTTGCTTTGCTTTCTCTACGTTTTTCAGATTTCTTTGGCTGTGCTTTCCGGCGTTTCTTGGACGGAAACGTGGCCACACACACGCCGGCGACTGCACTGGACAGCTCGAGAGGCTTATCCGGTTATCTCTTACCTACACTTACTTTATAAAAGTGTTTCTTTTAAGTTTTGGGGCACTAAAGAGGAAGGGCAATACTCTCGATCTGGACGTGCGTAACCGTCAGATCTGTCCCGCATCTCCTATCGTCATCCTCCCCATGGAGAAAAAGAGGAGAAAAAAGCAAGCGCCGCCGCCGCCCGCGGGATCCCGCACGCTGGCCCACGCTGCTCTCGCTTGGACCAGCGCTGCCCCTGCTCGTCGCCGGCGCTCGCAGCCTCACCGCCGCCGGTGAACCAAAACACCACCCGCCTCCACCACCGACACCGAAGCGAAAAATGCCGGTTCCAGCAAAATCAAAAGACAGTTGTAGCAAATTTTTAGGATGGTTCCAGCAAAAACAAAACAAAAACAAAGGGTGGTAGCAAAAACTCCTGATGCTTCCAGGAAGACTCTGATAGTAGCAAAAACTCCGGTGGTAGCAAAACGGCATCTCCTGGTAGTAGCAAAAATCCGAGA